>VZTJ01004885.1:169102-204068 GCA_013397795.1 Orthonyx spaldingii
AAAACCCCCCCCCCCCCCAACATAAAAGGCTCATGGCAAAATTAGGTTTACATCCCTGCAGCCTGTCCCGATGCCAAAATCCTGTTGTGTGCCAGCAATCAGCCATGGAAAACCAAGGAGAATTGTGCAGGACTCACAGCTCACACCTCCCAAGGGTTTCAGCTTGGCTAATAATTCTCTGGGTCTGAGGCTGGAATCTGGGCTGGGATAAATAACGAGTTTGAAATCCTGCTCTGTGCTGGGGTGATCCAGGACAGGGCACCATTTATTAATGGCATTTCAATATGTGCATGCCAAGGCTGCCCAGGCAGGACAGGGAATGTTCCCCTCATCCACTCATCTTTTAAAAATCAGGCAACATTGCCCTTATTCTGATAGGATCAGCCAGGACCCAAACACCTTGAGGAACATGTAAGGGTTTCCCTTGTAAGCAAGGTCTTTATCACACACCCTATAGGCCACTAATGCACAGCTAATTCACATTTTTTACAGAGATATTAGGAATTTCATCCAAGAATTGTAGCATTGAATGCAATATTTCCTCTATCATAACAGGAGATACACAATTTGATAATTTTTTTTCCTTCAGAAAACACATCCTGGTCTTTCCATTCCTGAGAAGATGAGGTATTTAACTCCAAAAAATACCAGAGCTTCTCAAAAGCCCACTGAAATTAATGGAGATTCTCATTGACATCTAAAGTCCTTTATCTTCCCAGTAGGTATTTCCTGCTGTTACCCTCTGCTGTCCCAGATAACCAAGGGGATAATACCACAGACTTTTATGAAGAAGTCTTTGGTTTCTATACGGACCAGGTAAAAAGAAGCATTTCTGGGCCAGGTGTTTGCCTGGCAGCAGCCCAATATTCAGTGTTATTGCTCAGTTTCATATATTAAGTGCATTATTCAGCATTGTAACCACAGCCAAATAAAACATGCTGGATATCACCTTAATATTTCAATCAAATTCTGTATTAATTACTAAAGCTGTTTTAGAAACATAGAACATGGAATGGTTTGGGTTGGAAGGGAACTTAGAGCTCATCCAGTTCCACTTCTGCCATGGGCAGGGACACCTTCCACTGTCCCAGGGTGCTCCAAGGCCACTCCAACCTGGCCTTGGACACTGCCAGGGACGGGGGAATCCACAAAGCTTCTGGGCAAAAATTCTGATTTTCTTCCATACCAAGTGTCGCTTATTCTCCAGTTACTGTGTACCAGCCACAGTCACAGCTCCTGCTGAAATTAAAAGAGATTTTCCCTGAATAAAACTCTGGGATTATGACCCAGGTCTCGGAGGAGCCAGCCCCTGCCCAGCCCTGGCGCTGCAGTTTGGGCAGGTTTGCAGGTGGGGATTGCCTTGTGCAAAGCTCAGAGCTCATTAACAGCTGCCCTGCTCCAAAGGCTCATCTGCATCACAACCCCAACATCTGCTGCGCCATCGTGGTGATAAACTTCATCACAAATAGGGGACCTTGGGATGCTCGTTTATTCCTTCATAGCCACTCCTGGTTCCGAGATGGTTCCAAAACTCACAAGCAACAAAAAAAGTCACTTCAGCCTCCCTTTGGAGAAACTCAAACACACCCAGCCTCCTTTTTACATCCCCACACACATTCACGTTTCGCATCTCAGGTAACATTTTCATTAACCACCTGCATCCTTGTCCCACTGAGCTGCGTATTTTATTACTTCAGGCACCTCTTTCCATTGGCTTTGCTTTCCACGGACAGGGCTTCCTTAATTGAGCTGCATAGTTTATGAACTGTGCTAATTGAGCTGCATAACTCCGCTGCTGCCGGGGCTTTAGAGCCTGAACCCGACCCAATATCGAGCGCTGGGTCGGTGCCACCGGAGCTGCAGCTCTGCAAGGTGAGGAGCACTGTAACAGCTCTGCTGCCTTCTGCACGCCTAACATTCCTGTTGGCTTTACCTACCCCGTAATACCCGAAGGGATCAAATGCTGCATTCAGCTCGCACAAGTTTTTTTAAGAAGAGCCAGGAGAAATGAATGAAGCTGCTGCTGTCAGCCCAGGGAACCCTTGTGTTCTGTCCCTGAGAGCAGCAGTGAGGAAAACTCACCCAGGAGAGCAAAGGCAGCTACTCCCACGCAGAGGAAAACTGGCTTGACTACCGGGACTGCTCCAGCCACCCTGCCAGGTCCTGGTTAGGAGCCAGAAGCCTTTAAAAGGGTCCTGGAAGCAGGAAGGAGCAGCGGTATTGATAAGCAACCGTGAGGACGAGCCGTTCCCAGCTGCCCCGAGTTAAGAGCTCAGCAATCAGGGCAGAGACACCGCGTCTGGAGCCGGGGCTGGTTCCGCACAGCACCCAGCTGTTTCTCACACTAATTAAGTCTACAGGCTAACAGATTATTAATATTAATCACCCAGCCTCTGAAGCTGCTAATGAAACCAGATAGTCCATAGCAGTGAAAATGAATACAGGGATTTGTGCTGCGTTACACGGAGGCGAAGCTGTGCCTGCTCCACCAGGCTCTCACATCTTGCTTTTGCACAGGTTCTCCTCCTGGCTAGAGATGCCTCAGTAAGGCACTAAAAACCCTGAAACCTCTCCTCAGAGGCTCGATAAGCCTTCCATCATTAATGCTGCACCTCTGAGGAGCACAGAAAGCGGAACAAGCTTCCACCAGCACATCATTCCACAACAGCAGCAGAGCCAAGCAGCAGCAGTTATTTGGGTGCTTAGGGAAACCAGGCAGGGGAAAATAGAAGACAGGCAGCACCTCATGGGAAAAGTTATTTAAATTAATTAATATCAACACTGATATGGAAGTGGCTTGGCAGGCAAGGTTTTGTTTGCTAGATTTGTAGAATTCTTTGTATAAATAAGCATGAAACTGTAGGAATGCTGGATTGGAAAATCCTCAAGGTTACCAAACCTGTTGAGGCAAGAGCTGTCAGGTCTGGGCTCACCTGATGTTTGTCCTGATGTTGCTTCCCTAAGCAAAGCTTTTCAACACTCCACAATTAGGAAATTACTCATTAGCCAGAGACTTTTCCCTACCCCATTAGAACCAGAGGACAGCAGATCACTGGTTTGTCCTGGTGTTTGAATTAATGATTCTCTGCTCTCTCAAATGTCTCCTTTTGAAGGAAACATCTCTTTGTTTTCATCTCTTTCTCACCCTGCTCACGTTGTCCTGTCCTGCTCCTGAGCCATCCTCACAAAGTTTTCATTTCCTCAGTTTCTCTGTGTTTTGGGGTTTTTGTTAGTTTGGGTTTCTTTGTGGGGTGGTTGTTTTGGGGTTTTTTAGGTGGCATTGCTGTATCTGTTTTGTTTTTCCTCCCACATCCTCCCTAACCTGAGAACCTCCTGCTGCAGAAACCAACTCCCTGAATTTTCAACATATTTTGCAGATAAACCATTTTTCTCTCATAACTTCAAAATTTAAACCAATAGTTTCTGCGAAATAAAGCAAGATCTGATCCTTTGTGTCCAAAATGTGGTTCCCAGCTTTCCCCCAGCAGGTCTGAATTTATCAAATCGTGAGGTGTACACATTGCATTAAAACCAAGTAATAGAAAATTCAGTGTTCACCTTTCAAGTCCAACTCAGTAGGAAACCGATTCAATTTTGTTGTCAATTACGTTAGGGAGAAATAGGAGAAAATAGAAAAAAAATCAGATTAATGCATTCTGAGATAAATGGTATTTCAGATAAGTTTAATCTTACTTTTGAGAGGTGCAAACTCATCACGTGCATCTACATGGAGGAGTCTGGAAGGCACAACACCAAAACAGTTTCACCCTCATCTTTCTTTTTCCCCTCAGCAGCACTCATGGGACAGGATGAGGATTTCAGCTGGGGCCTGAAATTCCATATCCAGCTTAACTGACTTTAACCATAAAGGCAATTTTCTCCTAATCAGAAGTTGGATTGGCCCTTTAGTCTCCCTTGCCAGGCTGCAAATAGATGTTCCCCTCTCTCCTCGGGAGGACAAGGATTAGAGGAAGACGACAAGGAAAAGAGATTGAAACCCACAGGAACTGGAGGTGGAGCCCATGAACTTCAGAGATGTTTCTAGGAGGTACCAGATCTCAGCTCAGCAGATCCTTCAGCTTAACTTTAACCATACGAGTAACAGTCTCATCTTTTTAATTGTTCAATGTCCCATCTCTTACAGTGGGACTGAGATTGGAAGGTGCCTCCAGTACCCACCAAGTCCAGCCTCAGCAGGGTGGTCAGGGCCACCTCCAGCTGGGTTTTGAACCATTTTCATGGCTCTCCCCTGGATTCCATGTGTCCCTCTCCTTTTTTACTGAGTTGTGTTTTAGAAGTGAAGTGTATTTATCACCTCTCATTAACAGGAAAAGCCTTCCTGAATGTTTTCTAATCCCTCTGATGAATATCACTATCATTATTTCACCTGTAAAATGATAAAATCTGCTTCAATTTTCCAGTCTAACAGTGCCTTCACCCACTCTGCATTTTGCTCCCAGAAAGGGTTAATGTCACACATATACACACACCAAGGGTTTTTGTATTTTTATAGCAAGGCAACAAAGAAATTCACTTAATGACAAGTTCTTGGGCTGATGCATTATTCATTTTGTTATGTGACAGCAGAACAAAATTGTAGCCATAAATATATAATGTTATACACCACTTTTAATGTCGTTTACATTTATGGAGTAATTGGCTGTCTTCCACATTATCCTCTCTTTAGTCACTTCTTTTTTAAGGGAGTGTCATAAAATGCAGCTCGTGACATCAAAGATGTGTTTATTCAGGGACAGCAACAGGCCTGGATAAACCTAGCAATCTCAGTCGCTGTTTCTGAAAACTTTTCTTAGTCCCTGGGAGGATTTTGGAGGTATTTTGGAGGTGTTTTTTCACATATAAATTGCTTTTTTGCTCATTTTTTCCCTATGAATAACATGTGTTTTAAAATACTCAGGAACAAAAGGAGACAAGGTGAAAAAGAGGACCTGTGACAAGGCTACAGCGCAGATCCAAAGGAGACGGGGGTGGATTCAGGCTGGTAGAACAATGTGCTGGCATGAAGGGTCCATCCAGGAGCTACAACCACAGAATCTGGAGTGCTCGGGATGGAGGGGACACCTTCCACTCCAGCCTGGTTTTCTCCACATAACAAAACCTATTCCTTCCACAAGCCTGCCTCTAAAACTGTTACAAATCCTGCTTTTTGCCCATCCCCAACAGATGAGTGTCATGGACATAACAGGGAATTTCACAGTGCCAGACAAATGCAGCTCAACTGCCAAAACCAACACTGAATCATTGCCTGAGCAGCAATTAAACTAGAACAATGCAGATACCCAGAGCCTGCCTTTAATCATCCTCCCAGCCCCTGTGTTAATTAGCTAGGCTGCAGCAACCACTGACATGATGAGCTTGTATGAGAATAAAAAGTAAAACTGTATTAAAAATTCAGTAAATTATACAACACTCTTCCCTATCAAAATATTCTAAAATATTCATGTCCGGCTTTCCAGTGCCTAAAGGGGGCTTGCAAAGAGGCTGGAGGGGCACTTGTCACAAGGGCCCGGAGTGATAGGACAAAGGGGAATGGCCTTGAGCAGAAGGTGGGCAGGCTTAGATGGGATATTAGGGAAAAATCCTTCCCTGTGAGGGTGTGAGGCCCTGGCACAGGGTGCCCAGAGCAGCTGTGGCTGCCCCTGGATCCCTGGCAGTGCCCAAGGCCAGGCTGGACATTGGGGCTTGGAGCAGCCTGGGACAGTGGGAGGTGTCCCTGTCATGGCAGGGGTGGCACTGGGTGGAATTTAAGGTCCTTCCAACCCAAACCATTCTGTGGTTCTAAAATGACAAAGATCCTTACAAAGACCCCAGGATTGTTAATTAGAATTCTTTGTATTGCGGCCTTCACTGACCAGACTAAAACGTGCGTAAGCGAGCAGGTGTGTGCTGCTGCCGCAGCCGGGAGCTCTCCGAACGCTCCCGCATTTCCCGCCGGCCGGGGGGTGATCCTGCCCCTCTGCCCAGCCCTGGGAGCACCCCTGGAGCCTGGCACCAGCTGTGGGCGCTCCCAGCCCGGGCGGGGCGTGGGGGTCCCAGCCGGGCTCGGGGGGAGCTGGGGCTGAGGGGCCGCAGCCGCCGCGCTGCCCCCGGGCCCGGCCCTCAGGCNCAGGGGCGGTCGGGACCGTGCTGCTCCTGTCATCCCGGCTGTCCCGGCCATCCCGGCTGTCCCGCTGCTCCCGGGCATACCTGGCATCCCGGCGCTCCCCTGTGTCCCTCCCCGGCCGCAGGGGCTCCCGCGAGGCGGGTCGCGGAGCAGCAGCCGCAGCCCGGCAGGTCGGTGCCGGCCCCGCTCGGGTCCGTGTCCCCCTCGCCCGCTGCCCGGGGCCGCTCCCGGCGCCGCTCCCGGTTGTTGTTGCCGTGTCCTGCCTCCCCCGCTCCCGTGGCTCCCCCGAGGAGCCCCCGGCGCTCCCCGGCTCCGCGGGGAAAGAAAGGGGCACAGCAGCCCCGGCACCCCGGGCCCGCAGGGGTCCCCGGCGTGGGATGCTCGGCTCTCCTGAAAGGCGCTTCCCTCTGTTTTGTTGTTTGGTTAATTATTGTTAGTAAGACCATACAATAATAGATCACAGAATCAAAGAACCCGGACTGGTTTGGGCTGGAAGGGACCTTAAAGCTCATCCCATTCCACTATCCCAGGCTAAGATAGAATGGGATTGTTCACTGGGAACTGGGCTTGGCTTCCAGGTGAAATCTGGCCAGGCAGAATTCACAACCAGGAGTGTGTAAAAATTCTTTTGAGTCAAAATCCAGTGACCAGGTTAATACTGGGAGATGCTTGCAGAAGCCCTGGTTACTCCATAGCCCAGCTCCACTTTTTCCTTCCCCAGCAGGAATTAAATGATGAACACTGTACAAATGAACCCCTTTTGGGGTTTGAGCTGTTCTTAACTGCAGTTTAAAGAACTTGCACATCGGCCAAACACACATCTGACATCCTCATACATCACTTGCAGTCCTGGTTATTTGACATCCGGAGCACAGGGATGTTCACAGCAGCTGGAGGGACAGAGATGCTCTGGCAAATCTCCCAAATTCCGGGGAAAACTTGCCTTTCCTCGTCTGCACTGGGAGGCTGCTCCTAAGCAAGTGGATTTCACTTCTAAACCATTGTCTGTTTCTGTTTACTCAGTCCAGGGTAAGATATTAAAAGGAGAAAAAGTGTCCAAAACATGAGGCTCAAGTTACTGATTCCTTACTCCTAAATATCTTGGACCACAACCGTTTTATTTGTAGCTGGATGAGCACTTAGCCTTTGCAGAAAGGGATGGTGCCAAGGATCCAAGTTCACACCTTCTCTGGAACTTTTCCAAATGGAAGTAACCAGTGTTTGAGCAGCAATCTAAGAAAGAATATGAGGTTACAGGCAAAGAATTGTTATAGGAACATAAACCATTTTTAATATAACTTTATTATTTGGGGGTTGGAACCGGATGGTTTTCAAGGTCCCTTCCAACCCAAACCATTCTATGCTTTTCTCATCACTGACAACTTCAATACTACAAGAAGCAAAAACACGTTCTGGCAGTCTCCTTGCCCTCTTTTCATGTGGAATTCCTGGGTTTGCTCTTCCTGGGACAGGATATTTTGCCAGGGATTTAAGAAAAAGAGCAATTTTTGTAATACTAAAATTATAGTCTCAGAGACTGGCAACACAAATATTCTGCTGCATAAATATTGAATAATAATAGCCAAAAAATTTAAATTTAAATACCATATCCCGTTTTAGTGAGTCTGCTCAGCTGCACAGTGCTAGAATGGGATAAAAATACTTGAAATACTACTTGCAACATTTTGTTTAACTTTAAAAGTTATTTTCAAAGACGGCTCCAAAGTCTAATAACTTCCCCAGTATCAGCAGAATAAACTGAATATATCCTCCAGGCTCAGGTGGTTTCTCAGTGTGTAAATGTATCCTGTATTTTTATTGTTTAATTGGTTTAGGTCCAATGATGACAGTTCACTGGAGAGGCAGCCAATTCCTGCAGGAAACTTGTTCCAGCATTCAAAGCCACAAAAACCTGAAGTCTCATGGAAAGAAAAAGGAGTTTCTGGCTGATGAGCAAAGTGAGTCCTAGATTTACAGAGAAACAAACTCTGTGAAAACAAACTCTGAAACTTTTTCAAGAATTGAATAGTTTGATGCATAATGATGGCATCATTTGGGGAATGTTGGGGGCAGGATCACCCTACATTGGCCTTCAGCAAGTTTTTTGTGCTTCCCATGTTTCCTGTGGAGTGTTAAATAACACAGACTGGTAATCTGTCAAATCATTGGTTAGACTGGCTGGATTTTAGTGACCTGAAAGCTCACCTGGAACCTGAGTCATAACTTCCTTCTTGTTCATAGCATTGTCTCCAAATTAATTGCATGGAACCAATAAATAGATGCATATTGTATATAATATATTTTTTAAGAGTGAGTAGCATGTTCAGAATCTGGGTGAGTACCTCTAAGGAAAGAACTGTGATGTTACTAGCATCACATTGAACACGAGAAATGAGAGTTCTGGTCTTAAATTCCAATAAATTGCTTGGTTTAGCTTATCCTGTAGTAGATTTCTGGCCCCTCAGTGTCACTGACAGCCTCATCCAACATGAGCTCAGACTAAAATGTTGCAGTGATAAATTTGGAGTGTTACCTATTGGATCCACAAAGTATTTCTCTTTCTTGGAAGTCCAGCCTGTGTCTGTAATCAGTGAATGGGAGCAGGCATTGTGTGGTAATGCCCCGTTCTCAGTGGCTGTTTATTCCCTGGGATTTATTCCCTGGGATTTGGCAGCTTCCTCGGGGAGACTGGGGCTGGCGGGGAGCTGCTGCCTCTGTCTGGATGCACAGAGGGTGTTCAGCATCCATAACCGGATTTGGGGATTTGCACAGGGTGGGAATGGAGCAGAAACCAACATCTGGGATTGGATCTCCATCTGGGAATGGTGGCTGCTCTGCTGCACGTGCTGTCAGCATCTCCCAGCAGAGAGCAGGAGACCGTGCAGGAATGGAGCACCCTGGGTTTGGCACCTCCTGGCAGGATGTGCCAGGGCTGTGTGGGAGTGCTGGAGCCTTGTCACAGGGCTCGTTTCCCTTGTCTGCTCTCTGCTTGCTGCACTCCCCGAAGTTGAAAGTCTTAAGCACTTCTCAGATTCAAACATGAGTAATCTTGCCTGAAGCCTTTTGCAAAAGCTGCCTTTTTTTTTTTTGCCTTTTTTTTTTTTTTTAATTTTATCTTGGATATGTTCCTCTATCTGCATAATACAGATAGAATAATATGCCAGAGAAGCGTGTTGTTCATGTTTGCAAAAATATTTGGTGGTTGACAAATGAGCTTGATGTACTGTGCTGTTGTACTGACTTGACACTAATCTCTGCCACTTAGAGCAAATGAGAATAAATCACCTCTCCTCTCTTATCTCCTGCACCCTGGGCTGTGTGTGCACTTGCAGCACAAGCTGGCTCGAGGTTTATTTCAATCCCGTGCTCTCCCACCAATCCTGTCCTGCCAGTTCAGTTTGGGTTGGGAAGAGGTCGGGAGCAGAGCTGGAGCTGGCACTTGCACAGTGCTGAATCACTTGGTCACTGCCTTCAGCTTTCAGACACGCAGGTAGGAGATGACAAAGGAAAAGTGGGAATGATCTCAGCAGCTAAAAATGCCTGGGAAAAAATGGGATTGACTCCAAAGTCTGTCCCCATAAGGGGGATATAATTGACTGACCTGGTAAAAGGGCTGTGGAAATCAAGTGAAATAAAACCACGCTTGCTAAGCTGTTGAGATGCAGAAATGTGAGTTGAAATATTAATTGGAGAGGGGCTTTACATTAAAACTGCCATGTTTGTGAGCACAGAATTCAGCAAGGGGTGCCCAGTGGGCTCAGGTTTGGGATTGCTCCCTCATTGTCCTCATTGTCAGTTTGAGTCACAGCTCTCCAATTCAGGGACTTAAGGGTGGTTGTGAGCCCTTCTGTGTTAAATAACAGAGGGTTTTCTTACTTCACTGAAAGGCTGGTGTCTGCAGCAGGTGAGTGTAAAATGCCTGGGATGGAGTTCTGCCCACCACAAAGTGGTGTTTCAGTGCAGGTCACAGAAAAGGAGCACACGAGGCACTGAGGAGCTTGTGGTTTGTGCCTGTGTCACGGGGGTAGGACCTGCTGAGCTGTGGGGACACCAACTTCTTCCAAAGGTGAGGGGGGGTGTTGCTGTGAGAGCTCGCTGTGGCTGCAGCTTTAATCTTTCTCTGTTTTGGAAAAAACCTTCTGAGTTATCAAACCTTGTTTTGCTTGCACTGCTTTACAATTCCTTCTGGAATTTGTTCTGGTCGGATTCGCGTGTCCTGCAGAGCGGGAGAGTGGACCAAGCTCTGTCCTGGGGGCTCCTGCTGGGCTGGGTGGCTGCAGGGCTGACCAGTGTCCCAGGCTGCTGTTTAACACACCAGCTACCAAGCCAGGTGATCTGTTAGCATTCCTGCTTTTCACTTATCCCTTTCAAACGGTCCCTTTAGGCCCTGGAATAGCCTGACATTGCACAGCCAAGTACACACTGCGAGAGAAGAGAGTTTTGTATTCAGTTCACTGATCTGCCATCTATAAACCAAGTCATAATTGGCCAAGTATTTACATTGATGTTTACTTCTGGCAGTGATTTGGTGTTTGTCACTCACTTTATGGTTCTGGAGCAACATTTCTGTGCAGTTGAGGCATTTCCAGCTATTTGCCTACTGAACAGGAAAATGTCTCCTCTCTTTCAGATTGTCACTGCTGCTTTTTATGTGAACAAGGATCTAATTAAGATTTCACAATTTGTTTGCTGTAAGCTCAAGAATCAGAAGGTGACAAAAGGTAAGTTTTTACAACAATTAAAATGTTCTCCATGATGTAGCACAGACTTTGCTGAGAGATTTTCCTACAGCCTTTAAATACAGTTTTTTTCAGAGGGATCAAAAAACCAGAGTGTACGAATTCTGGAGTTCTGAGACCTGTTGCCTCCAGTTTTCCCTTCCTTCTCTTTTCTGACCCACACACATCTGTGAATATTTTCCATGTAGTACTTTCAGTTGATATAGACATAAAAAATGCAACAGATTTGTGGAATCTGGTTCCATATTTTAACTGATTCCATGGTTTTTGTGGAAATATTTGGGAATTGGAACCAAGCCTTATTTCTTTGTGGGGTTCAATTGGTTTCCTCCCCGTTGATTGAAACTGGGCTTTATTTGCTTATAGCATAAAATATGTTGACATCTTCATGTGTTCTGTTTCAATATGTGCATTTAAAAAAAACATATTCCAGGGAATGAAATTACTGGAGTTGTGCTTGAGGAAATCCTGGCAGTGGCTGGAATGTTCAGCCTGCCCATGGACTACTGTTTTGTCTGAAATGGAAGACAGTTCTCTTCATATTGTATCAAATCAAAGCCATTAACTCATCAATTTAAAAAAAATATGAAAGAAAATCCATAGTAGAGCAGAGGTAACAAAAAGCTGAAGTAAACCAGATGCCTCCCCACAGACTAAACAGGGATAAAGCAGATTCAATATGGAACTGATAATAAACCTGGAGATAGGGCAGTGCTGAGGGATTTCCTTCCTGCTGCTTCCTCTGGACACAAACCCAGGCTTTGGTGCATTGAACTGCCACTGCCTGGTCCACAATGGTACAATCATCAATATCTTGGTGAGAGTTTAGGAATTCATGTTTCCAATATCCCTGCTTTTGCAGTTTTTAATCAAGACGTGTGGAGAGGAAGTTACATTCTATTCTACTCAACAGTTTTGTTCATTATTTAATAATAAATTATTAGATATAATATGTAATTATAATACAAGAGAGGCATTGAGATGAGCATTTTCTCTCAGTAGCAATGTGCAGCAAGGAGTTCCCCAGCAGCTCCTCAGTTGTTGCAATAAGCACAACTACAACAGTGAGCAGGGGTGGGCACAGAGCCCAGAAAAAAGAGGTGGAACTTCCACTGCTGCCAAGAAAAAGAGACATGAAATTCTACCTTTACATTTGCATATTTGTACTGCAAACAGAAAGTGACCTCAAATCAACAGCAGATGTTATTTTTCAGCTAATTTGTGTGTCATTCCAGGCAGTCCCAGCCTGAGGAATGCGGGCACAGCCTGGACTGTGGGGTGTGGAGCTCTGAGTGTCACTGCCCTCTGTCAGCTGCTCCTCAGGCACCAGGAGCACAGTCCAGCAGTCCCAAGGAATAGTGTAAGCTCTTACCTGTTTCCATTCAAAAAAAAAAAAGAAAAAAAATCCCGCCCAAAAGTGTCTTGAAAAGTTTGTGTACTTCAAAAAACTCTGAAGGATTTTTTAACAAGAATTTAGAAATCGTGGATGTGGATGTTTTTCCCACACATCCCAAAATAAAGAAGTTATAAAATTGCTTCTTTCAGCAGCTTCCTGAGCCTGTTGTGTCCTTTGGGGCCTGCGGATGTGCTGCTCTGAACTAACAGAACATAAATGTTGTGTTTCTGCCTGTGGGAAATGCTGTAAACATCCACGTGGAGACCACAAAAAAATCAATAAAAGTGGAAAATCACCATTGTACCTGCTGCTGTCAGTGCAGCAGGAAAGTTCACAGCCTATTCCAGGTCTGATGGCCTTCCCACTAATGCCAGGGAAATAATTGTAATCCAGCAGCATGGCCCAGCAGGGAAGCTGCTTGTTTTCAAAACACAGCCAGAGTGAGAAAACCAGCAACTCTTAAACTGTGAAAAATGAGTATTTTGCTTTCTCCAGACAAGATGATTCATTTTTTTTTCATGGCTCGAGCTACAGTTTTTAGCTTTGGTTTGAGTTATTGTGCCCAGGCTTTTTTAGCAGGAGGGCTGGATTGATATTAGTGTCATATCCCAAAGCCTGGCACCAGCTTTGATCTGCATTGTTGGGAGATGAAGATTAAACCCTTTCTAGCCCTCTTTGGTCATCTGAAGAGCAGCACTGCACTGCTTGAAAGGAGTTCTGTCCACAAACTCAGCCCGTGGACTCTCAGTTTAATCCTCTGAAATGCCTCAGAGCATTCTTGCCAAAATCCATGAGCTTTTCTTTTCCAGAACCCTCCCGATATGATTGAAATGTCAGGCTTCATTTGTGGCTGTGTGTCCTGTGTGTTTTACCTGGGCAGCAGATTCCCTCAGCTCCAGAAAAACGTCAGTGGGTTTTTGGCACTTGTTTATTTGGCTTTCTGTTGCTTCCAGTGTTGGATTCTCCCTCACACTGAGCCCTCCTCAACTCAAACCCCCACTTTGCTTTTCTGACTGAAAAAAATGGGGTTTTTTCCCATTCAGAGCAGCATGATGAGAATTTTAGGAAAATGCTAGTGTTTGATTGCTGGAAGAGGATTGATTGGCAGGGGAAGAGGAAGAGAAGTATTTACAGCTGGATTTATCAGCAGAAATGTGCTTTGTATGGTTGTCATGAGCAAGTGATATCTCCCCTTTTCTTTCTCCAAACAATTCCATCATGGGAATAAAAGTTAGAATTAGAGGAAAATTAGTTTTAAATCTTAGCCCCTTTTCACCAAGGTGACACTACTTTTCCCCACAGCCTCTTCACTATCAGTTTACTTAAAAATAAACAACAAATGCATCAAAAGAGCAGAAGGCTTTACTTTGTCAATCATCTTGGTGCTTGACTCCATGAACTGGAGCCATAAACCAGGATGGAACAAGGAGGGATTCCTTTGTGGCACTTTGTGTTAATCCATTCCAGATTAAAAGCCAGTTCTTCACCGGCTTTACCTGGAACTCTCCCAGAAGTTGTGGTTCCCAGGCACCAGTGTTGTCTTTCCGATTAAAGTGATTTCACAGGGCCCTGCAGTCCAAGGAGTGACCAGCCCTGGCCTCGGGATGGGCCCTGGAATTGCAGTGTCATTCCCAACCCCGGAGTGTGGGCTGGGTGAAACCTGCATCAGGGAACACAATCCCCCACCAAGGGGGGGACACTGAACTGTGGGTCCTGGCCTGCTCTGAAACAACTTCTGGTTTTGTCATTTATGGGACAATGCATCTGTGAGCAGACTGTGGGATTCAGGCCTTATTCCATGAACAAAGCCCTGACTTTCCTCTGCTCCAGCCCCCAGCTGGAAACATAAACCAGGCAGTATTTATTTACCCAAAAAACCCCTAGAACTTGATCTTGATGACCCTCACAGTACGTTCTGTACAGATCTGCAGATGCTTTTCTATGATAGACTCTGAAAATCAACTTTTTATTGCCCCCAAAGCTCCCCCCTCTCCACTCCCTGCCCCAGGATTGCAGTGCCAGCCTGCACATGACATTAATTCCTGGGTTCTGGCTTGATTGGGGTCTGAATCCAATCTCGTTAATAGTCCTCCAGTTCAAATTGTATTGGAAACAGATGCTTCCAAATCAGGTTGAGGAGCTTGCAGGAATCTGGTCAAGTATATAGTGTTGGTTGGGAATGGATGAAGTATTTGTAATCAACAGAAAACAAAAGCAGACCTCCTGCTTGGAGAGCCCTGAAGGTAAGGAAGGCACTGCTTTTAGAAACAGCTTCACTGCTGCCTCTTGCCAAGCAAGAAAATAAAAATCCAACAAATTTATCCATCACTTTAGTCCAGAAACCAAAGCATGGGCTCACCTGGGTGTTGGAAAACAGGACTTAACCCCAAAAGTCCTAATTTCCAAGAGGGAGGTGTTTCATCATTGGTATTTGTGTAACAGTCTGCTTTGAGGAGAAATTGCCTAATTCTGGCCGACTTTATTGCTGATTGTGTCCAGAGTTTCATTAGGTGGAAAATAAACCCTCATTTCTCAAGGTCCAAGGCGGGATTAAGAGCTCACTCACTCTGTGTCTGCTGCACTGTTCCTGTGCTTCCATCTGACACCGACTAATTCTGGAAACAAATGGGCTCCTGCTCCCGGCTGGAGCAGCAGCCCCAGGGCAGGATTCGCCCGGAGTCCTCCCAGCCTGGAGTGACAGGATAACAACACACCCATCCCAGCTCCTGGGCTGCAGGTTTGGTGGCACAAAAACCATCATTCCCATAGTGAATGGGAGTGTCCAATGGTCTGCAAGGCTTGGGCTGTCCTCCTGCTCATCTTGAGAGGAGTTTCATCGCTGCACGTGTGAATTATAAATTGGACATAATTTCCTTTGCCAGTCAGTGTTTCCTCCCACTTCGCAGCCAGAGGTTGGGATTCCTCGAGGCACTCTGGAGCTTGTCAGAGATGCTAAATCCGGGTTTGGATTTTATTGGAGCTTTGTGTTCTGTGCATGACTCTTTAATGTTTCCCTTGCACACGGGGCTGCAGTCCTACACGTTTTAAAGTCCTAAATCAGCCCTGCCCTTGGTCTTGGAGCAGCACCATCCTGAAGTTTCTAAGTTTCCAAATCCAATGCAAGTTTTTCTGGAAAACTTCATCCTTTCCTCTTATTTCCTACCCTGTGTCCTTCCTCCCCTGCTCCCTCCAAACCCAAACAACTCTGCTTTGTGTTTAGTTCAGACAAAGCCCTTCACCGAGATTTTTTCCTTTTTTTGTTTTTTTTTTTTTTTGCTTTGACATCACTCTATTGTCAGGGAATTGTGTTCAGCTCTTCCACATTTCCACGTTTTCCTTTTCATTAAACATGGCCAGGCTGTTACTGGATAGCAGAGTTGATTCAGCAAGAGCCAAGCTGCTGTACAGACTTCTCCTGCACCTTTGGAATCCGTTCTATCCCTCCACAGAACATCAGGCTCTGCAATTTAATTACTGGGCTAAAAATAGGAGCCTGGCCTGACAATTGAGCCAGGAGAGTTTCCCAGCCAGACATTCAACTTCTCTGCACTCCTGTAAATGCTTGGGGTTGCCTCCAGTTTTTAAACTCAGTTTTTAAATTCATCTCAGATTTTTAAATTGTCAGTACATTGTTTAATTTCATGGCACAAATTTGCTGCAGTAGCTCAGTGGCTGTCGGGAAGTTTACCCTGGAACTCACTTCAGTTGTCTCCTCCACTTTGGGCTGTCTCTTGAGGTCTGGAAGTTCCTGTATTCAGTATTTTGGCAGTTTAGCATTTTTTTTAAAGAAAAGAAGCAGCTGATATATTTGCTGCAGAAACATTCTGGAAATACTCTTTGATAAGCTGCACATAGTCAGTGTTTATCACTTATTCACCCTCAGAGCTCTGGTGCTGCTGCCCAGTGCTACAGCCCAGGAGCTTGGGGATGGCTCTTTCCAGCCTTAACAATTCCCTCATTCTGTCATTCTGTGATCCATGGTGGGACTTCAGCCAGTTTTCCCAGTTCACAGGGAGGCCTCTATTAGAAAACAACGTGGTTTGTACCAAGCTCAGAACTCAAGTACAAAACTCCTCAATTATCCAGCAAAACTTCGGGAGAATTGTGATTATTTTGTGTTTAAGGGCTGTCTGTGCTCCAAGTCCATAATTTTACTGGAGAGCTGACACCATCAGGAGAAAGGACAAAGACACTCTCATTAGTTCTTTTTAGATTAGCAGTGTTTCAATGGTCTGCTTTACAATGGGAATAAATAATTATGTCTAATTGCACAACTTGTGTTGAAAACAGCACGAAATGTTGACTCATTTGTTGTCTGAGTGTCAGTGCCTGGAAGTTTTGCAGGAGACGAGAATTGTGTTTTGTGATCAGGCCCTGCTGAGCTATTGCTAAGAAGAGTTTTTTAATAATTTTTTAATAACTTTTTCTGCTTACCAGCCTCCCCCCTCAGCCCAGCCCTGGTGCAGGCGTAGTGCAGGGCAGTGTGTTTGATCCCACCGTTTGTCCTACATTAATCTTGTTCTTATCCTTGCATTTCTCACTTAGGACCCTTGCAAGCACAAGGATGAGGTAGAAATGACATTTTCATGGATATTTGAGCCACTTATTACATCTCTTTTCTAATTTATTTCGCCATTAATGTGTCACAAGTGACCTGCCAATAATATTTAATATTTACTTTGTTGTTTCCAAACAGAAATCTTATATTTCATTGAATATATCTCTAATCCATGACGTTCATGAATAAAAAAGACTTTTTTAATAGGTCAATATGAGTCTTTTATACATTTGTGGGCTGACCATGAAGCTCCTTTGATTTCAGGTAACTTAAAGGGACACAATATAAATTTTATTTTTAAATAATAAAATCCAATCAATAATAAATTTATTTTTAAATAATAAACTAACAGATTCAAGGGATTTTATTTAAATTCCTGCCAAAACCACACACTAAAAATGAAATGTTTTCCCTATGTTTGCGAGGATCCACCTTGGAGAACTCCATTACTTTATTCATTTCAGTCTGGTTTTCCCTGATTTCTGGAGTGAGTAGAGGGAATTAAAAATTAACCCTTTCAGTCCATAAATTAAAATGCAATTTGTTGTCCTCCCAGATTTATCTGCTGCACACATGAGATTAGCAATCTCCTGCCTGGCTGTGATTGAAACCATGACTTGTTCCATCTTAATGCCCTTAGAATTTGTTCTTCCATCATTTTCTTCAAAGATTATTTCCCCTTTTATTGCTGCTCTGTGTAATCCTATTTTGGGATGTCTTTTATCCCCGTTTCATACTGCTGGTTAGAACAGCCAAATGTGGGGTATGTAAAGTTGCTGTGATTTAATTTGAGGCTTTTGATTGAAAATAATTTGAATTTTTAAATGTGAAGCTGTGGTGGTTATTTACCGATAGGCCATGTATAAGTAATATTTAGTGTATGGGTTAAATCAAGGCTTAGACTGGAGAAAATGTTTTTTCCATGCTCAGATATTCCAGGTTAAAGGGTGAAAGGCAGATCTTGATCACCTCTTCCTTAATCCCAGGAAAACACAGCATGGAGCTCCCATCCCAGCTACTTTATTGGAGAGCAAAGTGCCTTAAATCTTCTTGATTTATTTTACTAATTCTTCCCTGGTGCTGCTTGTAATCCGAGATTAACGGCATTGTTTGCTAATTTCATTGTTTTAACTATCATGGAAATCTCATTAACTAAAGGAAACATCTAAAATGTCTCCGGGGCTTTATTTTTAAACAAATTAATCCCATCCTTTAGCTGCCACAGCTCTCTGCTGTCCTCAGAAGACTCCTCCAGGAGTGGAGTTACTCCTGGTTGATAAATACCAGGTTTGATCCCTTGTTCAATAAATAAAACTGTTTAAAATAAGAAAACTGTGCTTAATTTGCAACTCCTGCCTGTCTCTTGGAATATAAGGATTTCCTAAATTCATCCTTGTGTTCCCACTCCCCAGACTTGTGCTGTTGGGAAGGAAAGCTGGTTCAGCACAAGTGTGGAGCAGCACGGCCACGTTGGTCACTCCAGCAGCTCACTCCCTCTGGCTCCTGCTGCCGAGCTCTTCAGCTCTCCAGCATCCTCTGCAAGCAACAAAAGCTGCTCCCACCATTTTTTTGGTACAATTCCTGTGAGAGGACAAAAAAACTTCAATGGATAACGTGGAAAAGACATGGAATGTGCTTGTGCCAGTGGCTGCAGTGAGGCAACACCACGGCCCCGAGCAGGGTCACTGCAGGGGACACGATCCCAGCCCCGGCAGCACGGCCCTGCGCTGTTCTCCCGGGGTCACTGCAGGTCCTGGGACACATCCCTGTTCTCCCGGGGTCACTGCGGGCCCTCGGACACATCCCTGTTCTCCCGGGGTCACTGCGGATCCTGGGACACATCCCTGTTCTCCCGGGGTCACTGCGGGCCCTCGGACACATCCCTGTTCTCCCGGGGTCACTGCGGATCCTGGGACACATCCCTGTTCTCCCGGGGTCACTGCGGGCCCTCGGACACATCCCTGTTCTCCCGGGGTCACTGCGGATCCTGGGACACATCCCTGTTCTCCCGGGGTCACTGCGGGCCCTCGGACACATCCCTGTTCTCCCGGGGTCACTGCGGATCCTGGGACACATCCCTGTTCTCCCGGGGTCACTGCGGGNCACTGCCGGCCCTGGGACACAGCCCTGGTCTCCCGGGGTCACTGCGGATCCTGGGACACATCCCTGTTCTCCCGGGGTCACTGCAGGTCCTGGGACACATCCCTGTTCTCCCGGGGTCACTGCGGATCCTGGGACACATCCCTGTTCTCCCGGGGTCACTGCGGGCCCTCGGACACATCCCTGTTCTCCCGGGGTCACTGCGGATCCTCGGGCACGTCCCAGCCCCAGCAGCACGGCCGTGCCCGGTTCTCCCGGAGGCAGAGGCTGGGAAGGGGGTGCCCCGCACCGAACCATTCTGTGATCTGGTGGGTTGGGGGGCTGGGGGTCCCGGGGAGGAGAGATTGGTTGGGTGCCCGGCAGGAAGAGGCGGAGGAGGATCCAGCCTCGCTCGGCCTGTGCCACCTCCTGCTGCAGAGCCGAGGGCTGGGTGACACCCACAGGCTTTGTCCCCAAAGCCGCTGGTGGCCATTGTCCTGCTCCCTGCTGTGGCTGGGCAGTCAGGAGGCTGATGCTCAGGGAGCCTTAGGACGGCATCCGCGCTGCTGGAAAAGCCCAGTCCCCGCTTGAATGAGCTGGGATTGCTGCTGGGCTGTGTCCCCTGGCCCTGGGAGGTGACAGGGATGCACCCGGAGGTTCCCTGACAGCACAGCACTCCCTCCCTTGGCTCTGGACCTGTCCCCTGGAGGCTGCTCCAGCTCCTCCAGATCCCAGTCCGTGGGTGTTTCCCAGCCCTCCTGCTGGCAGTGTGGGGTTAAGGGGCCCCACCACAGCAGGAGAGTTAAATCCAGCCCTGCTGGGGGGTGTTAAGGGAATCTCCACGGCAGGAGGGAGGATTCATGAATATTAACAGCTCGTAGTGCCTTGGTGTCCATCCTGTGGCTGCTGGCGAGAGGCTGCTGGAAATATATGGGCTGGAGACAGGGCATTGATTCATTCCAGGATGAGGGGGTCGCCCTAATGTGCTCCAAACAGCTTTTAAATAATGACTGCAGAGGAATTAAGACCAGTTTAATCCGACTAAATAATACTCCTAATGATAAACCATTAAAATCAAGTTGACTTTTAGATTCTAGCAATTGTATCAGACAAGGTGATTACACTCACCATCAGTATTGATAATCATTACAATAGATTAAACCATCGACTGAGCAATGAGAGATGCTGGGTGACTCTGGCAGAAGAGCTGCTTTGGCTTTACAGCAGGGCCCCTCCTGCTCCCTGGAACTTCCAGCTGCTCCCTGGGGATTCGGGGACCAAGCACTGCTCTCCATGAGCCTCAGAATTAGCAACCCTTGAAACGGCAATTTTATCTCAAAATGCCTTTGGAGGGTGCTTGCAGACAACAGGAAGGAAAAGGATTGTGTGGTTTTGCCTTGATCCAGGAGCCCAAGCCCTTGTTCTGCTGGAGAACGTGTTCCAGGGTGTGAATACATCCAGAGGGAATGGCCCTCCCTGGGAGCTGAGCTTGGATTTCTTCAGCAGTAGCCTGAGGTTTCTCCTAAATGAAGTTCTTGTACATGTGGCCCAAAGTGGCTCAAACACGGAATGACTCCGTTCCTCTGAGGAAGCTGGACATTCTGCCCATGAGCAGAGCCTCAACCCTGAGCTGGATGTGGCTGGACCCGAGACAGCCCTAAAGCCACCAGCCCACGGGGTCAGAAGGAGAGGCCTTTGAGGTCCCTTCCAACCCGAACCATTCTGTGATCCTGGGACAATGGGAAGGACCAGAAGCAGCCGAGGCAGGGGAGGTGGTGCCGGGAAAGAGGAGAAAACACCTCGTCAGAACTGATCACTTCTGCCCCATGGACTGGCCAGGACCCCAGAGCTTGATGGTAAAAATCCCCTCCACATCAACAAGAGAAGCTGCTCTGCGAGTGGATGATGCAGAAGAGTTCTTGGGCACGGTGGAGAAGGAATTTCTCAGTGTTCCAAAAGGAGCCTCCCTCTCCAGTGCTCCCTGCAAGCCCCTCGTCCCCTCTGAGGGCTCCAACCCAGCCTGGCTCTTTGAGGGCTCCAGAGCAGCGTGGCTGCTGCCTTGCTGTGGGAATATTGATACTGAGCACTCACTTGTCTGTGCCTTCAATTGCAAAGGGCTTTTTAAAATTGATTACTGGTCTGGCTCAAGTTATTGGATGACCCTGTAAATACAGAGCGAGGATGGGCGTTTTATGATGTCTGACTTCCCTACAATATTTTTTTATTAAGGAAAGGGTAATGGAAATATTGGGTTTTCATTCCTTGCTTGCTCCTTTTCCAACAATTGCCAGTAAATCAAAGTTGCAAAGAGCTGCTCCGTGCTGGCAGAGCTGACAGAGCCTGGTGGGCACTCATTTTGGAGATGAGATCCCCTTATTTCTAGGCACTCAGCAGACTTCAGCGCTGATGTATTGACACTCCCAGCTTTCAGGTCAAGGAAATAGTGCAGGAAAGCATTTCCAGCAGAGGAATGCCCATATTTTAAAGTAAGGACTGCCGGTGGTAGCGATGCCAATTTGCTGAGGTACAAAAATGCCACGCTTAGAAAGCAAGGAAGTATTTCTTCCCTTCTTCTTCCAACATCCACATCTGTCCAGGTGTCTCCACATCCATCAGGCACTTTGGATAGCACAGAAACCCCCTGTGAGCCCCTGGCCACGGGGCCAGCCTTGGGCCATCTCTCCCATCACGCACTCAGCACCCACAGCCAGGCATTGGATCTCTTTTGGGGCAGCTTAATCCTTTTTGGGGTGGTTTCATCCCTTCTGGGGTGGGGGCTCATTCAAGCTGGCCCTGGACAAATAAACGCATGGAGCCATCAGTGTCTGAGCAGATCCACAGTCATTAATTTGGGGATGAGTCCTGCAGTCCAGCCTGGTCTCTCAGTGCTTTCCCTGGGTTGTGAGGAAGCAAAAAGTCACATGAAAGGAAAGTTTAAGTGATGGATATTGATTTGCTTTTCCCCCTGCATTTCTGTGTTTGTTTTCTAAAGTGGAACCTGGGACCCCAGGCAGAGCCCAGCCCTGGGTGCTCCCGCTCCTGCCCAGTCCCGGGAAACCTCATGGAATCCTGGAATGGTTTGGGTTGGGAGGGACCCTAAAAATCATCCCATTACACCCCTGCCATGGACAGGGACACCTCCCACTGTCCCAGGCTGCTCCAAGCCCCAGTGTCCAACCTGGCCTTGGACACTTCCAGGGATCCAGGGGCAGCCACAGCTTCTCTGGGCACCCTGTGCCAGAGCCTGCCCTCCCTCACAGGGAGGAATTTCCGATCTTAATTCCCCTTCTTTAAGTGATTCTTTTACAGCCCGAGAGCAGCCGGCCCGGCTCAGCCCGGTTTTTGTGGGGGCCGGAGCCCTGTCCCGCACTCCAGCCGGGATTCCCTGGGATGCTGGGAGCCCTGGGAGCCCCGGGCTGCCGGGACCGGCCGGGCCAATCCCACATCCCCATCCCACATCCCCATCCCACATCCCCATCCCACATCCCCATCCCAGCCCGGCCGGAGCCGCTCCCAGCAGATGGAGCAGTTGCTGTTCCAGCGCTGCCGAGCCGCGCATCCCAAACCCCGCGGAGCTCCGGCTCCAGCAGGGACCCGGGCTCTTGTCGCTGCTCCCGGCTGGAAATCTGCCACGGAACTCGCGGAGCCACCAGAGCCAAACTTCAGCCCCTGCTGGGCTGGTCCTTTGCTTCGCTTGTTTCAGCAGCCGCTGATCCCGAGCACACCCAAACTCCGTCCGTGCTTTTCCCGTCTTTGCCGGGCTTTAGCCGGACACAGGGACGCTGCTTTTCCAGCAAACTCTTTTCACCCGGTTTGCAAGCAGGTGATTAAAGATCAGGCGACACCGAGCAGTAAAACGTGCTCCAGGTGGGCTGGGGGTGTCTTTCCCAGGGGGAGCAGGGGATGCCCACTCAGCCATCCCCATCCCCCTGGCACAGCCCTGGCAGCTCCTGGCTGGACCTTGTGGCTCTGCACAACTCCCTGGCAGGAGGGGGCAGCCGGGGGGGTCGGGCTCTGCTCCCAGGGCACAGGGACAGGGGGAGAGGGAACGGCCTCAGGCTGGGCCGGGGAAGCTCAGGTTGGATATTGGGGAAATTCCTTCTCGGAAGGGGCTGTCCAGCCCTGGCACAGCTGCCCGGGGCAGGGGTGGATTCCCCACCCCTGAGGGATTTAAAGCCCCGTGGATGTGGCACTTGGGGACATGGGTCAGTGGTGGCCTGGGCAGTGCTGGGGATGGCTGGATTCGATGACCTTGGGCTGCTCCAAACTGAACAATTCTGAGTCTCTTCCTTGACTTCCTCGTTGCTTTAAAAAGAAATTGTTCCCAGCCCCTGCTGCCCTGGCTGCACGTAGCCATGGAGGGCGAGGCCCTCCCCTGGTGCTTCCACCATCACCAGCAGAGTTAAAACTTGAGAGTTTTCCTTCTGCTCTGCTGGAGGTGAACCTTGGGGTCCGGGTACCCCCCAAAACTGGGAGGCTCAGCCGAGCTGCAGACGCTGCAGTCTGGAGCTGGCTCTGCACTGGTCAGACACAAAGGGGGATTTGTTATTGCATCCTTAGTCTGTACATGGAAACGAAGATTGTGTTACATAATCAATCTCATTTGCTATTTATTGCTTTCTCTCCCTGCACAGATGTGGATGTTTCTCCCTCTCTCCTGGTGGATAATCCCTGTGGTTTTCCTGCTGGGGCTGTGGGATGGGTGGGGAGCTGGGGGCTGGAGGGACAGGGTGGGTTGAATTCTTTCCAAAGGAAACCAACACGTTTTGCCTGTTTGTGCCTACAAAACTGCAGGAACTTCTGCAAAGAGTGAGCTCAGGAGCCATGGCTTGTCCTGGGAGGTGAAATGCTTGGATATCAAGCTGATACTGCTACAAAAATTGCCCCAAAAAGTTGCTGCTGACACCAAACTCCACCACTGCTTGTGCAGGTAACTGTCCCGTGCCTGCCTGCTGCCTTTTCCTGGCAGTGGAAGTGCAGGCAGGGCAGGCGGCGTCACCCCAGGCTCCTGCTGTGCTGCCTGGGCATGAAAACCCAGATTTAGGGGCTGCCAAAGTGCAATTCTTGCTGCTCAGTGCAACAAAACCCGGCAGCAGGAGCGCCTTCCCTGCTGCCCTCCCTGCCCAGCAGCCTTCCAGAGCTCAAGGAGCGTTTGGACAACACTCTCAGGCACAGGGTGGGGTTTTGGGAGTGTCCTGTGCAGGGCCAGGAGCTGGACTGGATGATCCTTGTGGGTCCCTCCCAGCTCAGGATGTTCTGTGATTCTGGGACTCTTCCAGCCCACAGAGCATCCCACAGTGAGCCAAGGCTGTGCTCTGCTGGCACCCACGGCCTGGAGAGTGCAGCCCATCCACATTCCAGGTAAAATCCACATCTCCCTGAGAGGAAGTGAGACTTAGGGTTCAGAAACAGAGTGAGGTGAAAGGGTTTGGAAGGGGCTCTGCATTGCACCAAAATCTGCAGGCTGAGGGTGCCAACTCCGCTTCTCCCACAGAGCCCTCGGAACAGATTATGATCTCTGACCCAGGTGGATCAACCCTTGGAGTGTGTCCTTCCTCCCAGTCTCCCCCGTGCCCACACGCATCAGCCCCATCTCCCAAACCACAGCAGACAAATGATTTGAGCTGCGTTTTGGATCCCCACAGCAAATTTGACACGACCCCGGCGGTGCCGGCGCTGCAAGAACTGGCCCCAAGCACAAAGCCGAGACAGGTTTGATTTGAAACCCCCTTTATCCAATATTCCACTTCATACTTAAAAGCAGGTGGATGATGGGGATGTAATAAATGTTGATCTTCTCACTCCAGCTCTCTGCTGATGTGATTTTTGGTGCTGCATCACACGGGAAATCTGAATTCTTGTATCTTTATGTAAAAGTGCTGTCACAAACCTGAGCAAGTTTTCAGTGTGATGAGACCCTTAGAAAAAAAGGGGAATTTTTGTTGTGTTGTAGTTATTGATGTCCTCTGCAAAGGGTTTGCAATATTTCTCAGCTCCTGATCCCTCACACTGCTGGAACTTGCTTTCCAAGAGAGAAAATGGGGTTTGCACCCCCCATCCACACAGAACTTGGGCTCCTGGTACTCGACACAAACCCTGTCCCAGCTGAGCTCTTCGCTGCTGCCCTGAAGGAAAACGAGAACCTGAAGGGAGTGTGAGAAAAGGGAAATCAAACAGAGTACAAAGAAACGAAGAGCTTAATTTTGGGGAGGGATGATGAGAACTCCTGCACACAATCCCCCCTCCTGTGCAGTCTGTGTTCACCAAGTCTTGTTTTGACTCATCCTGTAGCTCCAGCTGTGGCAGCAGCTTCTAAGAGAGCAGCTCAAATACAAATTCGATGTTCAAGTGGAGGAATCAACAGAATTATTCAAGTGGTGCAGGAACAGCCTCGGAAAAGAGTGTGTGCAGCTTCTCAGCTATTAATGTATTATTCCCTAACAGCATTCCTCGTTCTTTGAAAGAGCAGAAAGGCTGATTTGGAATGCTCCAGTTTATATAAGAATATTAAATATGCAACAGCTTTTCCAAATAATAGTTTTATTTGTCCCTGGTGGAATCACGCAGTGTTTCAATCCACCAGGACCCAATCCTGCTCCGGGCAGCACCCGGGGCCCCTCTTCCCACAGGTCCCAGGGTGACATCACGGCTGGAAGGGCCACTTGGTGCTTCATTTACATAAGAAGTTCATTAACAAGCAATTAAATGTCAGGAGTGAGGGCCCCCACACCCCTGAGCAGCCGTGGATGGGCAGGATCGGGTGGAGAGGCCAAAGAGCTTCTCCTGGTAACCCTGACCCTGTTTGAGGTGTGTTTCTGTAAAACCATCTCTGTGATGCACCAGAACCACGTTCGGTAGGTTTGTATCAATCCTGTTATCAGTTCCAGGGTGAGGATGCTGTGCCTTGGCCGCACGGGCTGGGAGGGGTGGCACAAACCTGGATGGGGCAGGACAGGAGCCCTGGGCACGGCCCTTCCCGCAGGGTGGGTCTGGCACCGGCTGCCCGTGGGTGATTTCTGCTTTGGTGCCGTTCCAAACACCCAAAGACCGGTCCCCAGGAGCCCGGTGGCTGTGTGGGCACACAGCTGAGATGGGGAGCGGCTCTGCAGCCAAGCTGCCTACAGGAGTGCAAATCCATCCTTGGGCAAGGGCAGTGACAACATCGTGGGCAGTCGAGTGCCACCACCCCTGTGTTGGATCAGCATTCCCAAGAACAAACCCCACTGAGCTGCCCCAGTGGTCCCCAGACCCTGGCACATGGGCAGCTGCTGCTGGGCACTGCTCTGCTGGCACAGGCTGCTGAGGGGGGTCACTGTCTGCTCCTTCAGCTTTAATCACAACGTGGTGCCCTGTGCTCCTTCCCCAGCCCGGCAGCGCTGCCTGGGGGCTGCCACCTCCCCGTGTCCCCTGGCTGGTGTCACACCAACCCTCAGTCTGGGGCTGCCACCTCCCCGTGTCCCCTGGCTGGTGTCACACCAAACCTCAGTCTGGGGCTGCCACCTCCCCGTGTCCCCTGGCTGGTGTCACACCAAACCTCAGTCTGGGGCTGCCACCTCCCCGTGTCCCCTGGCTGGTGTCACACCAAACCTCAGTCTGGGGCTGCCTCTGGAGCTGGTATTTGGAGCTACTCAGTATTCAGTGGCACCACTTACCTAATGCACACGGATTTAATTCATTTCTGATTGATCCCATAATTACAAAATTTGTTTAAAGCTGTTATATTATCTCCTTATTTGACACAATATGGCACAATTTTGTTATAGTATTGAAAACCAAATAAGACAACTGCAGCTGCTAGCATTTCAAAGAGCTATTCCCTTTAAGATGAAATCAATCCTGTTTCAAGTTTATTCCCTTGCTTTAGGATTGAGGCTCTAGGGGTGTATTTTGCTGAAAAATGTCTTTTTGATTTTTCAGAAATTCTTTAGATTAATATGCAGCTGTCATTGCAAGGCAAATCCAGCCCGGCTTTCATGTGCTCCTTCTCTCCCCGGGCTGTGGCGAGTGCCCAGCCCTGCCGGGAGCCGCCGCGGCGCTGGTGGCACCCCGGGCACGGCCACCCCGGGCACGGCCACCCCGCTCTCGGCCACCCCGGGCCGCCGCTGCCCCGCCCCGCGCTCACCGCCCCTTGCAAACCCGCCTTAAAGCACGAGCCCGTGACAATACTGAGAGTTCGGTCCTTTGTGCGGCCCCTGGAGTGCCTTTTGAAAAGTTGTTTAACTTGCAGATCATGTCGACAAAACTTTCCAAGGGGATGCTTTGGAGTAAATAGACGCCGAAGGCCGTGAGTGAAGTTTAAATATTTATATCAATATTTAACTTTTTCTTTCAGCAGCATCAGTCACAGAATCACAGAAGGGTTCGGGTTGGGAGAGACCTTAAAGCTCATCCAATACCCCATGGGCAGGGACACCTCCCACTGTCCCGGGCTGCTCCAAGCCCTGTCCAGCCTGGCCTTGGGCACTGCCAGGGATCCAGAGGCAGCCACAGCTTCTCTGGGCACCCTGTGCCAGGGCCTCCCCACCTCCCAGCCAGGAATTCCTTCCCAATATCCCACCTACCCTGCCCTCTCTCCATGTGAAGCCGTTCCCCTTTCTCAGATACGTGCTCTGCAGAGGCTCCACCTCAGCCATGGGCCATCCCTGCTCTTCGGGAAGGAGTTTTCCCATTTTCTCGCCGCATTCCATCACTGCAGGGCCCGCCCGGCGCTGCTGAGGACGGGGATTATCTCAGCCCAGCCTGTTCCTGCCCAGGACTTGCCTGGGTGGGCAGAGGAGACCCTGGGGGCTGCTGGAGCTCCTGTTTTGCAGAAAACACCACCCGAGCTTTCCATATGCTGTCAGAAAAAAAGGGAAGAAGTTCTCTTTTTGTTTTTCTGTTGTTAAGTAGGAAGAAAGAAGGAGAAGGGTTATTTGAGTGGTGCTGTGGACTCCTGAGCCTCCCCAGCACCGCTCCTGCCCCTGCTGGAGCATCCCGGCCGGTGAGAGCAGGGGATGGAGCTCCGGGAAGGGAGCGGGGCCGGTCTGGGGGTTCCTGGAGGCTTTAAAGAGCTCGTCTCTGAGCAGGGACAGGGAACAGTCTCTTTTCTTGCAACTGGCTTCACAGAGAGCCCCGTTCTCCCCTGACATCTTCAAACACGGCGCTGGCAGAGCGATTGAACCGCGGGAGCGCGGGAGGCGCGGTCCTGCAGGGATGAAATGCGGAGGATGCGCTCCCCTCCCCGGCAGCCTGGGCCTCCCCTTCCTCTGCCGCCACCACCGATCCTTAAAAAACAGGATTCCTCTGCTTCCCTGGCCTCCCAAACCCGGCCTTTGCCTGTGCAGGGGCTGCGGGGGCCGGGGGTCTCCCCAGGCTCACTCCCACCCAGCCGGGCATCAGCCAGCCCTGGGTGTCGGGGTGCTGGCAGTGCTGGCACTGCTGCGGCTGCTGGGGGTCACTGGGGTGCTGGGGGCACTGGGAGCACTGGGAGCACTGGGGTCATGGGTGCTGGAGTTGCTGGAGGCGTTGGGGATATTGCAGTACCGGGATTCTGGGGGTGCTGAGGGTGCAGGAAATGCTCGGGGTGATGAAGGTGCTGCAAGTATTGGGGGTACTGAGATTCTGGGGGTACTGAGGTGCTGAGTGTTCTGAGGGTGCTGAGGGTGCTGAGGTGCTGAGGGTGCTGAGGGCACTGGAGCTTCTGAGGGTTCCAAGGGTTTTGGGGGTGCTGGGCTGCAGCAGCTCGGGGTGCACCGAGGTCTCAGCCCTTCCACCCCTGTCCCTGCCCATCCCCTGCGGCCGCAGTCTCCTCCAGGCTGTCCCACCGTGAGGGTTCCCAGGCAGTCCCAGCCGAGGCCTTTCCAGGGGCTGGATCTGAGCCCCCCCCGGGCCGGAGCAGAGCCTGGACCCGGGCAGGACCCCCGGCCCCGGCAGCCGCCCTGGTCCCTCCCCCTCACAGCAGGGATGCAAATGAACGGCTCTGGAGCGTGTTGGATAAACACAATGTTTGTTCTTCCTAATGGATTTCAGCACGATATGGTAAATATGAACTCCCAGGTGGGGCAGATGCATAATTCATCAGCCTCTGCCTCGCCCCTGACGAGCGTGTGGCAGCTCCGGCGGCGGGAGGGTTAATTCCCCTCCCGGTAGCTGGGATGGGGTTTGTTCTCATGGTTGGGATTTGTGCTGGGGCAGCACCGATAACCCAGGGCTGGTTTTGTTCTTGCTGAGCAGGGCTCACACAGCATCGAGGGCTCTGCTGCAGAGCTGGGGGTGCACGAGGAGCTTGGGGGGTCCAGCCCGGACAGCTGACCCCGACTGACCCCAGGGGTGTCATTTGTTCCCTCCCCAAGCCCCTCCAAAGGAGTTGAGAGTGAAGCTGAAAACCTCAGTGAGGTGATGCAGGTGAGTGCTTGAGCTGGGGACAGCTCTGACACCATTTTGGGGGGAGAAGATGGGTTCTAGTCATGAATTAATCCTCTTCCCTGTGTCCACACGCTCCTCTCTGTGCCAGCCAACACATCCCTGTGCAAACCCCACTGCACCCAAATAACTCCTGCTGCTCCACTGAGCTCCCCAACCCCAGCCACTGCTAGGTGTGGGCTTAGGAAAGGGTTAAGAGGTGACACCCTCCTGCATCGATCCTTAGCCTGTCATTTAACCCAATTAATTCCAGCGCAGTAAACAGGATTTAAATTTCTGCTGAAGTGATTTGTTAAGTCAGGAGGTAAATACAGGCCCTCACCTCCTTCCCGTTAATTAGATGTCAATTCATAAACGCTGGGATTTGATGCTAAGGCAGAAATTGCCCCCAGAAGTGATTAGAGCCCCTCTTAAACTGGTGGAGGAAATCTGTTTTCCAGATTATTGGCCCTTCCAGTTTTTCCTGGGCACAAATTAACCCCCGCACACACCTCGGTGGCTCCGGTGACAGCGCTGGGTGACACCATCACCCTCTGGAGCTGCTCCATGCCCGACCTCGCCCTGGAGCTGAATTTAAGCCCAGGACTAAGAAGTCAAGGCTGGTGCACTGACTTACCACTGCCCAGTTCTCTCCCTTGTTTGAAGCTGACTTTGCCTTTGCGCTGGTGTGGGGACAGCCCAAGCAGGAGCCGTCTCCCGAAATGAAAGCGGTGACACTCAGCAGTGCGGTTTCAGACCCGGGTAAGTCAGATGTTAAACACCTTAGGGGTATAATCTCCTTTTAATGTGAGCACAACTCCCATTAACATTAATAGGGGGCTGTGTGGCAGCTTCAAAAGGAGAATATGCACCTAAAAGTGCAAATTAGCACTTACAAACTCTATTGATAAATTATTAAAGCGGATCATTAAAGCACAGCCACACCTCCGGATCATTAGAGCAAGTCCAAAACAGCACGGGGGCATGCGCAGTGCTCCCTCATTAAAACAGCTCCTAAAATGCCATTTAGGCCCCAAAATGAATCCAGAGTAAATATTGGTTCACCAGCCCCCGCTTCATGCAGAATTTGGAGGTTTAAGAGCTTGAACTTCTCTTCTTTAAATGCAAATGAGCACCAGGAGATGCCTTTAATGCAGGTCCCCGCGCAGAAATCGGTCTTTAAAAGGTAAATTAAAGCCCAAACCCCCAAACCTCAGGGGCCACGCTGTCACCAGAGCTCTTTGTTGTTGTTTACGTGGTGATAGAGCTGCACCTCCCTCCCCTAGGGGTGGTCAGGCCTGAATTCCCAGGTCTGCCACAACTCATTTTCCTCTGATCCTGCTCCAGTGCGGACCATGGGGGACACCAGAGGGTTTGAGGGGGCACTGGGACCCTCCTGGTTTTCCTCTCCTGGTTTTCCTCTTCCTTCCCGAGGTCCCAGGCTCCTTGGGAGGCTCACTGGCTCATCCCAGTCCTGGTGCTTGTCCAGCCCCATGGATGTGGCTCTCTGGGCAGACTGGGGCTGTTTGTTCCTCCCAGTGCTGGCCGCTGGAGCAGCCCCTCCCAGCTGGGTGTTTATGGGAATAAAATCACCCTAAAATCCCTGAAAGGAGTTCAACAGGACATGGTCATCCTGTGGGGTGTTTACTCACCCTGTGATGATTTTTAATGCACTAAAATGGTATTTCCTCAACCTCAATACTCAGACATGGTTTGTAGCATCCCAGTGACCAACATTCCTCATTTATAGGATACTGCCTTCATCCTTCCAAGGATACTATTTAAATTTAAAAAAAAAAGGGTTATACTGTTATAACTGCTATCCTTAAACACAAATCCCAAACTCCAAACCTATTCCCAGAGCCATTAACAAAATTATCTTTGAAAATAAGATTATTTATATTAATGTAGCAGTGAAAGGAGTAGAAGTCAAGAGAGCAGCACCTCAGTGGTGATCCCGAGTTTGATATGGTGCCAATTCCTGATGTTATTGAGCATTTTGCAACAGGTGAATGCAAAGAGTCCCTGTTTCTGGAGATAAAGAAATACACAAATTCAGGTGGGGAGATTAAAACAGAACAAGAAAAGTGTCCTTCATTCCTATGAAGAAAAACTTTAAAACTAAATATAAAAATTCAGTGGAAGAGGTTAAAACAAATTGAAAAAAGCATCCTTCATGCCTGTGAAGAAAAACTGTAAAATAGCGAAGAAAGTGCCCGGGAGATCTTCTAAAATGTAAAGAAGAATAAGGGCAGTTTGGTTTTCAGAGTAGTTGGGCTTTTTAAAACCCAACTTTGTGAGCGTGGGGCAGCCGGACCCTGCAAGGTGTGGAGGAGGCAGCTCCAGGGGAGCTGTGACTGCTCAGTAAACGTGGCTGAGGTGAGACAGGAGCAGCAGAGGCAGAGGGAGGGGAAGGTCACAGGGACACCTCAGCCATGGCCTGCAATGAATTTTTCAAAGTTTTCCAAGAAAGAGCAATAAGGGTCGGGTCCCTTCCCCTGGATTCCAGCAATGCTGTATTAAACTGATGCAAACCAACACAGCACGAGAGCCAAGGCTGCGGGGCTGGGCTCCTGCACCCAACCTGTCCTCCTGCTCCCGCCTCACTCAGCCCGTGCTTGTGGCAGACTCTCTAAAATGTGTGGTTTTGTGATGGCAGCTTGCATGAGGAGAAGCAGAGGGTGAGTGTGCCCCATGCAGCCTCTACTTTGCACCTGCCCAGCCCCTGCCTGGCACCGAGACCCCACTGCAGCTCCCAGGCTGCTCCCCATCCCACAAACCCCGTTCCCGAGGAGCACTCCCCGTGTTGCTCCGTGGTGGAAGACGTGTGGCACTGCATCTCCAGCAGCAGGAGCCTGGGACAAACCCAGGCACTGAGCCCTTCTCCTGCCCCACAAGGGCTGTCCCTGCCCTTCCTGGGGCCTGCCTTTGGGGACACCCACGGAGGGAGGCCAGAAGAGGGCCTGGTGCACCCTCAGCCTGAGATGGGTGCTGTTTCGGTGCTGCCGTGACGTATTTTCTGGGAAAGTTGAAAATATGGACTTGGGGGTTGTGTTTTAGCTCAGAGCTGGAGGCTCCAGGTAAGGATCTGCCCAGGGACCTCTCCAACAGCCCCTGGTGTCACCAGAGCCACCACTGCCCAAGCGAGACCCCCAGAGGAACCCAGCCAGCTCAGCCCCATTAAACGAGTCCTAATTATTCCACACATTGAACTGAAAACACTCATTCCTTTTTAAAAATACTTCTCCTCAGAAAACACGTTTTATCTCTCTAATAAGAAGTCATTAATTAGGAGATGTTGACCCGAAGAGCTGTGATAGTTTGGTGGCTGATGAACACTGCCTTTAATCAGACCTTTTACAAGCTGGTGGATGTTAACTTGTGGCTGTTAATTATTCACACCTTCAAGTATTCCGATGGTCGGAATATTTCATGAATGCCCTTCTTTTTATTTTACAGCGACGATGGATTTTATGAGCCAGGAATTGCACTTATTAATTTACAGTCGCTTTGCACTTCCATGCCAGTCGTTTAGCATTAACTCTCTGTTTAAAAATAATAAATGACCCCTGACTCTCTATTGTCTGTCTTAATTAGCATATTGTCTTTTAAAGGGGAAAGCGTGTTTTCTCTTCATTAACAGTAATATTACCTCGGCAGACAATCAGTAGGTCCGTGATCTAGAAGCTGCTGTGGACGCCAAATTACCTCCTCTACCAGGACAAAATCAATTAACACCACTAGGGATGTCATTATTGTCACATTATGTCACCGGATATACTCCAGGGTAAATAAATGATTTGTGGAATTTTTAATGCCGCCGCTGGAAAGGCGCGGCTGAGCCGCCCGGGCGGTGGGAGCGGCTGCCCGGGGCTGCGGGCACTGCCCGGCTCTGCCCTCCCCGGGGCCCAAAGCGCCGCTGCCGGGAAAGCCGGGGGGAAAAGGGCACCGGGAGCGGCCGGGCCGGCCCGGGGACACCGCGTCCCTCCCGGAGCATCCCCAAAGCCGCCCGGCGTCACCCGCACCGGGACAGCGCCTGCTTTGGCCGGGGAGGGGCCGCGGAGAGGCGGGAGAGGGCTCGGGGTGGAGAAAAACCATTTCATAAACAATTTTCCTGCCAGAAGTGTCCGCGTTTGCCGCTCCGGCCGGAACCCCCCGGCTGCTGCTTGGCGGAGCTGCCCAGCCGCCCCCGGCACCCGCGTTTAAAAGTGTCCCCAACTTCTGCATTTGCCCTGCGCCGGGGGTATTTAATTAAGTCTGTTCTGTCTGACACGATCTGATGTCATTGTACAAGGAGATGTTCTTTGTTAGCAGCGCGCTTAGTTTCAGGCTCCTCTGTGTATTTGAAACCATGGTAACAGAAGAGTAAGCTAAAGCCAATGAGATAATGAGATATTCTCATTGTAATTGTGTTTCATGAGGGCACACGCTCCCATGGGTGGGATCCGACTGTCTTACAACTGCTAACAGAATTTAAGGAACAGGAATAAATTAGCGGGGCCGCGTTTTCCACAACAGCCGTGTAAACACTCCCGGCGCGGCTCCGCGCTCGTTCCCGGCGCCTTCCAGCGCGTCCCGGAACAACGCTGCTGATGGGGAGCGGTGGTGTGAAACCCCTCAGAACTTCAAGGAAGTTCGGGTTTGAAAGGCATTAACGAGGTGCGAGGTGCTGGTTTGCATGATAATTGCGGTGGGCGCTGGAGAGGAGGCGATGGAGGCAGGGGAAGGGGGACCGGGCTGGAACTGCCGCAGCCCTGCGTTGTTGGGGAGATTATGGAAAATCCACGTGGAACACAGCCCGAGTGCCCGTGGAGTTCGTCCTCCTGCTCCCCTGGAAGTGAAAGCCAAAAGTTCAGCCGTGATTTAAATTCTAAAACTTTCCAGAGGCACCAAGGATGGGAGGAGTTTGTTTTCTCCCATGGTAAAGCGAGAGAAACCCAAACAAGGGGTTGGGTTTGGAGAGCCCTGGGTGAGGTTTTCATTCTGCTCCCGGGTGGGGGACGGGGGTCCACACCGTGAGCAGCACTTCACACATGAGATGGACTCAGAGTACCGCAAAACAAACTAGGAAATGTGATTTGGAAATGGAAACAGGATCAGATCTGCTTCATGCCCTAATTGTCTTCATCCTATAATTGTCTGCATCCTGTGTAATTCCCAGCGAATGTACAATTACTGCTCTTTTCCTCAGAACAGCTCAGTGAGGGGCAGGGCCATTTCGGGTGGTGAGCGGGAGCCCAGGGAATATGGGATGGTCTCCTGAAAAAAGTCACAAAATGCCTGGGAAAATCCATTTTTCCTGGAGCAGGAATAGCGAGGGGTCCCCGGGAGCAGAGCCCGGAGCTGCTCCACCACCCGGGCAGGCTCAGGCAGGGGAGCAGCCACAACTTGCTCCACATTGTAGGCAGGGATGATTTTTATTAATATTATTATTACTGCTGCTTCAAAGAGAGCACTTCTGATGTGGGGACAGCTGACAAGATAAATTATATCTGTTGTCAGCTGCGTGGAGAGACCTTTGTGATATTTTAATTAAGAGCAGGCTCCCCCCAGCCCCTTGTGCTTCTCCCCCAGAGTGGGGCTGGAGCCGTCAGCACCAGCACCCACACAGCAACATCACCCAACTTCCTCCCGCCCCATCCAACCTCCTCCCACCCCATCCAACCTCCTCCCACATCACCCAACCTCCT
>VZTJ01004885.1:204444-255700 GCA_013397795.1 Orthonyx spaldingii
ACCCAACCTCCTCTCACCCCACCCAACCTCCTCCCACATCACCCAACCTCCTCCCCCACCATCCAGGCTCCTCCCCACACCACAGAGATTTGGGGTTTGCCTCATGCACCCCAAGAATTAGTGCCTGCATTTGTTTGGTGTGAAACAAGACCATGAAATGCCATATTTTACATGGGCACCACTTCTGGGGACGTTTCCCATTAAAACTGTCAGCAAATCGTCACCACAACGGAGATAATCAGATATAAAATCACCTTTAGTGGGCTAAATATGCTGTAAGCTTCTTCCTGGCATGGAGTCCAAAGGAAAGGTTTGTTTAGACTCTTAAACAAAGATTATTTTCGGTGCTGGAGTGCCTGGTCACCCTCTGGCCCAGAGCCTGGGGACCTGTGTGTGATAAATGGAGCTTCAGCTGCAAAGCTGGTGCAGAAGGACCCTCCAGGAGCCGGGTGTGGGGTTGGATTGGTCAGTCCCACCCTCTGAGCTGTCCACACCCACAACCCTCCACAAGGTCCAAGGCCTCCCACGAGGGCAGATGCATGGAGAAGGAAGATCATTTTAGAAGTTGTTCCAAGAGAATCTGCCCAAATCCTAATGCAGCTCCCTCTTCTCCTCACTAATGTGCCCATGCACAGAGCAAGTTGCCAAGAGCCTTCTCTCAGAATTTACTGCAGAAAAGCTGTTTGACAGCCTTGTACAGGAAATCAGAGCTGTGTCGTGGCTTTTTTTAATTTCAGCAATATACACAAATCAAGTGCATTTATTAAATCAATGTATAATCATTTTTACAATGAAGTGTAATTTAAAAACAGACATAAAAGATCTTTAAAGTAACGCCACACATCTCTTTTGGACAAATGTTATTTCAGGGATTTATGATAATTCCTTTTCTGAAATAAAAACGAAGCTAATTGAAACAAACTTTGTAGTTTCTATTAATGCCATTGGAATACAGTATGTGCTGCCAGTTATAAAGTGACATTGAAAGCTGATGCTGTTCTCAACAACACCATGATTTCTCAGTTTTATGTACTTTTTAATTTCCTCTGTGGAAAATCTGTTCTTCATAAAAGGGCTGCTAAAGAAAATGTGGAAAAAGTTGATTCATTCCATATTTACATTCTTGCAAGTACCTGGAAATGAACCAATTACCAACGGGAGCCAAAAGAGAAGTTAGGAAAGTCATTTAGAAAACTCATCTTCCGACAGGCTCTGCTTCAGAAGTGCCCTGGGAAAGTCCTGCTCCGATTGCAAACTCCTTCCATCCCAACAGGATTGGGATCCTCGGCCCCTGGTCCTGGTCCTTGTCCCACTCCAAGCTCCAGACCCTCTGGACCTGGGGGCAGCTCTGGAAAGGGGCCTGGACTCCTGTCCCAAACTTGAACTCACACTTGGACTGGGATCCCAGCTGGAACTCAAACCAGAACATGAACGTGAACTCAAACCCAAAGCCAAAGCCAAAAGCAAAAACAACACCAAACCTGAACCTGAACCTGAACACGACCCAATCCTGACCTGAACCCAACCAAAACCCAAATCCTATCCCAAAACCAAGGCTAAACCAAACCCAAAGCTGAGCCCAACCCGAACACAAACCTGAGCCCGACTAAATCCCACACCAAAACATGACTCTGAGCCCAGCCCAAACTAAAACACAACCCTAAGCCAACCTCCAACCAAACCCAAACCCAAACCAACAAAACTCCTCCACAAACCCAAACCCCAAACCAAACTGGAACCTTAACCCAACCCAAATCTAGTCTCAGATCCCAGCATGTCAGGGCAGAGCTGCTGTGCCTGCAGGAGAATGCTCTTCCCATTAAACCCTCAGAACCTCTATTAGTTAAACTCACACAAGTAAAAGAAAAACCCAAAAATTCCCCAAAAGAGGAAGAAGAAAGGGAGGTTGCTTGTTTAAAACCTGAATTTTGGCATCGTCGATACCCACCCTGTTGGAATGGTCTCTGGTTTTTGATCGCTTTTCCCAGTCCCACCCTGAAGCCACCACGAGAGCGGAGCTGCCTCACCCAACCCCAGAGGTGGCTGCTGCCACCGGCAGCTGGAGCAATTCCCCTTTTTTTCCCTCAGAGTTTCACGTCAGCGGATGTGCTTTGCTAAAACAGCCTCTCCACTCAGGAGGGGGGTGTTTGGAGCCTCCGTGTGCCCTGTTTGTGACTCAGCTTTGTGGGAACACAGGTTTTCCCTAGGCCTGGCTTTAATAAAGCCTTGCCTTGGTGCCTGTGCGGCGCGGTCGCCCCGAGGTTGCCTGCTCGGGGCTTGTGCGGCTTTCAGCGGCGCTGGGCCCGGACAAAGCTTTATTAAATTCTGCGAGAGGAAGAAAAGTAGAAAGTTGAGTTTTCAGCACTAATATGATTTTTATTCTCTTTTTTTTTTAACCCCAGCCTGGTGGCTTTTACACTCATATTGTGAGTTCATTTCAAACAGAGGTTTGATGGCTCCTCATTATCGGGGAAAGCCGGTGCTGCCAGCCCTGCTCTGCCCCGGAGAAAGGGAGAAGCCTTGTCCCACTCCATGCTCCACAAACTGAAACACAGCGTCTGCGAGGGTGGATATAATGAGGTGGAGGGTTTTGCCTCTCAGACTGAGATTTTCACGCCCCATCCCTGCAATTTCTGTTTGGGTTTATTTTGGCGAGGAAATAAACTCGGGATCAGGGGTCTGCCCCAGCAGCCGGCAGCCCCGCTCTGCTTCCCTGCTGCAGGATGCAGGGAGGATTAACCTCCCTCCCTGCAGGTGTGGAGAAAGCACACAGGGAGAAACTTCCCACCTTCAGGAGAACTGGGAAACAGAATGTTTGTTTTCTTGAAGATGGAGAGAAAACCATTCCCCAGTCCTGCCCCAACCACGGAGCCTGCACTCGAAGAGGTTTGTCTGAGCCCACGCTCCTGGCTCATGGGGTGTGGCTTGGGGTGCAAATGCTAGCTCAGAGCCCCCTGAGGTGCTGCTGAGCTTGGGGATCCTGAATTCTCATGGAAAGGCAGTGCTGGGCGGGCGGGATTGACCCATTGATCCCGATCCCCAGCGGCCCCGCCGCAGCCGCTGCACAATAAACACGGCTCGCAGCAGATATACGAGCATCGATCTGATCCTAATAATCCTTTGCACTTCCACAGGGCTTTTAGGGAGTCTCCAGGGTTTCTAGGATTGCTGTTCATATCCAGAACCCTGAAATAGCAATGGGCTTTGGCGATCCCCTTGGATCTGTGGGAGCATCGGAGCCATCAGACTTTGAAAGGAGCAGAAATGAAAATTCCCTGATATGCAACAGGTTTCTCAGGCTCCCTGCCCCAAACCCTGTTTGTAAACCCAGCCTCTCGTATTCCTCACAGCAAGCAGCGAATGGGGATGTTGGTTTGTGGCCTCCAATTAAGTTAGGATTGATTTTATTGTATGTTTTTCCTACAGGCAGACTGAAGAAATATCTCCAGTTAAAACTGCTTTAAGTCCATTTTAAAGTAAGCACTTTTACACTGAATTTAGCACACAGCCCGTTAGTCTTGCTATTTTAAATTAACTAGAAAATCAATTGGTAAAAGGAACTTCCATGCACAGCTGCAGGAAGCTGTGAGAGCACCACTCTCTGCTGCAGCAGGGCATCTGCACCATCTTAAATATTGCAAGAGGCCTGAATGTGGAGGCTTTAAACTCATCTAAAATACACCACCACAGCATTAATTAAGTGTAAATACATGGATGTGTCAGTGTTAGGTTAATGGTTGGATTTGATCATCTTAAAGGCCTTTCCCAATAGGAATGATTCTGTGATTCTATATTTTATATAGCATATATAGAATTTTGTTGTTGTTGTTGTTCTTCTCCTTCCCCTTCTCCCTCTCCTTCCTCTTCTCCTCAGTATCAGTATTTTTAATTTCCAGCCTTCCCGTTCCTCCTCCCCATCTCCTCCTGCCCATTTGCATCCACCAGACTCCGAGCACAGAACGTTTCTGTGCCTCTTTGGATCTGTTCCTGCCTGGTCTTTTCCGAGTCTCCAGGACACAGGGCCGGGGTAATACGTGGGCTAGTTAAGACTGGCAGACGAAATGCTGTAAAATCTCTTCAAATTTAATGAAAGGAGAACAGCAAATTCTTAACTGAGCAAGGGGAGCCCGATGTGCAGCTTCTCCGGCACGAATGGCTCGTGCCGGCTCTGTTTTCCCCTTGGATTTTCCATCCCAAGAAGGGTGCAGGTTGTACACGGGATTTACGTGCTGCCTTTTGTTTTCGTGTTGATTTATTTATGCTGAGGCTATGAACTGAGTGACTGCAAAGTGCCTGCTGAATGCCATTTGGATAAATCACTGCTGGTATTTATTGTATTCCTTGCTGGACCGGTGTTACACACACTGATATTAAAAAAATGGACGGGAAATCAATGTGGCTCAGTGTAAAATATCTGGACTATAAAGATTTTTCAGATCTATCAAACACGCAGTGTGTTTGCTGTGTCTGGAGGCTGTTCCCTTGACATGAGGATTGTACTAATTGTCCAAGTATTTGATTTAATTTGCCGTGGGAGCCAGGAAGGAGCACACAATTCCTACTTCAGGGATTTCAGTGGGAGTTCAGGGCAGGAGAATGCTCTGTACATAGGCAGCCATGGGATAGAATCCCTCCATAAATCTGAGCCCAATCCAAGGCCCCCAAGGCTGCTTTCCCTTCCTCCCCCCACACTCCCCGGTGTCCGTACAGAAGCTGCAGGACGTCCTCCTTCACACCACAGAAATCAGGACACCACAAACTCTGTCCATAGACACTCCACAGATTTGTTCTTGGCTTAGGGATGTCCTTCAGCCTGGAAAGCTCTGTTTCCTGGTGGGATTGCACAGCCAGCGTGGTCCCCTGAGCTCCTGTCCATGCCCAGCTCTTGGTGCCTCCTCCTCCACCACCACAATGTCTCTTGGAGAGGATCTGAGCTGAGCAGGGCTTGCCATAGCTGCACATGATGGAGAGCAGGGTTAGGTGGGATATTGGGAGGAAATTCCTCCCTGTGAGGGTGGGGAGGCCCTGGCACAGGGTGCCCAGAGAAGCTGTGGCTGCCCCTGGATCCCTGGCAGTGCCCAAGGCCAGGCTGGACACCGGGGCTTGGAGCAGCCTGGGACAGTGGGAGGTGTCCCTGCCATGGCAGGGGTGGCACTGGGTGGGCTTTAAGGTCCTTCCAACCCAAACCATTCCGGGGTCCAGGGATGCACTCGGCAAGGCTGGGGGTGCGTTGGAGGTGCCCGTGTGCAGATACACCCCGGGAGCAGCAGCAGCCGCTTTAGGGAGCCGTGAGAGGGGTGAGACGCCGCTGTCCCGAGCACATTCCCTGTCCGAGCACGGCTCTGCAGCCCCGCACGGCTGCCCCGGCTCAGCGGCCGCCGCGGCCCCGCTGCCTGCGGGTAACGGGAAAGCGATCGCGCTGCGATGAAAACGGGGAGCGCTCCCCCCAGCAGCACTCGCTCTCCTGTTTGGATAGAAATGAGCAGAACAATTCCAATATTTCAAACATCACTCAGGCCCCGCCGCTGTAATCGCTGCCTGCCCACCCTGCCTTCGGTCACTAATGCATTCAAACATCGCTAATGACGCCGGGGGATGACAAGATAAGGACGGGCTGGGGATGAATGGCTGCACAAAGGCAACGTGGCAAAAGTAATTAGAGCCTGACGTGGGCCCAGACGCCGAATTCTGTGTAGAGCTGAACCGCCCCAGATAACCCCGTGGGCTGGGAGCTGGGGCTGGGCCACCCCTGGAACTCAGCTGACATTTGCTGCCGTGAACATGAACCAATTTGCAGCAAAGAACCAACTTCCATTTCCCTCCATTAATTAGACAAATTAATTAAAGCGCTCTTTGGAGTCTATTCCCCATTCAGGATGAGGATGCTTCAGAGATTTTGTTAAATGGTTCAGAGAAGGCTTATTAATCCTGAAATGAATACTATCAAGCCCTGTAAAGCACCAACTTCAAGTGCATTTGTGGAGAAGAAAGCTTTGCAAATCAGATAGGAAAGCTACAAAAGTGCTGGGTATTATCCTAATCTGGGGAGTGTTTAATTTGACACTCTTATGTCAAGATATTAGAAGAGAATGAGCAAATGGCCTTATAAATATGTACTTAAAGAACGACAATCCTCATAATCAGTTAATTTCTATTTATCTTCTGATACCCTTTTCCACAGAAACTCGTATTAGAAAAATAAATAAGATTACAGGGTAATTCTGAGAGCTGTAAAAACATAAAACACTTGTCTGCCCTTAAAGCAGAAGTTTTGTTGTACAGCACTTCCGTAGTGATTCCATCCACTCCCAGACATGGGATTGCCTCCTGCAGGGACTGGAACAATGGGAACCATCAACTGCCCCACCGTGGGCACCTCCCTGCAGTCCAGGACCACGATCCCGGGGCACGGGGCTCTGGGCTACACCCCAGCCCCGTTCCCAGCCCCGTTCCCAGCCCCGTTCCCAGCCCCGTTCTCAGCCCAGCTCTGCTGCCAGGCACGGTGGAGAAGGGATGGGGTGGGATGAGGGTCTTCACAGGAGTGCACTGGGAGATGGTGGGGGGATGAGGATGGGATGGGGATGCCCTGGGACAGGATGGGACAGGGGTGAGGATGAGCCCCAGCAGCTGCAGGAAGGGCTCAGCCCAGGCAGGGCAGGACCCCCCAGTCCAGAACTCCCCTCTGCTGCGGGGGTTTCAGGCCCAGGAGCAGCCATGGGAGAGGGATCAGAGCTTGGAGAACTTACTGTGCCAAAGCTTGGTGATTTCTTCTGCAAACCACATTGCACTGAGGAACAGAGCCTGTCTGTTTGGGGGTCTGTTCCTGCTCGGGCAGTGCCTGAGAGGTTTTGAACTCAAAATTCCTCATCAGAGAGGCCAAAGAACAGCCTTAAAGGCTTCAGGATATGACCCAGGCTAGAAACAATAGCCAGCCCACAAGAAATGAGTTTATTATCTGCTCTAAAGGGATTTTATTGACTTGCTGAAAAAAAAGTCATATTTAATATTGAAGTATAACTTTTAAAAACAGAGATGCTGACTCTATAAAAATGTGCTCTCGAGCTGAGACCTTGACTCCAAAGTGTAATCCAGAGTTTTTTTATAGCTGTGCTATAAATCATCAAAATTAAATGTTTGCATTAGCAGCAGTAGGAGAAGCCTGTGCAGAGCGTGGGGAGGTGTCACCCAGCACGAGGCTCAGCAATTGCACACCCTCGGGTGGCTCTGACCCAGGGAAGGGGTGTGGCTGGGGTTTGCCTCTGTTTCTGCTGGGGTTTGCTGTTTTTCTGTGGGTTTTTCCCAGTGGGGCAGGCACAGTGTGGGGCAGCTCCCAGTTCCACGAGTCCCTGCTGGAGATGGGTGCTATGGGGGTGAGGTGGGAACACAGCAGCAGGATGGGGGGGCTGCCCGGGCCGGAGTTCACCAGGACAGTGAGGGTGAAAAAATGAGGGAGTTTCCCCCTTTCCCATGGTGGGCACAGGCTGGCACCCCCAGCCCGGGGCTCGGCCTTCCTGAGCTGTTTTGTCACCATAATCATCACAGGAATATCATCTTTAACCAGTAACTGTCCAGATCCCCTCAGCAGCCAGGCCCCGGGGGTTTGCAGCCCTGGCCTGGCTGGAGGAGGATTTTCAGAGCTGTCCTGCACGTGAACCCCTTCCCTGTGCTGCTGCAAACGCTCTCCAGAGTGCGGCCAGCCAACCTGTTAACATCCTCTCCTTCACACTCCGGCTACGAGCCAGCTGCTCTGCCTAGGAAAATACAGCTGGAGAGGTTTATAAATAGTAAATTAAGGTTTGCTCCAGCCACTCCAGCTGGGCAATGTTGGAGGAGTGAGTAATTCATCACCGGGGTGTCATCCCCCCCTTGAAGTGCTGCCCACCAGCACCGCGCCGGCGCGAGCTGGGGACTCCTCGCTTCACTTGGCTCTGCTTCCAGTTCAGTGCTTGAACCTTTGCTCAGAATTAATTTCGCCAGTGTAGCCTAAGCAGGCGGGGAAGTGCCGGTGACGGGTCGCTCACAGAGGTTTAAGGACCTCCTTCCCAGGGAGGAGGGGATCCTGCAGTGCCCAGGAACCCCCGCTCTGCCCCCGCTCCCCCTTGGCACTGCGGGGCCATTCTGGGGCCGTGGCACCCGAACAAGCTCCATCTCCTCTGGGCAGGAGGGGCTGGAGAGATGAGCCCGGACATCTGACACATCCTCCTGCTGTGACTTTGCTTCAGGGAGAGGGGAGAGAGGGCTTGGTCCCTCCATCTGTTGTGTGCATCAGCCCAGGGTCTCCTGGGTGCGTATCCATATCAAAACTCAATTAGAAAATGAGCCCTGCATGTGAAGGACTATTGTGTTTCAAGTATTTTTATAATTAAATCTGAGAAGGTGGGACAGGCTATTTATGAAGGGCCTTCACAGAACATTTCCTGGTGCATGGAGGAAGGGGGTAGGAGAGTTTATTTTATGTATGGTTATATAATTTTCAGTGCACAAGATAGGAGAGAACTCTCTAAGGGATCGGGATCCCAAATGCACATCATCATCATCATCATCATCATCATCGTCGTCATCGTCACCATCATCATCATCACCCTGCACTGCTGCTGGTTAATTGTGTAATACCCCACAGTCATTGAGCACAGGTTTCATCCCAGGAGCTGCAGGGGTGCAATAGGGACCTGCACCTCCATCTCATAGGGCAGCCTCCAATGGAATTGCTGCTGGAATTGCTCAGAATCCCAGAATCCCAGAATCCCACACTGGTTTGGGTTGGAAGGACCTTAAAGCCCATCCAGTGCCACCCCTGCCATGGGCAGGGACACCTCCCACTGTCCCAGGGTGCTCCAAGCCCCACTCAGCCTGGCCTTGGACACTGCCAGGGATCCCCAACTTCTCTGGGCACCCTGTGCCAGGGCCTCCCCACCCTGACAGGGAGGGATTTCTCCCTAACATCTAATCCAAATCTCACTTCCTTTATTTTAAGGCCATTCCCCTTTATCCTATCACTGTCTGCCTTATGTAAAAACTCGCTTTCCTTTTTTTTTTAATAAGCCCCCTTCAAGTACTTGAAACTGTGGGGCTTCAGCTTTGTGCTGCTGCTCTTGAAGTCCTGCATTCAGGAGAAAAGTTATTCCCTTTCCACATCCCTGCCTGAATTATTTCCCACTTGCAGAGCTGCTACCTACAGGATATAATCATGAGCACAGTAAATCATTTTGCCATGTCAAGCTGCAAGTGGTTTTGGAGTTAGATCTGGAGTTCAAATCTGCGTCTGACTGTATTTTATCTCAAATGTACTTTTTAATTTGTCCATCTGAAATTCTTCTAAATTTAGGGGATATCCAGCAAGAAGAGGAAAGGTTTTTCTAAGTAACTGTGGTTATTTTACTGCCAAAGTCTCTGCAAGAAATCTCAGCCCGGTGCTGGAGCTGGGCTGTGTTCAGGACTGGGCATCCTTTTCCTGCCCCACAGACTCTTCTCTGCCCACGGAAACACCCAGAGTGTACACACAGATTTTTCAGCTACAAATTGAATTTCCCATGTTTCCATAGATTTATTGAATCCCTAACATGATTTTAATAATTTTCATCTGTCCATATTTTATGCTGTTAAAAAGCCAGTGCGATGGCTCCTGTAAATCCTCCAAAGGAGTGGGAGCTTTAATATTCTTCATAGCAGGTGAATCTGGGATGTGCAGATGTCACCTGCTTTGGTGGCTCCCTGGTGGGGACATTGTGACAGCGCAGGACAGCGGTGAGGGGACGCGAGGGACAAACTCCTCAGCCCTGTCCTTGAACTCCCCTTGCCGAGGACGGCAGGCGGGGGATAAGGAGGACTTGGCCAGGCTGACGCGGGAACAGAACAATTCAGTGCCCAAAAGAAGATGTCTTGGCGTTTCCTGGGATGGCTCCCTGGAGCCTGGCTTGGAGGCCGCGCTGGCTGTGCCATTATCCAGCTGCCAAGGCTGCCGAGGCGAAGGCTCCGCGCCGGAGCGTTGCTGCACTGATATTCATCCTCGGAGTCCGCATTGTCTTCAGAAAATAATCCCCACTCCGTAATTCCCCCCTAGTTCTCCACATGAGGGTCTTTCCTGCCGAGCCAGGGGATGGGAATGCAGCAGAAACTCTTCCACAGCCGGTGATCCCGAAGCTCATTGTGCTGCACAGGGAGCACGGCTCTGCCGGCACCGAACCCCGCTGGCACCCGCGGGCCAGGGAGACCACGGGTCAGCACTGCTGAACTGGCACATTAAAAAATATCATCGTGGCAGAAGGGAGTGTCTTAAAGCACAAAGGCCAGAAAGAACAATTGTATTAAACTGCGTTCATGAATTCATAATAAAGTTCAATTTGCCACCATTTATCATGTGACTTAATATTAAATTGAGTTTTTAATGCAAAAGAAAAGGGTTTTGTGCTTTTTTGAAAATAATGCAAAATCTTTCATGCCGTTCATAAATCATTTGTGTTAGCACCAGTGTGTACAGATTAATTTATTTATTTTCATTAAATCGTCGTTGCTTCCCATTGTTCCATCATCCTCGGGGACAATCCATATTCTTTCACGTATTTTTAAGAGCTAGAGTCACATAGACAAATAACAGATTTAAAAGGCACAGTGGCTTTAGTTGTCTTTGGGTTTGGAGTGCTGGAAGGAGTTAAAAGCCATGAGCTGGAGGAGGCCATGGTGGTGGTGGTGGCATTGACCATGGCATCAGTGTTGACACTGGTGTTGATTTGGCACTGATGTTGGCATTGGTACTGGTGTTGGCATTGATGTTGGTGTCGATGTTGGTTTTGGTGTTGATTTTGGCTTGTGTTGATGTTGGCATTGGTGTTGATGTTGACATTGATGTTGATGTTGACATTGGCAGTGATGTTGGTGTCAGCACACTGGGACAGGACCCAGGAAAAAGGGAGGCACCAAAACAGAGACTCTGTCGCATGGGAGCTGGTGTGTCAGAGGGAGACTGGCAGCAAACCTTCATCCCCATCAACACCCACATGGAAATCATGGAAATTCAAGTGCTGGCGCCCCGGCTGCCTCTGGGAACTGCACAAACACTGTGCAGGTCTGAAGCAGGAGCTGCTCTCAGGGACCCATCGCCCTGTGCAGGATAAAGAGCAAATCCAGCCCAGCCTCCCCTGGTCGCCCCTGATGAGCTCACTCCTTATCAGTGCCGCTTGTGCGCCCGCCGAAAATAATCATCTGTGAATGGAGCCCTAATTACATTAGAGCTAATCCATTTTCCTCTCTGAAGCTGGTAGTCAACAGTTTATTCTCTCACCTCCGAGATGAAACCGAATGTCAATTTTCGAGATAACATTGACGTGAACTTATGTATCAGGCAAGTAGACAAATACCATTATAATCATTTATAATCCTTTAAAGCTGTGACTGAGAAGTGGCATTTGGACTGGATTTAAACTTGGCGTTGTCCGTGCGGAAGATTAACCGCTCCATAAGACTTTGATTTCGGAATATTGCCCATTAGAGAGTTTTGACATAGGAAATTGAAGTATTATATATAGTTCTAACGTGGTTAACAGAGTCTGACACAAACAATAACATTCCAACTTCAGTTAATTCTTTCGCATCCCATTTACAGCAGGGAGAACTCCACTGTCTTCCAAAAGCACCCCAGCAGGACTTTGAAGATTATTCCTGCTGGATGGGAATTGCACATCCCCAGTTCATTCCTGCTGTTGCCGATCGCTATCGATGCTCTCCAGGAGCTGCTCTGCATCAGCCAGCACTGTTTGTGCAAAAAGCCAGGCCTCTGGGGCCAACACCAGCCCATAAAATCATAAAATCATGGAATTGTATAGGTTGGAAAAATATAAGATCGAATTCAACCGTTCCCCCAGCACTGCCAACATCCACCACGAGCCACGTCCCCAGCTGCCACGTCCACATGGCTGTTAAATCCCTGCAGGGATGGGGAACCACCACTGCCCTGTGCAGTCTGTGCCAGGCTGGACAATCCTTTCCTTGGAAATTTTCCCTGGATGGAGCAAAGAAATGGCCGGAGTGCTCCAAGGTTTAGAGTTCATCCTTCCCACATGCTTTGCAGCGGCTGATGGCAGAAGCCAGCAGTGACTGCTGACAAAGGAATGGATCTTATCCAGTGCCACAGGATTTTCCTGGCGACTTTGGTAACAAAACTGCAAGTTCCAAACCTTGCCCGTGCAGAGGTAAGGAGCCAGACACCAGCAGGGAGTGGTGCTGTGACCCTTCAAGCACAGGACTGGATGCTCCAGGAAAATAAATACCAGGATCAACCTTAAAGCTTCCAGGAGGAAATGAGTGACTAGTGTTTAACTATTGCCACTTGCTCCTCAACATCAGAAGCAGCTTAGGAGGGATGTAAAGGAAATTTCAATGGTGCCTCCTAGAGGAGGAGGAGGCAAAAGGAAGGTGGCCAAAGGGGAGGTGGAAATGCTCAGTTGCTCTGGTTTAGGTGTTCTCCAAGGCACAGGGATGTGCCAGGCTGCTGTGGGCTTTTGGTGTGGGCTGGGGACTCTCCAACCTTTGAAAAGCTTAAGGTGCTTTTCACGTGCCATTCATGGTTTCCAGGATTGTGCCCCTGTTTGAGGCCTCTCCTTCTACCACAGGAGGGATGTGAGTGACTGCAAGTGGCTCCCAGGGGCGCAGGAGTGCCTGGCCACGCTCAGACAGGGATGTTTGGGGCTCTGGGAGGAGGTGAGGGGGGTATGAGGCACCCGGGGCTGCCCCCATTTCCCCGCTGGGTCCCCAGCCCGGAGAGCTGGGTGTCTGTTGGAGGCACATTCCAGCCCATGCAAAGAGCTCGCTGTCATCTGGGTTCAATCTGGGGATAAATGGGCTCCAGAAGTTTCAGAATATTTCTATAAGACCACAACGCTTCTTATCAAAACATTTCCCATTATTATTTTCCAGTCTTCCCTCCGTCCCAGCTACCTCCTCCTTCCCGTTGGTGCCCAGCCATGCCCCAGCCATTAGCAGTGCTATCATTTTTTCACTCCATATGGGAAGTAGAGGAGAGCTTTCCTCTAAAGAGGGCAGCCCAGATCCTCCCGGGGCTCCCAACCCATCCTCCATCTGCGGTCACACAAGTGTTTCCTCCCGGGCATTATCCCTGGAAATGAAAGAATGTGAACACGCCAGGCTCATTTGTTTTGTGTGTTTAATTTCGGCGTAGGTTTGTGTAAGTACTTATCGTCTTCTCCTCGGGAGATAATCCAAGACAAATGTGCAGGCCAGAGGCAGCTTTAACAAATGGGGCTGCCTCCCGAAAACTCCATGGAATAAATCGGGATGGAAGAGCAGTGCCGGGGCTGGGAGAAGGGATGCTCCCAGGAAGCACAGAAAGTTATGAACACAGCTCAAATCAGCACGACCCCAGCATCAATATTCATAGAGCCCAGACAAAACATCTCATATTGGAGCTGCTCATAAATCAGAGGGAGAAAGGAGAAAGGGAAGAGGTGAGGAGAAAGGGGAAGATAGAAAGGAAGGAATAGCTGGGGGACGAGGGGGTGGTGAGGGGGGACTCGGCTCATTCAGGGTAACATCTGCTCCCTCTGAAGTGGAACCACCTGTTAGTTTATTAAACTGTGCAATTAATTTATATGGAAGGCAGGGAAGGCTATATCTCATCAAAACCTTCCCTTTCAGCCTCTTCCTCCAAAGCGAGCCGGGTAAAACCGTGCATGGAACCATCGCTTCCACAGGGAATGCTGGAGAGTCTCCACCATGGCCCCCACGGCACCCGTCACCCACTGGGTGCCAACAGAATCCCAGAATCCCTTAGGTTGGAAAAGCTCTCTAAGATCATTGAGTCCAACCATTCCTCCAGCCATGCCAAGGCCACCACAGACCCATGTCCCCAAGTGCCACATCCCCAGGGCTGTTAAATCCCTCCAGGGATGGGGATTCCATCACTGCCCTGTTCCAGGCCTTGACAACCCTTTCCATGATGAAATTTTCCCTAATATCCAACCTAAACCTCCCCTGGCACAACTTGAGATTTTGTGCTGTCCTGTCCCTTGTTCCCAGGGAGAAGGGCCTGCCCCCACCTGGCTTCAGCCTCCTTCAGATGGAGGGTGAGGATGACAGAGCATCTCTACAAGGAACTTTGTCTTCCTGAGCAGGCAAACAGGGGCTGCAAACCACTGCTCTAACACATCCCAAAGGTTTGTCTCCAAAATCCTGCAGCAGCAGCAGCAGCAGGGAAAAGGATTGTGCAGGACGGGCTCTGCACCAGCCTCTTGCAGCCCTGCTCTCCAGCACTTACCCATGTTAAAACACTTGAATTTTTCATTATCAAAAATAAAACCCAAAATATTTTCAATAATTTATTTCAGGCATCTATTTTGGAACGTGTTCGAACGGCTTCTTCCTGCAAGTCCCCACCAGAGGAGGGCTCCGAGCCCCCGAGGGGTCCTGGGCCTTCCGAGCTCGCAGGATCGGGCTCCAATTAAGTGCAACGCTCTCCAGATTTGGTTCCCATTATTGTCTTCCTTTGGCATGACCGACCGGAGCACTCGAGTTGGAAAGGCCCCAGAATCTTCAGTCTCCTAAAATATTTTCAATAACGTTGAGAGCAATTTTCCTTAGAGCATGTAAGGATTTCAGCAGAGGAGCCAACTTTCCCAGAGGAATGATCCAATTACGAGCATTGGATGTTCTTGTCAATCTCTCCCTCAGGGATGTGGAAAATCAAAATTATGATTTATTTTTTTGAATGTGACAGTGAGTGTAAAGGCAGAAATCTAAACCATGCCCTTATCTCCCCACGCACCCCCAGCTCCCTCTGATACTGTCAGCTAAAAATAACCTCTCGTTTCAGGCAGAACCTCCTGAAGTTCTGCTCTAATGACAGCACAAGCAGGACCCAGCCCTGGGAGCAGCTGAATGATGACTTTTTAATGGTGACCTTTGCATGTAAAAATTGAGTCAAAATTACTCCTCTTCTCACTAATGCAACGAGGGAAATGTGGTTTGAACCCCGTGGTTTGTGCTCGGTGACAAAGGAGGGGAGAGGCACCAGCAGGCCCCCAAAAGCTAAAAATAGCTCCCACAGGGGAGGGCAGGGGAGGAGATGGTGGGGGGAGCGAGTGAGGAATTGGCTCTGCCTTTGCTCAGGATGCTGTGGGTGATGTCCCCAGGATGCTGATCACGGGCTGTGCCAGCTGGGATGGGATCCCAATGGGCACCGTGGGCCGTTCTAACTGGGATGGGATCCCGATGGGCACCATGATCTGTGCCAACTGGGGCAGGACCCCAATGGCACCATGGGCCTTGACAACTGGGACAGGGCCCTGATGAGCACCACGGGCCAGCCTAACTGGGACAGGACCCCCACGGGCTCCCTTGCATTCCAGCTCCCTGCAGCCCCCTGCTCCTGCCCAGCCACCCCTCCGCGTGCCCCTGTGTGGGTGCAGCGGTGTTGGGGTGCAGGGCGGGGGTGAGGGGTGCAGCCGTGCCGTGCATTGTGCCGGGGAAGGAGCTGCCTTTGTCTGGCGGGCGGCAGGGGGCCTTTGTCCCCACGGGCCGCCTGGCTCCCGGGGCTGGAACACCGAGATCAAGGAATGGGCAGTGGGCTGCGCAGCCACCCGCTCCCCCTTAGAAGTTGTTGTTGCTATGGGGTCTATTGTTGGCAGCTTTCCCCCGGTGCTTTACATCCTGCACCTTGCTTTTCACAGGGTGAACAATAATGCAAACTCTTTTTGCTCCCGGAGTTGCCTTTTCACAGTTCCCCCCCCTTTTGCAACCTATAATGAGTGATAACTCTAAAGAACAGCACAAATCCTCGAGAGATTCCCCCCCACCCCAGCTCACACCATGCTGCTTGCTGGGTTATTCTGCCCGAGAAGCCCAGGAAAATCTGCATATCTGGGGATGTATTAATTACCCAACGTGACATCTCTAACTCTGCAAAGATTGTCTCTGGCTAATGAAGCTGTCAGGGCAGGCTCCGCTCTGATGCTGCCCTGCCGTGGGTGCTGGCCCAGGGCCAGCACAGCTCCTGCTGTTTTCATCCCAAGTCACCAATCCCAGCAGCACAGGAGCAGGATCCAGCCCGGGTTGCTCCCATCATCACCACCACAGGTCCATCTTCCAGCACTGCTGCGTTGCCTCAGCAAAGCTGGAAATCAAAACTCTTCAGCCTCATCTATTCATCCTTGAGGCTGAACCTGCAATGGGAGGAACCAGAGTTTTGATCCTTTCAGGGTGTACCCTCAGCCCCTGCAGATCCTCTGTGTGCTCCTGCAGGGCTCTGGGGAAGACTCTGCACATGGAATGAATTCGATATTGTGCCAGGGATACGAGCAGGACCCCTTGCCTGGGTGCCAGAGGGCAGAGGATGGGTTGGTCCCTGCACCAACACACCACTCATTTCCTGTGCCCTATGGTCAGGTTCCCATCCCCGTTCCTGCAGTAGGCAAACACCCTGAGGAGCTGCTCCTGCCTCTGAGAAACCTCCCCTGGCAGTGCTCAACCCCATGCTCCCATCCTCGGGAATCTGGCTTCCATGAAACCCATTGTGAGGGATGAATAATCCCACATTGGGAGCAATTTTCCATGATGGGAGGTGATCTTTCCCGCTGATACAGACTGGGCTCCCTCAGCTCAAAACCAAGTTGTAAAATTCCTTAAATGGAAATTGATATTCGTGTTTAAATAAATAATTGTATTGGTTTAAGAATTCCTAATGACGAGGAGCAGGAGCGCTGCTGGAGCGCGTGCCAGATCGTCTGCTTTCCTAATGACAAATATTTGAATTAAAATAATTCTAATTAAATGGATGTCAAAAAAATGTTTCAGTTTGAAACACACTTCACAACCTCACATCACATCCTATCAGGCAGCAGAGCACATGACAAAACACAAAATAAACTGAGACCTTTAGGCAAATATTCCTCAAAGAGCAGCGGTAATTCCCAGCCGGCTGTGCCGGAGGGGTGGCAGGGCCAGGAGTCACCTGCACCAAACCAAAGCCGCTCTTGGGGCTTTAGTAACTCTGACATCCCGTGCATTTGTAGGGCTTCACCCCTCCTGGCTCTCCCCAAACACTGATGAGTATCCAAAGCCCACGTGGGCTGCAGGAGATCGGAATCTTCACTTTCACGCAGCACACACAGAACCAGAGACCAAGGCTTGCTCTCCTCCCCCCCAAGGTAGTTTTAAGGGTTGGATTTGGATAATTTCTCCTTTGGAGCGGTGATCTGGGATCAGAGAATCATCAAACGTTTTTGGGTTGGGAGGGACCTTAAAGCCCATTCAGTGCCACCCCTGCCATGGCAGGGACACCTTCCACTGTCCCAGGCGGCTCCAAGCCCCAATGTCCAACAAACATGGGAGCAAACTGCAGCCAGGTGCTCCCTGTGGTCAGGGAGGCTGCAGGAGGGAAAGGGACAGTGAGGGACGTCACCAGCAACATCCCCGGGACAGCTCTGAGCCCCACTCTCTGACCCCAGAGTGATGTAGCAGGACTTGGGGCCATTTATCATTTGCTCCGTCTGACCCTTTTAATTTCCCATCCCAGGAGTATTTCCAAAGGGATCCCCCAGCCCCTCGCAGGGCTGCAGGTGAAGCTGGCAGGCTCCCATGGGATCCCCCATCCTCTATCCCACATCCCACACAAGGCAAGGCCGCTCTGCCAGCAGGGCCAAACGCTGTAATTGGATCTTAATTACACAACTCTGCGAGAGGTTATTTTTATTTCTTTGTTTGTTAATGCAATTATTTAGCTGCCCTATTTTAGCCTTGACCTTGCAGGAAGAGGGTATTTTCCAGTCAGCATAATGCTTTATCTTTGAAAGCTCCAATCAATAAGGATAATTAATGATGCCTGCTGCAATGATAGCCTCAGCAATCATTATCCCACATTAATCCCTGCAGTCAGCCTGGGGTCAAGGCCATCTAAATCATTCACCTGGGGGTGGAGAAATTCAAATAATTTACCCATTTAAATCCAAGCAAACAAATCCCACTGTATTTCTCCAAGCCCTTCGGAAGAGGCTGCAGCCTGTTGCGGCCGTGGGTTTGCAGGAGCTGTGGATCCTCCTTGCAGGAATCCAGGTCCCCTCGTGGGGATGGCAGTGGGGACAAAGGCATCTCCAGGACATCTCTGAGAGGAGCAGAGGTCTCCCCTCAGGGTGTTCCTGTCCCCCACCAGCCCCCAAAACCCAGACCATGCCTGGACTCCCGGGGCAGCCACCTGCATGACCTCTGTTCTGCAAATCCACTGATTTATTTTACTTTCTTTCAGCCTGTACTTTGCACATTTATAATCTCTGAGGGCCGGGGATACATGGGGACAGCATGGGAAGCCCAAGGAAAACCCTTGGCACATTCCCTCTGGAATCTCCAGCCATCCTCGAGGCTGGGTCAGCTCCCGTGGCTGCTGTGCTGGGTTTTCTTAATGTCCCCATCAGAGGGATGCAGCTTCTTCACACCTCTGTGCCAGGAGTGAAGATATCCCTCTGTCTGCTCCATGCAAAGATAATTTTTGGGATACAGGAGCACTGGAGTTGCCTCCTGATACCTCTCAGTATTCTCAGCTGGGAGAACATTGCATCCCTTTGACCCCAAGGTGAGGGGGAGGACAAGGATCCCACCCAGCCCCGGGTGCCAGCCCCAGCCCAAACACCCATCCGGTGCTGCTGGGCGGAAAGAGCCACCAAGGATTTTGTCAGGATATGGAAAAACCCACAAAGCCAAGCTGGTGTTATTATAGAAAGGCTGCAGAGCAATGTCCTTGGCCAAAAACCGGCGTTGTTGATAATCGATGCAGTTCTGCTGATCTACAGCTGCCTCTGGTGGCTCTTGCAGGGCTGGGTTTTACAGCTGGACACGTTTCCTGCTGCGATGCCCACTGCAATGCCCACCATGATGACCACAGCAATGTCCACCACCATGTCCACCATGATCCCCACCGTGATTCCCACTGCGACATCCACCACAATTCCCACCATGGTGCCCGTGCAATGCCCACCTCCACAATGCCCACCAGGATTCCCACCACGATGCCCACCATCATTCCCACAGCAATGCCCACCTCCACGATGCCCACCAGGATTCCCTCCAGGATGTCCCACCACCCTGCAGGACCAGCAGTGGCGCGGGGTCTCAGGGCTGCCTCTGTATCCCCCCAGGGTATCAGCCCAGCTCGGGGGCTCAGTGGTGCCCGGGGTGGGTGAAGTTTGAATCGTGTGCCAGCGTTGAGTCCCTCCATGGAAACGAAGGGACAATTTGGATTGGTTCTGATTTATGGCTCTGTTATGACCAAGTTTGTGTTTTCACCAAAGTCCTTCTCCCCCTGCCCCAAATTAATTCTATATTAACAGCAGCGTATAATTTATATGTGGACACATCCACATATCCAATAAATTATGGCCTAACTCTATAATTCTGCAGCTATAATTAATTACATTAAAGACCTCCATTTTAAGCCCACAATTAGATAACCCTGGGAGACAATCCCGTTAGCATTTTTAATAAATACTTGTGTTTGAAGCTGTTGAACAGAGCACCTGATAACTGATAGAGCAGTGTTAACATCTGTTCCATTATTTCCACAGGACGTTGCTTTAACGTAATGCTCCTCACATAAAATATGCATTTGTTCTTGACTGTCAAGTGCCTCTATTATTTTATTAAAAAGTCAAAAAAGAATATAATCAGACTTCATAATTTATGTGTGACATTTTCATTACAGAAAACTTTATGCAAAATTGAATTCTAAAATTTAATTTCCTGTGATGTTTAAATTACTTACTATCTGGCTCCTCTCCAAACATTGTGATCACTCCAGGCCCCATATGAATTCCATTAAGGATATGTTTAGCTGCTGCCAAAATGTATGGGGTATTTTTCTATGTAATTCCAAGAATATGCTCCTTAAATTTATTTTGTGCCAGTTTAAATAGTTTCTCTCATGCAGGAAAGAAACACAAGACATTTTAACAACTGCCATGGCTTTTTTGTTGTTTTTTCCCTTGGGTTTTGATGCCCATCATGGTTCTTCGGTCCCCTTAGCCAGAGGAGAATTCTCAGCAGTCTGGGAAGAGTGGATGGAGACCTGAGTTTTGAGGGTGCCCTGCTCGCCACGTTTTCTGTGTGCACTGGAAATTGGCACAGGCAGATTAAGTGTACTGGGTATGGGGCTGAGGGAATACGGCCAGTGCTGCTTCCGTTCCCAAAGCCTGGGTCTTGTACTGCCCCTGCTCCACGTTATCTCCCTGGGATGACTTTAGCATCCATGTAAGGAAGAGAGAGCAAATCACGGCCTGGAGAAGAGCAGGAATTGGGAAATGTGAGGGGTTTAATGGAACTTGAGGGGGTCAGACACAGAATCCCTGAATCACAGAATTCCTGAAACACAGAATATCCCGAGCTGGACCTACAAGGATAAAGTCCAGTTGCCTGAACTGCAGCAGTGAGGGACGTGGAAGACTCCAAGAAGGGACAGGGAGATGCTGCAACCCCACCAAGAACCACAGGACGTGTGGAATCACCCCCTCCCTGGTCCCATCACCTCCAGGGATGCTCAGGCCACGCATCTCAGCATCTCCCAGCTTCACCCCTCCCCTGGAGCGGTGTCCTCCGGCCATGTCCATGGTTGTGGGCAAATATTTGAGGAACGAACCAGGTGCCTCTGCCATCCCTGAGCTATCCCAGCTCTTCCTGGCAGCTCTTTCTAAAATCAATCTGCGTTTTGCATGCCCTCATCCACCCGGAGCCAAGGCACTCTCAGAGCTGAGATCAATACATCCTCCCGGACCAGCGCTATCGGATTCGCTCCTTTGCTGAGCAGAACACGTCAGTAAAACTCAGCCTGCTTGGGAAATGTAGCCTGATCCCATGAATCTTCAGAGAAATTCAGGAAAAACCTTCAGGCATGTTTGTGGAAACAATTCCAAAATTGCTGTTGCCGTAAAATTCTGATGCTTCATGTGCTGTGATTGATGGTGATGCAGAAGTTCCCAAAATGAAGGTGCTCTGCTAAATTCCTGTTTCCCTCCCTTTGCGTGGAACCTGTGAGCAGCAGTCACGCCCTGATGCCTGCGTGTCCCTGTGGGAAGTGTGACTGGAGATGGTGGGAAAATGGGGATGCTTGGACAGAGCCTTGCCTGTGCCCTTCACAGCCAGTTTTGGTGTGGATTGGGGAGCTGAGCACGGTGGTGAACATCCCAAGGCATCCCAGCCTGTGTCAGGATGTCCCAGCAGGTCCCAGCACATCCCAACTGATCCCAGCATGTGCCAGGATGTCACAGATCATCCCAGCACATCCCAGCTCATTCCAGCAAGTGCCAGGATGTCCCAGCTGATCCGAGCACATCCCAGCACCTCCAAGCACATCCCAGCACACCCTTGCTCATCAGCACGTGCCAGCTGATCCCAGCACATCCTGGCAGCTCCCAGCTCATCCCAGCTCATCCCAGCTCATTGTCTCTTTAGGGATGTTCAGGAAGGGGCTGAGTTCACTGACTCCAAGCGTGTTATGGAGAAGGAGAGCAAACCCAAAAAGCCCCGACGTGCTTGGATAGAGTGGGATTTTGCACATTCCAGGGGTGCAATCACTTCCCCAGGGACACGGTCCCTGCTCCCTGGCCACGTGCAGCCCCCTGTGCCAGGCTCCCTCTGGATCTGATCCCATTGCGGGTGGGGGAGCGGAGCAGGGCCGATGCCGGGAACAGGGATGTCACTGCTGGGATGGGCCCACTCCCAGCCTTCCCTGGGCACTGGGAGGCCAAACTGGTGAGTGGGAAAGCTCCCAGTTCCTGTTGGGTGTTCCGGTAACCGGATCTGCCAGGGCCAGCTGCGAGCACAGAGCTAATAAAGGATGCAGCCGGGCCGATGCCGAAGGAAGGCTGGGCAGGAATAGGATGACAGAGCAATATCACAGGAGGTAGGATCCTGCTGAGTCTGGAAGTGCCTGATTTATTTATATTCAGCTAAACTGAAATATTCAGAAGGAGAAAGTCTTCAAGCTGGACCCTGTCACTGCCTCCTTTCAGAAGAGAGGGACGTGTGTGGTGTTTGTCAGGGAATGATGCTCACCTTGGGCCTCTTCCAGTGCCCAGCTCCCATTAATTCAGGCAGCACAACTCCAGTATGAATTTTTTCTCTGATACCCTGTGGTTCACGAATTGGATGATGACAAAACGAGGTAATTTATTACCAGTATATGAATTTATTTATTATTGAACACTTGATTAACCTGTACAATTTGCTGCCCGCTCATCTTTAAAGGGTTTGTAGTAAAGGTATTAATTTATTCCTGGGTGTGAGCTGGTACCTTCATGATTCACCTGTTAATTATTGTACCTGGGCTCTTTGTTTAAGGGTGAAACACTAACAAAGGTAAAGCACATTCTCATTCTGCAGAGCTGCTTCCCTCAAAATCCCCTTCCCAGTTCCAGGCTCAGCCCTCCTCGTGTGAACAGATCATGCATTTATATGAAGCCCAGCATTTGGAGCCAATTCCCAATCCTTAATGGATCAGAAGTGTTTAGCAAAACTGTAATAAATATGGAGAAGTGGGTAGAGAGGGTGGTCACCATTGCTGTAGGCTGTTCATAAAGTAGAATCACAGAATCTCCTGAGCTGGAAGGGACCCACAAGGGTTATGGGATCCAGTCCTGGCCCTGCACAGACACCCAACACTCCCACCCTGTGCGTCTCTGGAGCGCTGTCCAAATGCTCGCGGAGCTCTGGCAGCCTCGGGGCCGGGACCATTCCCTGGGGAGCCTGGGCAGTGCCCAGCACCCTCTGGGGGAAGAACCTCTTTCCCATATCCAACCTAAACCTCCCCTGGCCCAGCTCCAGCCGTTCCCTGGGCCCTGTCCCTGTCACAGAGAGCAGAGATCGGTGCCTGACGTTGGCTGGCCACTGCTGTTGGTGGGTGATGGACATTTGACCCCTGTGAGATGTTCCCGTGCAGGTGAAGCTTTCCACAGCTCTGAGCTGCCCTTTGCCACCTCGGCAGCGAGCGCTGGTGCTTGGCAGAGGGGAGTTTTGGGGAGGATCTGGTATTTGGGGGCAGAAAACTTGAGGGGGAAAAGGGCATCTCACAGCGCAGGCGGTAAGAAGAGTATCGTGGGGAGGGGGGCTGTAATAAGAAACACGTCGGGCTGGAAATAACTTAATTCTGTCACAAACACCAGCTTAATGTATGCCCTTAAACTCGCAGCCATCTAGGTTTCCCTGCAACATCCGCCCGTATCGGGAGGATCTGCTCCATCCAGACACCGTGGTGCCTCGCGCCCGCGCTCGCAGCAGCTTTTAATGAGCATTTCTCTATTTATCTCATGTCACTGCTTCCCCAGCAGCCCCGTGCCCGGCCTGGCCAGTAAAAGCCATTATCTCTATTATGCTGCCGATAGCCCATCGCCGGGATTGCTGCTGCCTAATTGCTGGAGCACCCTCCTCCTCCTCCTCCTCCTCCTCCTCCTCCCCCTCCTCCTGCTCCTCCTCCCGCTGATAGATTACCCCGGGCTAACGGCCCCAGAGCCCATTCCCCAGCGCCAGCCGAGCCCCAGCTATTGGGCTCCGCTCTCAGGAATAAATCCTAACCTATCAATATATAATAGGGCTAAATAATCAACAGCTCGAGACGTTGTCTGCTCCGGGAGGGCTCCGCCGCGCCGGGCAGTTTTTATCGGCTATAATTAGCAGCAGGCAGAGCCTGTGCCTGGCCGGGCTGTGCAGGAACGAGGACAGGTTTTATGCACGTTCAAACATGATTTAATCGGCTGCTCTGCCTGTCTCGATAATGTGCGGGGGTGTAAAAGAGTCCAGCTGGCCTGGGAACGTGTGGGAAACATAAATCCTGCGGCGGGCGGCTCTGGAGGGAGCTCTGCCCTCGCCGCTGCGGAGGTGCCTTATTCCTGATAGCAGGGGAGCCGCCTGGGATAAATCCCGGGAGAGGATTTGGACGGGGCTTGGAGCAGCCTGGACTAGTGGAAGGTGTCCCTGCCCGTGGCAGGGGGTGGAACGGGATGGGCTTTAAGGTCCCTTCCCACGCAAACCACTCAATGAGTCTGTGATTCCAAGATTCTGCGATTCTGTGCTCAGCCTGGGGGCTTGGATAGGAGGGGCTTTGGATCCACTTTAGGAGGGGCTTTGGATCCACTTTAGGAGGGGCTTTGCAGCCAAGAGCAGAGGATGCTGTTGGAAAACCCTCCCAGCCAAATACGCTGGGGTAAAGTAGCTGTGCACCAGCCACAGACGGGCAGGAAGGGAAGGTGCCCCAAAACAAGGCAGTAAAACCATAAAGTTAATGAGGAACCCGTGTCCTTTTTTACAGTATAACCCTGTACAGCCCCCTCCTCGGGAGCCAGGCTTTCAGGGGAGCACAGCAAACGCTGTAAAATGGGCGTTTAATGCAGCTGGGGGCCAAGAAAAACACTGTATAATTGTAGTAAGCAGCTTGCTTAGTAAAGTGATAGCTTTTAAAGGATGGAATACAGAGCGGGTTTGCAGGGCTGCACAGGCTCCAGCCTCAGATTCCTCCTTCCACTTACAAAGGTATCTCTGAGAGGATTTGGGACAAACATCTCTGGGTTTGGAGATCAGCTGATGACTAGGTCTGCTCTGGGAATAAATGACTCAGAACCATCAGTCCTCGCCTCGCTCACACCAAATTTGTTTGATTTTCATCCCATTTATGCAAGCAGGATGTGTCCCACTGTCTCCCAGCAGGGCTGACAGGGCGCTGGGGCAGCGAGGGATGCTCAGCTGGGGTCACCACCCCGGCTGCATCCACACTTCAGTTTGGCTCCTGGGGGTTCCACAGGCTCCCGGTGCCTCCCAGCCCACCCCGGTCCCACCACAACCACAGTCCCACTGCTTCCCAGCTTCTGTAGTGTGGTTTAGGCTGAGTTTCTGAGGAAAAGGGGCACAGGGAGAGGAATTTGGGTTTGGCTGGTTGGTGGAGTTGAAGTCATCTTTGCCTCCCAACACTCTGGGCCAATGTTTGCTGTTGAACCCCTGGAAATTCAAATTAAAGGGCACCTATGGCTTGGCTGTGGTCTCTAACACCGAAATTAATCTGTTGTGTGTAATCTATGTCCTCTTGAGGTGGGAAGGGGAGGGCAGTGCTCAGGACTTGTGGTGTCTGTGGTGCAGCTCCCCCCCTCCCACTCCAGGTGTCCCCTTGTTTCTGTCACCACCCAGAGCCACCATGTCCAACCTGGGCCATCCCCCAGGGTTTACAACTTCTGCTGGAAAAACTGCTCACTTTTCCTGGGATATTTCCCATTCAGAGGTGATGAGGGTGTCACTGGCAAGCTCTGGCTCAGTGAAGTGAGGGGCTGAGCCTTTCTGGTGGCAACCAGGAGATGGTGCCGCTGCAGAGACCTGTCACAATACTCTCAATTTGGGCAGAAAAAGCGAGATTCAAGCACAAAATACCCTCCTTGGCTCCTGATTCTGGGGCCTGTTCAAGCTGAGAACAAACCCACGCATCTCTGCTTTCTGTGTGTGCACATAATGGGAAATTTCATCAGCTGCAATATTCCCGAGGACAGGACTCGTGAGATATATCACATGTAAATGGACACATCATCTGAGCAAGGCCCCATTCATCAATAGCACTTGGAAATGCAGTGGAAGATCTGATGGGATTATGTAGATCTCAACTATCTGTGGGTGAATGAAATTGGGTAACCTTAGCAACCCCAGGTGCGTTTGTGCAGCCATGAATCAAACGTCAGCCTGATGAGCTCTGCGCAAAATAAAGAAATAATTCTTTGAAATATTCATAACAGGCTGCAGAGTATTATTTTATAAGGCTCTGCCTATTATGCATTTTGGAAGCCAGGTTTTAAAAGAACCAACATTAGCATTTACATCCCCCATGCTGGCATAAATGCTTATAAATAAACCCAAGATGAAACACAACCAGCAACTGCAACAAAGCCGGGCTCCTCTTCCTGCTGGCGGAAAGGGCATCTCCCATCAAGCAAATATTCCAGCTGGAGGAACAGCGCAGAGGATGGGTCATCCTCAAAGGTTTGGAACAGCACCTCACATGGTCAGGTTGGATAAAAACAAAAGTTGCACACTGCACTTTCACCTGCATTAAAATTGATTCATCAGGCTGCTCTAATGCCAGGAAAAAAAAGCCGGAAAAGCAGAAAGTTTCCCTTAAAAGTTGATGGAGTCAGGAAAACATATGGTTTGGGGTGCTTTTTACTCAGTTGTATGTAAGTATTTTGGATGACCATAAGATAGTTTAAATATATACTGCATCATAATTGAAAAACAAATAAAATTACATCTGAACTTGCAGAGAATTCCATATCCCTCTGCCCTTGGCTCATGTTCAACTGCAGAGAGCCTTTGGGCACGCTCCAGCTTTGGTCTCCTGCACACTGAAGCACTGAAGTTTTCAAAGTTTCCCAATTTTTCCCACATGGAAAGACATCCTTTAGCCCTGGCATTGTTTGGACACTGTAGCTCTCAGCCTGCAAATTTATTTTTAATTAATTAAAGATCACTGCAGTGACCTGCAGCAGCTGGGATCACCCACTCCAGTACAAGCAACCTCTGAGCAACCTGGTCCAGTGGAAGGTGATCCATGGGAGCGGCTGGAACTGGACGATCCTGAAGATCCCTTCCAACCCAAACTGTTCTGGGATTCCATGACAAGGACAAGACAGGGCATGGCCAGGATGCTCAGACACCTCCAAGCTGCCTCCTCCACCTCAAGTGCTCCCTGCAGATGTTCTAAGCTTTATCTATGGCACAATCACAGAATCCGGCACTGGGTTGGGTTAGAAGGGACCTTAAAAATCATCCAGCTCCAAGCCTAAAGCTGGAACAAGGTAGCTGAAGTTTCCCTTGAAGCCTGAACACCAGAAGTTATGTTGATAATTGAGAATCTCAGTTTTCCTTCAAAATAATTCCTCGTACTTGTGGTCAATGAAAAAAACCCCAAACATACTCGGCTCTTGGGCTTCAGTTGCCTCTTGCTTTCCAGGTCCTGAAGACTGGAGAAACCGGATTACAGCTCCCCAGTCCTCTCAGCACCACGTGCCCTGTGGAGGGCTTTGATTTCAGAGCTGGGAACCACCCATTTATTTATTTTATGGTGCTTTAACCCACCCTCACCCTTAACAGGCTGGCAAGCTCTGCGCTCTGGTTCTTTATTTCCCAAACAGCTCTTAAAGAATTAGTGTTTCCATAAATGCTTCTCGTTCCCATTAAACGTTTTGGGTCTCCAGCAGCAGTGAAACCACCCTGAGAATTGCAGCCACAGCTCTGGAGCTGCAGCCTTGTTTGTTCCAAATCGCCTCCTCCGACGGCTCTCCCGAACGAGCTGGATTAATTGTTCAGGACCTATAGCACATGCTTCAGTGAAAATAAATTACTTTATTTCTGTTACACCACCAGTGGCTGTGTAACTTAATTTCATTAGCTCGAACCTGTTGAGAGTGTTCAGATTTCCATGGCAGGACGCACTCGAAATGAAAAGACGCCTTCGATTCGCAATTAACAGAATCACTCCCTTTCAACTGAAATGAATGTTATTGAAACCAATTAGCATAGACTGGAAAATCTCTCATTAATGAGGGGAGTGTGGGTGAGTAAACAGCAATGAAAAGATGAAATTAGAGAAGAGGCTCTTCTTGTTGGCCTGAATAATTACATGCTTAGTTGCCTAATTGTCTGGTGAAAAGCCTCGCCGTGCTGGTAACAGATTGCCGTGTTCATTAGGCTGCAAAAGGCCACCTGCTGCTGAGGCTCATTTTCCTGCAGTCTATATCCACGTGTTGCTCCCCAGGGACTGCTATTTGGACACAACACTGGCTGTGAAAAGCAAATGAGCTTGCCAATATGCTGCAATATTGTGTCCTTTATGCCAAGATACAGAAGCTTAATATGTCAAATATAATGAATAAAACCAACAGCGATAACGAAGTTTATGAGGAGAGTGACCTTCCAACACGGCCCGGTGCAGGAGGGCAGGGCCCTCCATGCAGATGTTCCTGCCTGGCCTGGGCTGCTCCGAATTACGAAGCACAAAAGAGAAATTACAACCGCCACCCCTTAGACAATGGCAAAAGGAAAGCCCACAATGGCAACTGGTAAAATTGGAAACAAATGTGACATTCTGAGTGCTAAGAAGGGCTCACGAAGCCCAGCATTGTTCCGATTTGCTCCGCTGTGGCAATAAACATCAAAGGCAGGAGGCCTCTGCTCCAGCCCTGCCTCAGATCATTCCGTGTCTTATAATTGCTGGGTTTATGGGGCTTTTAAGCCAGGCTTTATTGCACGGTGCTGTTGGCAGGGAGGAGTCACCCTGGGCACAGAGTCGAGGGGTCCTCACTCCTCTGTGAGCCTGGGCATGTGCCAAGAGTTCGACCTGCCAAGGGTGGGATGGCAGCATGGAGCCTGCTGGAGATGAGGTGTGGGAGGTTGTATGGGTGTCCAGGGAAGGGAGTGGAGCTGGGGAAGGGTCTGGAGCTGGGAAAGGGGCTCAGCCTGGAGAGAAGGAGGCTCAGGGGGGACCTCTGGCTCTGCACAACTCCCTGACAGGAGGGGGCAGCCAGGTGAAGTTTGCTCTCTTTCCCAAAGAACAAGTGAAAACAGCCTCAAGTTACACCAGAGGAGATTTAGGTTGGATTTTGGGAAAATTTCTTCACAGAAAGGGCTGTCCAGCCCTGGCACTGCTGCCCAGGGCAGTGACGGACTCCCCATTCGAGGAGGGATTTAAAAACCGTGTGGATGTGGCACTTGGGGACATGGCTCACTGGTGGCTTTTGCAGTGCTGGGCGAATGGTCAGGCTCCATGATCTTAGAGGGTGTTTCCAAATTAACAAATCCATGATTCTGTGATTCCATGATTCCATGTCATGCACTGAGCAGGAGAATTGGTTCAGAATCCCCAGCAAAGAAATCAGGGATGTGTGGATCTAAATATGGATGTGGGTATTAATGTATACATTAGAGTGTATTATACTACTGCAACTACTATTAATAAACAGCTCATGTAATTAATACTAATTGCTTTGGGAGGGGTCTGGCTGTTCCACGCTGTCCCCCATGTGGGGACAGGATCCGTGTCCCTGGCTGCATTCCCAGGACTATGCCGGTTGAGGAGCAGCCCTGTTCCCACTTCACAGCTCAAAACCTCTTCCCCCTCAAAGTTAAAATATTCCACACGGACAGTTTAAGCCCCTCTCGATGGTGGCACATCCTGTGACATCGCACAGAGCAGTCCCCCCCTTGTCCCCATGTCCCGCCCGTGCCCGAGGCTGGATCCACACGGGGTAAACACAGAAGCTCCAGTCACTCCCAGTCGAAGGCTCCGGTGACAATGGGGGAACAAACGCTGCTGCTTTGCCAGGTTTTTGATTGCTTTTTGTGGAGAGGGGAGCGTGGAACGAGCCCCTTCATTAATGAAAAGAATGAGAAGATGTGATTAAGAAATGCTTTTATCCTTTGAAAGCAATGGTAATGTGCCTGGCAAGGCGCAGGAACAGCCGTGTTGGTGTTCCCTGTGTTCCCTGTGTGCCCGCCAGCGGCACAGGCAGCGTTCCAAGGGGAACGTGGCTCCAGCGGTGCAGCCCTTGGGCACTGCAAAGGGCACTCGCCAGTGCCCACCCCACCAGCAGGTCATCTTTAGGGTTTGTTGTAGCAAACTCTCCCCCCTGACCATAATCACGGCCTTTATTTAACTCCGTAAATTGCAGCACATGGATTTCACCTGGGTTATTCATCAAGTCTCCGTTAAAATCCCTTTGGAATACCTGCTGGTATTTCCGTGTGTAGAAGCAGGCCCTGATACCGGGAGCAAGGGCCTGTTCAGAGGAAAGAAACAAATGCGCCCTTCCCACCAGGACATGCACAATCTGTTGATTTCTCTGGAAATCCAGAGGATTAAAGAACACACAAAGCCATCCTGCTATGAACCAGGCCCGGGATTGCCGTTTGGCCCAACTCCCATGGAAATTGCGTGTTTGCGTCTGTGCTCCCTCAGCTTCGGGGGCTGAGCAGTGACCCTGGGAGCCAAAGCTTTGAGACCATTCCAGGGGTGCCAGAGCAAAGCAGAGTCCCCTCCACCTGTGCACAGGGACCCCCTAAAGCCACCTCTATCCCACAGAGCAGCACAGCCAGGAGGCCTCACACCCATCTCCCCTCACCAGTTACCACCACAAAAACCCTTTATGGCTGTACCTGAGGCCGTGTACTCACCAGAGCCACAGCTCTGCATAACATTCCCAAACAAAATTACAGTTCCATGTTACTCTGAATGATTTTTACAGCTCTTTCATGTTTTATTCTGTGGAAAACCCAATGCGATTACATTATTTAGGCCACTTGCCAACTGGTTAAATTTAATTGACTAAATTAATTACTAAGATCAGTTTTACAGCAGATTAGGATAATTTATTGGGCAGTTTGTTGTTTTCCTAATAGTCTCACCTGATTGATGGAGAGGCTTGGCTATAAATGATTTTTTATGACCGAGAACAGCAAACACAAACTTAATCAGGTGTTCCACTCTGGATTGAGGAAACCCTGTATAACTTGGATAACGTGCAGGTATAATTCTTTGGAATGTCTGGAAAATTTTTGAGTGATTAAAGGGGAAAAAACTCAGAGAGAGACATTTGTGTGAAGCAGCTGGTTTGGGGGGCAGCTCCACCTCACTTCTGCTGAGCTTTGGGGTGATGGGGACTTTTGGAGACTCTCTCTCTCTCTCCAACACATTTTTGGACCAAAAGTCATTGTTAGTGACAAATCAACAGCAGAAAATTAAGAAACAATGACCCAAACTTAATTAAGAAGTTCAAAAGAAGAGCAAAGCCTCTCCAGGTCTGCAGCAGCAGGTTCAGAAATCCCCTCCCTCAGAAAGGTACCACCTGCAGGGGGTGAGGCACAGGATGTTAATTTAATTGCACCCACTCCTTTTCATGCAAAGAGTGAATTGTTTTCAGACTGCTGATGATTAATGTAGTTATTGATCAGTTGATCAATAAGGCCATGGTGTCTAATTATTGATAATCCTTCCCCAAATGAAAGATCGAGTGCAAGGAGTGCTACTTACAGAGCTCAAAATATAAAGTGATTCGGTGTGAAGCCTGGTAATTGAAAGTCAAACTAATCCCATAAATTAAATCACAGCAATCCATAACATTTACCTGATAAATCCTTTGGAAAGCTTTATTTAACTCTCAGTGCTCGTTGAGGAAGCTTTGGAGGCTCCTAGGAAAGTGTCAGAAAGTCTGGGTTTGAGATGCCTTTTATTAATACAAAAGTATCATTTAATATCAATGTGTGTAATAATGACACTGGTTTGAAATGTCTGATCTCCCAGCCATAATTGAATATATTTTGCTATAACTGAATTTATTTTGGAAATTCAAGGAAACTGGTACTGGTCACACCAGTATATTACCTGTACACCAAATTGTTTTCCAAACTTTCCCTCTAAGCCCTTTCCCTGCCAACCATTTATATCATAATTAAATGGGGGGAAACAACCTCATTGCTTTTCCCTGACAGCCCCTGCAAGACTTTTTAGGTACTTGGAGGAAATTTAAATAAAACTTGGAAGCTGTGATCCCATATTTTGGTAAGTAAATTCACCAGACCAATTAAAAATTTCAACTGTTTATATACTAATTCATCCCCACAGCATCCTCTGGAGCTGTGATATTCAGTAACCTAATTAGAGCAATTTTAAGTGACTCTAATCAGATAATCCTAAAGATATTCCACTCCTCGGTCTCTGAGAATGGTCAGGATCAGGACATCCAAACCACAGGGCAGAGTGGATTCTCCACAATTTCAGCCCAGCCATGGCAATGATTTTCCATGACTCCCTGGGTGCAGGATCTGCTCCGAGTTGAGCTGTGCCAGCCCTTCAGGAGTTTTCATTTTGTTCCTGTCAGCCGCCCCTCCTGAACAAGCCTCAATTTGCTGTTTGTTCCTAATGTGATGTTATGGCTTTGGCCAAAATTGCATTTCAGGAGTTTAAATAACAGGAGGCGTCCACGCCGCAGCCAAGGATTTATGAATCCTCATTAGAGGCTCCCCACACCCCAACCCAACTCATGCAAATCCTGGACCACCTGAGAGGTGTCTCCGGGGGCTGATAAGGAATCTGTGTGTCAGACAAATCACACTGGACACCAACAAAGCCTCCCCCTAATGCCGGCTGTCACCTCTCCACCAGCAGCGCCCACGACGCTTCCCTGCCTTTCTCCTGTTTAATCTTTACTCTAAACTTTCCACCACCACCTGCAGGAACTGCTCCTGTTTGGGAACAATCCCCGGGATTTTCCACAGTTCCTGATTTCCAACCCCTCAGCCTGGGCACAGACCACAGGGTCTCAGCCAAGTTTTTTTTTCTGGAAGTTTAATTCTGTCCCAAAGTTCCAGGGCTGAACTGAAGCACTCACAAGCTCGTTCCTCCTGCCCAGGAGAGCTGTTTCTGGAATGTTTAATTGCTGATGAAAGAGCTGAACAGACCTCCAGAAGCTTTATCCAGTTTCTAAGTAGCAGGAGGGGATTTAAGCCTTTAAATCCGTATTTTATCCTCCTTTTTTATCACTGTTTGTAGGGAGCAATTCATAACCCCTGCATTAATGACCAGTGCAATTAAAAGTGTCCCATCACCGTGGGGAGTCCAGCAGTGGGTCCATGGTGGTCTCTGTCATCAGGGCATGGAGGAGGTGGTGGAGCAGCCCCAGCTTGGAGCTGTTTTAGCTCACACCCCACTCGGGGAGCTCTCCCCTCTCCCCTGATATTGCAGTGTTAGACAGAGGTGAAAGCTTGGACTTAAACAGAAACATAAAAAGAAGGATGCCCTTTTCCCCAGGAGCAATTTCCCAGGCCCTCCAGCCCTGCACATCCAAGTGCTGAACACCTTGGTTGCTGAGAAAAATGAAATAAACCCAGAAGACTCCTCAGCTTTTACAGACGAATGTGTGAGGATATTCCACATCTCCATCTCCTGAGGCACATCCTTGCTGACACTGAGCAGTGTGGAGAGTGATGGGCACCTGCTGGAAGGCCATGGATGCCCACCTGAGCATAGGAAATGTTTCAAAGTGAGGGATGACGAATTTGGATATATTAAAATGCTCTGCCAGGTCTCAGGCTGCACCTCAGCCCAGCCCGGTTATGGAAACTGAACCTGTTCATTTGCCCTCTCTGATTTTTTCTCCTAGTTGAAAAGAAGGAAAAGAAGACAAAATAAACAAAATTATCTTTTTTAAAGACAGGGGTTTCTCTTTTAAAATCAATGCATTGGAAGAACATTTCAAAAGAGACATTCATTAGGAATTTGTGTTAAATACAATGTAATGGTCCCCAACTGACAGCAGTGATTTGGTTCTAAAAATTGCCCCATATTTAATAACAGCATAAATCACATGTAAAAGATTCCTCACACCAAGCGAAACTGCTTTACATACATAAACCCCATAATTTGTTTTTATTGAAAAGGTTCCGACAGTAGAAGGTTATTTATGTTTTTAATTTGTCTGCACTACTAAATAACTCCCTCCTCAGCGTGCAGCCCCGTGGGAAGCCTTGGATGGGCAGAGGGAGGCTGGGCTGCTGCCCCAGGGGCTTTGTCCCCAGCCCCAGCCTCTGGAGTGCCCTCGGTGCCCGGGCAGGGCAGGATCCTGGGGGGCTGCCAGGAGTGAACATCTCTGCACAGCCTGGAGTCCAACACACGGATCTGGAGAGTGTCCAGGGAAGGGAACAGAGCCCCGGGAGTGGCTGAGGGAGCTGGGGAAGGGGCTCAGCCTGGAGAAAAGGAGGCTCAGGGGGGACCTTGTGGCTCTGCACAACTCCCTGACAGGAGGGGCAGCCAGGTCGGAGTCACTGCCAGCACTGCTCCCAGTACCCTGCTGTGGAGAAACTCCGGCATTACCCCTCCACATGGATGGGCTTTCTGGAAGGCATTCCCGTGGATTCTGGTTCTGTTTGGGTGAACACATTGCACAAAACCCCTCTGCCCTGAACTAGAGGCCAGCTGGGACACCCCAGAGCCAGGGGGTGCCACTGAACCCTGGTGGGTATGGACATGTGTCATAAAGGGTTTGCAGTCCCCCACCAAAGCCCCACCTCCTGCCTGTTCTAAGCCCTTTCACACCGTCATTAGTCCTGGAGCAAACCAAAAAATTGTGTCCCTGAGAGACAAAATAAAAGAAATAGGTGCCATTTAAATATCAGCCGGGAAGTTGTCCTGAAATAACATTATCTGTCCTTGGGCTGATGGAGGGTGAGGATTGGGCTTGGAGCAGCCATTCCTGGCAGGTTCAGCTGTGGGATGGGGACTCTGGTGGCACCCTCCACGTGGTGCTGGGCCCTGGCGGGGTTGGAGAAGGCACAGTGCCCCAGAGCCACCCGTGTGGGACCCGGGGCGTGTGGGTCTGGGCACTGTCTGGGCACAATCCTGTGCCACCAGCTCTGGGATGAGCAGGGAACTGGGTCCTGATGAGCCCCTGTGGGCCCTCCAGCCTCACCCAGTGTGTGATTCCAGGGTTCCCGGGGGCAGGGAGCGCGGGGTGGGACAGAGCTGGAGTTTGGGGTTTCTCCTGCAGACGAAAAGCCCCGTGCTGTGAGAAACCCCCGCCCAGTGCCCCTTTCCCGGGGGACAGCGCTGTCCCCGCGGCCCCACGGGAGCATCAGCAGGGCACAGACACCCCGTGCCCCCATCCAGCGCTGCCTTCCCGCTGCCTGATCCCATTAGGGGCCGGGGGGGAGCCGGACAATGGGATGTGGCAGTGCCAGCCCCTTGTCCCGGCGCTGTCGCGCTGCCGGCACGCGGCGCTGGCAGCTGTGACAGCCTGATTTAATCTGCCGAGCCTCGCTGCCTCTGACCACTGCGCCGAGTCATTAACCTTGACTCGCATAATTGAATTCAAGGTTGATTGCCTGTGACCCTCCTCGGCGAGGTCCTCCAAATGTACATATTCATTATGAGGCGCGGGGCTAAATGGATTGCACAGGGAAAGCTGTAGCAATCAGCCTGCTTGGTATGCGGGGGGCGAGGAGGGCACTAATTGCATGTTAGAGCTGAGGATTAGATTATGAAAAGAGTGAGAAAATGAAGATAGATCCTGTGACACTGTCAGATTAAGGGCAGCCATGCACAGGAATATGACATTGAAAATTTACGGGGCCGTTAAGGGAAGGGAGATTTGAAAGGGGGTGGTGGGTGTTTGGGTTTATTTTTTAAATTCCCATCTATTTGCTCAGTTAGGAGCTATTTAAAAGCGCAGGCTGATAAATGCATATTTTAAATCCTGATAAATTAATGCCAGAGTGGTTTTGATGTCTCTGGTGGCTGCTGTAAGGAAGGTGCCAGCCCCACAGCACCCACTCACTGTTTAACACCACCCTGAGCAACCTGGTGTGGGGAAGGTGTCCCTGCCCATGGCAGGAGTGCAGTGGGATGAGCTTTAGGTCCTTCCAACCCAAGCCATTCCATGATGATTCTGTGACTAAAATCTGCCCAGTCAGGGCCACCACTCTACAGACACCCAAGGACCCACGGTGTGACGGGCCCAGGATGCTCCTGCCATCCAGCAAAGTCCACCTTGGGAAGGGGGAAATGGCTGAGCCCCCCAAAGCTTTGCCTTGGCCGGATCCCAGAAGGGGTTCCCACAGCCAAACCTGGCTCCTGCCCAGCCCCAGAGGGAATGGGGTGAGGGAAGGTGACCACGAGCAGTCTGTGGGTTCACATCGTTGTTGTGATAGCTGGGTAAGGATTTTCCCGTGTTTTGCTGCAACTCCAACCAGATGGGATTTTTTCCTGAATTAAACGAAAGTTAAGTACAAAAACATCTTGCCCACAGGGAATTCAGATTCTCAATGTGCTTTTAATAACTGTTTGTAAAACATTTAGGAAAATCTATGGCAACATGTTTGAGGAGAGGGGGGAAATCAAATTATTCTTGCCTGAGGATGTTATTCTGGTATCTAAACTTTATGAATCATCCTGTGTGGCCCAATCTCTCGGCAGTCACACTGTGGAACAGAAGGGAAGTGTCTGAATTTAATCCATGTAAAAATTTTTAATAAAGATGTTAATCACAGCCATCGGCTGAAAATCTGTTAAGAACTTTATACTAATTTAGATGTCCAAACCTCTGCAGTGTAATACAGCTAAAAAATCCCAGTTCAAATTGATGTTCTTGTCAGAATTGATGGCAATGTGTAGGCCTCAGTTTTGGGCCATTTCTTTAAGGCTGCTTTTGTGTTAAAATCAGGCTTAAAATCACAGAATGGTTTGATTTGAAAAGAATTTAAAGCTCTTCTCGTTCCACTCCCGTGCCATGAGCAGGGACACCTTCCACTATCTCAGGTTGCTCCAAGCCCCATCCAACGTGGCCTTGAACACTTCAATCTGCCATAAAAACAGTGTTTAATTCCAGCGTTTCTGGAGATGGAAGCTGAACTTCAAAATCCCAATCCAAACATTTTACCAGCATCACAAGGGTTGTTGTTGAATAGAGAAATTCAGGTTGCAAAGAGGGCAAAAGCTCATGCAGGTTCTTATCCCAACCCCACAAATGGAGGATTTTTGGGAAACTTTTCCCCTGCTATTCCCAGTTCTTGTCATTCCATGTGTTGGAGGAGCCTGTGAACACCTACTGATGGAAGGACCAGGCAGAAAGCACCCAAGTACACAGAGGTAACCTGTACCTTTCCCTGGCAGCAATCTCAGCTTTTATGTGGAAAAACCTCTTTTTGCATAACAAACAAATCCTGGAAAGCTGCAGACAGCGTGTGGAGCTCGTGGGATCTCTCAGCTGCCCCTCACCAAGGAGCAGAGCTCTTCTGCCGAGCGCCAGGTCACTCCCTGCTCAGGGCACATGTCCCTCGCCCACCTCTCCAGAACAGCAGCTCCATTAATTTGATTAAATTCCCAATGACCAGACCCTGTGGTGTTGTAATAACAACAGGATCGGGGGTGGCAGCACAGCCCAAAAACATCAACCTTGTGAATTGCCAGGGTTTTGGGGTTCTGATGTGTTGAGGACACAATTAATGGGATAACTTTGCTCCTTCCATCGGAGGGCTGTGTCCTGAAAGGAGGGTTTCTCACTAAATGATCTGTCAGGACCACTGCTGGATAGTTATGAGCAGAATTTTTATGTCCCGCTCATTAAATTACCACAGGGTATGACTTTCTAGGCACTGAAAGTCAAAGGAAATCGCTGCTGACTGACAATCCGGGACTGCAGGTTACCAACAGCTGCCTCAAGTTGAATAAGGCTGACGAATGACTGCTCCTGCTCCCTGCACAGGCCTGTAACAAAATTACCCTGCGACGTGGGGGTGTCTGTGCTGGAGGATGGTGGCACCCACAGAAAGGAAAAAAAGAGTCATTTATTCACAGGGGGGGAAAGGGTGAAGTTTCTGAAGTCTTCAGATGCAAGAGCAGCACGTTGCTGTGTGGAGTTACAGGCAGGCAATGAGACAGCTAAAATCCATTTGTCTCCAAAAATCCCTTTGATTTGTTTCAATTTATGAATGAGCTGCAGAGAGCGAGGGAAGTGCCCAAGGAATGTAAATGAAGTGGCTGTGCCATGCTCTGTGGAAAAGGCCCCCAGACATCTGATGAAGGAAATTTTCAGTGAGGAAAACCCAGTTTGTTGGCATTTTGTGAATCCTAAAAACACCCCGAGACAAATAGTGTAACTCAGTACTGCTGAAATTTCATTTACTTACCAACCACACTAATGAGGCGCTGCAGAGGGACTTCTAATTAGATCCACTTTATTCCTGTCACTGAAATTAATTTATTTGCTTCAGCTCCTAGAACTAGTTTGATATTATCCTGGTTTTTAAGCAAGCCAGTACAAAGCTGGGCTGGCTCTGATATTTACCCCCTCCTTACCCAAGGCTGGAAATGCAGGGTTTGGAGCTGGTTTTGCCCCAACCAGAAGCTCTTTCTCAGCACGTTTGGAGCATCCCTGTGCTGAGCAGGAGACAGGGGAGCTGCAGCCCTGGGCTGGCTGTCCCCAGAGCCCCGGGCAGGGCTCTCAGTAAGCGCTACGGCAGCAATATTGTGCCACTTGGCGATTTCCTGCCTCATGCATATTCAAAGAGGGAAGAGGCTGCATGCATAATTCATTAGCCATTACAATTGCATTATACTATTTATACTATTACTTCGGGAGCTGTTTAAATTAAGGGTTACAAATGGCTCGTTTGTTTGCCGCTGCTCTGGCAGGAGGGTCCAGCCCCTCCAAGCTGCTGGGGCACAGCCCGGGCAGGGCTCTGGCCGGGGCTGGGGGCACAAAGGGGTGCCCAGCCAAGGCACCTGGGGACTTTGCAAACTTTTTGTCCCACTGGGACTTGATTTTACAACGAATGGGGGTGAAAGCCCAGCCCCAGGGTCCAGGAGAAGCTTGGTTTGAACACTGGGAATGCTGAATAAATCACAGCTGTGACAGTGACATGGCTTGAAATGCTCTTCACACCCCAGTAAAACTCAGAGAAACATGGGAAAGCCTCAACTGGTAACTAATTGTCAACTAACTGCTAAACCCCAGGTCTGGCTCCGCAGATTATGACTCTTGGTGCCTTTCCAAACATTATTTTATTAATATGAATAATATATTAACTATTGAACAGTCTGGACTGCATCCAAACCACTCTGTTGTAAGTGCTTTGCTAAGACTTACCAAGGATATTTACTTCTCTAAACAACAAGCAACATTTGTATCGGTTTTGGTTTTATTATTGTTTTACTAAATAGTTATGAGAGCACCAAGAGAGGGATCTGAAGATTTTTAAAACGATTTGAAAGATAGTCCATAAAGTGCTTTACATCTTGGTGAGTTTAAAAGGTGAATTACTGTTCTTTAATAATTTAAAGAAAACCCTCCAGAATGCATTTTTAAATGTATTTCCAGCTAAACACAGGATCCTGTCCTGGGCTCTCATCACCAGGGGATCACGTCAGGATGAATCACAGCGAGGGAGCCGCAGTCGGGGCCGTGTAATCGAGAGCAAAGCTGCCCAGGGAAGAGCTGCTCCCCGGGGACACCAGCAGATACCTCTGTTCATTACCATGTGCCCAGGTCACAGGCCAGGGACGGATCTGATTTAGATACCACTTAAAATTCAATTTCTCCAAGTTTACTTAAAATTACTGAGACTTGCAAACGCTTTTATAGAGGGCTGGGGCATAAACTGAGAGAGGCTTAGATCAGATGTTGGATTCGATACCCTTGGTAGTGGAAACTCCCGACTGGAGCTCGGGGATCAGGAGTTGGAGTCGATGGTCTTTGTGGGTCCCTCCAAGCTTGGGTTACTCTGTGATTCTCTGATTCTGTGAATGGGAAGGAATTCCTCCCTGTGAGGGAGGGGAGGCCCTGGCACAGGGTGCCCAGAGAAGCTGTGGCTGCCCCTGGATCCCTGGCAGTGCCCAAGGCCAGGCTGGATGAGGCCTGGAGCAGCCTGGGACAGTGGGAGGTGTCCCTGCCCATGGCAGGGGTGGAATGAGATGATTTTTAAGGCCCCTTCCAACCCAAACCATCCTGGGATTAACAGGTCCCTCCTGTACCAGGCAGAGCTGCAGGACTCAGGGATCACACAGCAACAGGAGAATATTCCATGGAAATGCCTGTGATAGGAAACCCTCTCTGAGTCTGCAAATCAGGAGAGACCCTTCCCACAGCATTTTCCAGCCAACATTGGTGATGGATGCCAGGAGCCCCCAGGATTGCTCAAACACCCCAGAGCTGTTCCCCCATCCCTGGCAGCATCCTCGCCTCCCTCTGCTCCACCCCGGGACTGGCTCCCACATCACTTTGGGGGTGGCTCCCACATCACCCCGGGGGTGTTTCCCACATTGCCTCCCCTTCAGTGCTGAAGCAGTTTTGCTGCCCAGCTCATTCCCACTTCGCTGCCCAGCACCCACAGTGGCTGTGACAGGGGCGTGCACAGCTCTGAGCATCCGTGGGGTGACCCTGCTGTCTCTGCTGCCTGCACTGCCCCAGACCCAGCCTGGCCGTGGATGCTCTATCCCATGGGTACAGGAGGAGTTTAACCCTCACTGAGCTGAGCAGACATAAAAGACAGCAGCAGATAACTCTCAGTTATAAACTCTCAAACTCACCTCAGACTTGCATTAACACAGCCCTAAATGTATTTTTTGCTCAACACCTTCTGTCAGGAAGGTGCATTTTGCCTCTCAGCTCCTGTTTCTGCATTTTTCTGCCTCGTGGGGAAATGCCATTTCACCTTTCCCACATCCTGGGGGCTGGGCTGGGAGGGGACAGTCCCTCCACGCCGGGGTTAAGGCAGTGAGCTGCCTGCCCAGGAATGAGGATCCTCTTCCAGACAGCCCATCATCCACTAATGGGACTTAAGACAGTTGCTGCCTCATCGGCAGGAGCGTAATGATCGCTGGGCAGGGAGAGACCCATTATCCATCATCCATCCTTCTCCTCTGGCTGATGATAATGATTTCTTAGTTCAACAGTGGTGCACAGGGACCTCGGTGCTTTGTGCACGATTGGGGTTTAATATCCTGATCAAGACAAATACAGATCGTGGCCGGGCCATGGGGCCACTGCAGAGGACAAAGCCAAAAGGGGCTCCCTGGAAAACTCGGAGGATACATAAGATCCTGAAAAAACCTCAGAAGTGCCTGTGTTTTGTGCAGCAAGGAAAAGTCGCTCCCTTTCCCCAACCAGTGCACAACTTTGAGATGAGGATTTGCATGTAAAGAATCTGATCAACAAAGCAAGAGAAAAACTAAAATCTCTTGAAAATGTATTTGCACTTCCCATTTAATTCTCTCCAACTGTTATTCCCCAACTCAAACCACTCTATAATTCTATTGATTGAATATCATCATTTCAATAATTGCAATTTGTGGATTCAAATTGAAGGAGTGTAGATTTAAATTGGATATTGGGAAAGAATTTCTGACTGTGAGGGTGGAGAGGCCCTGGCACAGATTCCCAGAGAAGCTGTGGCTGCCCCTGGATCCCTGGCAGTGCCCAAGGCCAGGTTGGACATTGGGGCTTGGAGCAGCCTGGGACAGTGGGAGGTGTCCCTGCCATGGCAGGGCGTGGGATCAGATGATTTTTAAGGTCCCTTTTCACACAAATCACGTGGGCATTGCCCCACCGTGCTGGTGACCAGTGTCACCGCGCTGCTGAACCACCAGGGCCACTGTCCCCTGTGCCACCCCCAGCCACAGGAGCTGCACTCGCCGTTGGCAGGGAGAGGGTGAAGCCATCTCACCACACCCTTGCTGCCACTCTCAGGAACTTCAAGTCCAATAAAGGATGCTCAGAAGAAACACAATAGCGAGAGCGGAGCCGCCGCTGGAAATTAAATCTGAAAGACAAGTATTTATTCTTGTCGGGGCTCCTCGAGGAGCGCGGGCACACCGGCAGCATGTTAAACACTGCTCAGGTTCAGCCAGACAAATGTCCAGGCAGCTCTGCTGCAATATCCATTTGAAAGGAGCTTAGTGCCACGAGGCTTTCATCTCAATATTCCTGAGGCCGGATTTGAAAGTGCTTAAGGTTAAATATTGCTCACTCTTGGAAAGACCAGCTCCATCTGTCTCATAAAAAAAAGCTTTCGGTCTTGGAGGTGCTTGGGGAAACTCACCCATAAACATGGTCAGGAGAGGCTGCAGAGGGAAAAAACTCCTGTAGGCCCTGTCCCAGGAGTAATCAACCCCTCAAATTCAGCAAGGTTTACTCCAAAAAGCCTTATATAAAAAATATAATCCACATTTTCTGTGGGGTGAGTGAGCGCAGCCCTGCCTGAGCCAGCGCTGCAGAGCTGGGTCCTCACATCTGGGCATCCCAAAGAGTGAGGCAAGGAGAAAAGTTCCAGCAAACCCATCTCACCTTCAGGGATCCCGGAAAGACACTCCTGATGTGGTCCCTGGCCTTGGGACGGAGCCTCTGGGTGCTCCTGGCTGGCTGGAAGCTGCCACAGCATCTCAGAGACGCCAAGAGTCTCTCAGGCTGCTAAATGCCCAATTCACTTTTAAAAACCAGATTTAAGCAGCTGGTTTTGAACATTTGTGGTAAAAGAAAGACCCGAAATAGCACTGTGTGATTTGGGGTGAAGTGCCCTGAGGCCTGGTGATAATAATTGTAGTACTCTTTAAAAAGAAAAATGACAATTTTTTCAAGGCGGTGAAAGCCGCTGACGACATCCCTGGGGAGCTGGGGAAGCTTTGCAGAGGAGGAATTCTGTCTTTTCAGAGGCTGACAAATGACAGGGCTCAACAGCCTGGAACGTGTCTCCTGCAGGCCGGGATCAGACACAGGGTGACGGTGCCGCTGCCCTGGGCCCGTGGTGTCACCGACCGCAGGGCCCACGACAACCCCGGCCGCCGGCTGGAAAAGCCATCAGGTGTTCCCACGGGAGCTGGCGGAAGCTCTGCTTTAGGAATCACTCCCCGCTCATCCTCAGGGAAGGAGCTGAGGTGGGTCCTGCTGGCTGGGTGGGGAGCGTGGCTTGTTCTCCTCTCAGGTGTGAATCACCCTGGGGTGTCCCAGGGCCGGGAGGGGAGGTCTGCAGCACCCCAGTCCCTGCTGCTGACTAGAATAAAACTGATCCCAAGATTAAGCTGTGTTTAAATGGCTCCTCATTTCAGTGAAAAACATTTTATTGTGTAGGTTCCCCTTTGGTTTGAAACCTCTTCCTACCACCATCCTCATTCCTGCTGTATTTTCCCACTCTGCTCAGCCCTGTAAGGCCCCAACACGACCCTGGGGTCTTTTTAACCCCCCAAACTCCAGTTTAATGATTGACTGGGAAGATGGTGCTGCACTGGTCGCTACATGTTGCCAGGAGAGGCTTCCAAGGAAAACTGACTTTTAATATATTGATCGCTGCTGTTTGATTACACTGGGAAAAAGGTCGGAGAGAAAATGCCAATAATGGTGCAAAACTTGAAAGCAAATTAATGCTTTTCCATCCTCACCCTCCTGCCTGCCCGCAGTGTCGCAGAGCAGCGGGCAGCAGAGCCTTGCACAGAGGTTTTATGGTGAGGTCTTCTCCTTCCCACTGCAGGTGAGGCAGGGAAAGATGTGAGGTCCTGTCCTGCTTAAATGCTCCCAGTCTGTGTCTAAAGGTCACACCTCTGAGATGGGAGTGCTGGGACAGCTCCTCGATCCCACAGACACAGGAGAAAGGGTGCCAGGACCAAAAACCAAGATACATTTTCAAAACGCTGAGAACAGGTTTGAAAGAAGGGCTCTGATATTTTGACTCATGAAGTTCAGAGAAAACTATAAAAGCCAGAGGCACCTACCCCATGGATATCCTTTGGCAGAAAGATTATCCTGGATTTCGGGATGTTCATCTGGAGCCGCTGGCAAGCCACGCTCACCCAAACGGGCTCTGCGGCGTGGGTGAAAAACAAACCCAGCCAGGAGCACCAATGAGAGACCTCACAGAAACACACAAAAGGGAGCCAATCAATACCAATAAACTCTTCAGATGGTGATTAATTAATAGCAATTAATTTTGAAAAGAAGAGGATATTGACTTAAATTGACAGAGGGGCTAACCTTTGAGCAATTCAGAGAAAACGTCTTTAAAACACAGTGATTAAGTTGTAGAAAGTAATAAAAGGGCTGCACTGCCTCCAGGACAAGCTGAACCCAGCCTGGGGCCGGCGTCAGGAGAGCTCTAATTAGACGTTGGAGCTTGATAAGGTAAATGAATTAGCTTGGCTCTGCCAGGTGGGATCTAAACAGTCATCTTAGCTTGGAATGTGTCCTTTGTGCCAAGAGAGCCACATTTTGGCAGATCATTAAAAAATGACAAAAACTTTACAAGCCGGATATGCTACGGCAAGGGAGGCTCCGTGGTGTCCCTGCCTGTGGCAGGGGTTGGAATTAAATTGGAATGGTGCCTTCCAACCCAAACCATTCCATAGGTGTATGATTCCGTGACATCTCACCTCCTCAGAGGTCACAACCATTCCAAACCTCCTTATTCCTTGGAGAACAAATGTCCTAACGTTCCCATTTCATCCGGGCCCTGCTGTTGGGATGTGGATTGATGCTGTACTGAAAACCACTCCCGCAGGTTCCCTCACTCCAAGGAACCCTGGAATGTTCTGGGAAGCCTTTCCTTCTGATCCAGGCACAGGGATTGTTGTCTTTGAGTGAGCTCCAGAGGCAAACCTGGGTTAGGCTGGGGGGTGAATTAAATTAATAATGATCTGACATTACAGACATGAGGCCTAAACTCCGTTTCACTCCAATTTGCTGATAATTAATTATGAGTAATTGGTTGTTGTGGGGCTGCACGTGGTCAAAGCCCGTGGCCACAGCAGACATGAGTCAACCTCGGGCTTTGGGCTTCTCGTTTTCCTGGGAATGTAAATTATTGAAACACTCCTGGAAATGAAACAGGGACATCTGGTAGCTCTTTGTGGCAGGATCAGGAGACAAAACAGCTCAGCAGGTCAAAATTGTCTTCTGAAGGGCTTAATTTCTTCTCCCCTTTCTTCCTCAACATCCTGAAGTCCTGGCAGATCATTTGAAGAGAGTCCTAACCATAATCAAGCAAAACTAATTTCCCAACCTTCATAAAATGCATCCCCCAGAATGACCCTCCATCACAACAGGATGCTCAGAGATTCCTGAAATCTGCTCCTGCTGGGAGCTCCCCCAGGCAGGAGAGCCTGGCTGGGAGTTTTCCAAGGAAGAGGCTGTTTCTCTTTTTTAATAACTTTGCTCTACCTTTATTCTAGAGTGGAACAACAGTTCAGGAGCCGAAGGAAATGGTTAATCACAGCCACGTTGTCTGGGGTGCAGCGTGTGGGCTTGAGCATTATCTAATCACTCTGTGGGTTCGGAAAAATCATCTCCTTTCCCAAAATGTGCCGTTTTTAGCTGGTTTTTACAGGTCTGGTGAGCGCCTTCAGAGCAAGCAGGGAGCTGTTTACTAACAATTATTTCCAAACAGATAATTAAAAGCTGATCTCGATAAAACCTTAAAAATAGAGGAATTCTAGAAACGTTCTCAGCTCGTTTTGAAATAGCTCCGTTAAATGTCAGCGGATGAAAACATCATCCAGCAACAGGGAGCTGGGCCTTGTTTTGAAAAACAAATAGTAGTGATTGGATTCAGCTGTGCAACAATGGGAATGCTGGAAAAGCCCAGCCAGGGCTTCCCCCCCATGGAAGAGCCCCGTCCTTGCCGCCAGCTCTGGGGCCACGGCCCCGCGTCGGGCAGGAGGCAGAGCCCAAGAGGTGCCAGAGCCTTGTGGAGACACCCCTTGACATCCTTGTTCTGGGTAAAATAAAGCCATTTTTGTTGGCGGAGATGATGGAAGGATCCCACAGTGTGATCGGGTTTCTCCCTCCGAGCTGAGAGGCTGAAGACAGCCCTGTCTACAATGGCTCGCCGAGCAAATTATTATTGAGGCTGGGGACCTAGAATGACCTTGCAGAAAGAAAAAATTGTTATGGGAAGGGAGAAAAACCCACCCCAAGAGGGTCTATTGTTAATGGCTGGCACTGTTATAAAGTTCACAATTGGTAACTTATTTAAAGATTATTTTTCCTCGGAGTTTTTGTGCTTTGTGCAAATGTGACTTGAAAGGAATGCCATTCTCTCAGCCCTCTCCCAACTCTGGTGTTTGCAGCCATGAGCAGCCCCTAAACTTGTATTTCAGCACTAAAGACAATTGCAGAAGCAGATCCAGATTCTGATAGGACTTTTTAAAAACAAATAAACATCCCCCAGTGGGATTTGCAGCCCGTGGCTGCAAGGCCACGCTGATGAGTGGGAGCTGGAAAAGTTCATTTCTCGGGCCTCACTGAGGCACAGAAGGAACCAAACCAGTTCTTGGCTGTTCAAGCAGAGAGTGAGAGGAGAAAACCAAATGCAGCGCTGCGAAAATGAGATGAGGTTTTTAGATTTCTCTTGATATTATTAATCTACAATGCTGCCTTTTAGCACTGTTGACCAACATTTTAATACAATTTAACCTGGCGCTGCTCCCGACAGCCCGGGAAACATCACAAGCTGATTTTGGTGTTGCATTTTGACACATTAACGGGTGAGGACAGCGCTGCATCCCACTGGAGTCAGCCAGGAGGCTTCTTCTTGCTTGTGGTGCTGGAGGAACCAGAGTGAGACCTCAGCCGTGGGGTCTCTGCAGGTCATGGTCCAGCACCAGACCCCCAGTGAGCCACTTCCAGTGTGGTGGAGCCTTGAGCCATGAAAAGCAAAGAAAGAAAAGAAAAAAAGAAGAAAATTGAAACAACAGGACATTGGACTGTTCTAAATGTCAGTTTATCTCTGTTTTAAATATCAGTCTAACTCAATTTTAAATGTCAAGGCCTGATTCTCTTCCAGGTCACACAGAGCTGGTGTGGGCCCTCACTCCCTGCCAGGCTGCAGGGGCCCGGGATGCCCAGCCTCACTCTCCGAGGGGACTGAGGGTTCACAGCCTCCCAAAACCATCCAGCAGCAGCCTGTCTTCCCCTAAAACTGGGAGGAAAAGGAGATGTCAGGGCCTCTGGTGCAAAATAATGAAGCCTATGGAAAGGACACCCCCTGAAGTTGTGACCACGAAGGACAAAGCTGCTCCTGCTGTGGCCTTTCTGACCACGAGAACTCTGCTGACTCCCAGGAACCCTCAGGAACACTTTTGATAGCAAACCCTGGATTTTTCGGTCAAGATTTGCAGCAAAGGGACTTTTATAATAATATTTTACTAGCTGTAGCATGCCCGGTATTACACGGGAAAGAACAAGATAGGAAACACATGTGCAGATATTATTTGCTACAGAAGTTAAATTCCATCAAAGACCACAGAAATATGTACGTTTCTAGTTTGCAATGAAAAACTGAGTTGTAATTACGGATTTGCAGAGGTGGGAGCACAATATCAGCATGGCATTTGTAAAAAAAATATTCATTCCCCATCCTGAAGCCCCCAGTCAGAGTGAATCTCGGAAATACAGGGACACCTTCCTTCATAAAGCTGCTACAACATGTCCATAATCCCTTTTTTTTATGATCTAACTCATGCACAAAATTTAATAAAATTGTGTTTGTTTTTCCACAGGTATTGAGTGCACACATGTGGAAGGATATAGAGAGAATGTCTCAGGAAGGGGAGAAGATGTTCAGCCCCATCGTGGAGAGGAGTGAGGTGGGAAGGTGGCTGCCAAGAAAGGCTGGAGCATTAAATCCTTGGAGCAGAGGCACCATCCGAGATCGAGGGAGTCTTTTGAGCTCTTGACAGATGAAATCTTGTCCTGCTGAGAATCAGAGGAGGGTTTGTTGGGAAGGAGGCCGAGGACACAGTGAGAGCTCTGCCTGAGCTGGTCTGGAGGCGGCCAAGGTCTCCAAGGCCGGTGTCCCAGCACGCTGACCACGATCCCTCACCGGGGCTGTGGCAGGGGACACTGAGCTGCCAGGTCACCAGAACACCTTGTAGAGGTCACCACCCTTGAACCAGAGTTTCTCCAGGCAGCAGCTTGTGGCTGTTTTGTCCAAATTCACCTCATTTTTACTTACTGATCCAATGTGATCACCATTGGACATCGTATGGATTATGGTCACTCAGAATTGGGTGTAGGACCAGGAATTTTTCACATTTTGCCTCCAAAAGCTCCAACAGAGCAAATGTTGCTTCTGCAAAGGCCTCTCCAAAGCCAGCAAAGTCAAGAGGCCAGGGAGTGGCTCCTGTGGCTCCGGCAGCCAGGCAGGAACCTCTTGTTTGATGGGATAACATTCATCCTTCAAACAGTGTTTTACACACACTGAGGGCTGGAGATGTTTAGTGCAGGGTAGCAGGAGCTCTGATGGCCAAGGAAGCTCAGGAGCTCAGCTTCTGCAGCACTTTAGTCCTTTCTCCTGTACTGGGAAGGTGCAAACGCCCTCCTGAGGTTCCCCAGATGGGGTTGAGGTCTTCACATCGCCTCTGCCATCACCCCTTTGGGAAAAATCCAGCTGCCCAGTGTGGTTTTCCTGGGAGAACCTGGAGGGCTGCACCTCCCGGCACTTCTGATCCAGTGATGATGCCCAAACCCTGCGTTTGACAGCCCAGAGGTTGTTAGAAATGTTTTCAAAACCAGTTAAAATAAAGAGAGCTGATTTTTCACTGCTCAGTCTGAGGCAGAAAAACTAAGAATAACTAAAATAAACTCTACTAATGAGCAAAAAAATCCTTGGCTATGGATGTGTCCAACTTTGGTGATGACTCGTTATTGATTAGGTTGAATGGGATTGCTCTCTAATTATGTGATGCTCTAAAAATGCTGGAAAAAACTTCCAATTGGAGCTACAAGGCCGGTTATTAAACAAGGTTTTAGCCCTGGATTTCCTTTAATCAATCATAACAATTTGGTTGAAAGGACTCATTGAACACATTTCGTTTTCCTCCCATTTTGCAGGAGCTGGGTGGCAGAGGAGCTGGCACTGCCTGCAGACCACCATGGCTGCTCCATGAATTATAAGGAGCTAAATTTCCAACACTCCAGCCACCTCCTCGGGCGGTGTTACCCTGCAGGTGTTAGGGGAGAGCATTTTAATAATGAAAACCTTAAAAATTATAGATCTGTACAGGTCGAATAAGCTGTCACACCTTCAATGAAGATAACAGATCTGTACAAGCACCTAAAATATTCCTGCAGACTTTGGAATTTAGGCTTATGGCATAATAGCATTTGCACAATAATTCAATCTAATTGTGTAGGGAAGCTGTAAAACTGCTCCATCTCTGATGCTTTACTGTGCAGGGGTAAAAAAAAAGGATGCTGTTCCACCTTTTTCGCTGACATCTAATGTTTCAGGTTTTTAAAAATATTGTATAAAGACTGAGATTTATTTCCTAAGATGTTTCATTAATGGTTGTGGCAGGCAGCTGGCCTGAGGTTTGACACACAATAAAATCCATGTCAAGAATATTAAAGATAGTGCAAAAGATAACTATGAATTTACATTCAAACAGGCTTTTGACAAAGCCATTGCAACAGGCTCCTAATCAGGTCTTGAGACCCAGCCTGCCCTCTCTTTAAACCCGTGATCTTGAAAAGGAGCTTTAAATTGGAAATTATTACACATTAAAACCTCAACATGGGCCAGATCGAAGCGGATCGATATCTTGCCGAGCACAATAAATCAGCTGCTGCTCTGCGGTTACTGTTTGCTGAACATATTTAAATTTTCTTGTAACAAATTAATTCCAACATTTTCTCTTGATTGAATTAGGGCAAGTGTTGGAGCTGTCACAAGTATTTCACTGCTTCAGGGAGACAAATTGCTCGTCTGGACATGGGTAACAAGCCAAAGTGTTGAGTCCCTGATAATCTTTCCACTAATTCTCCATTACAGCAAAATGAAGCCATAAATCACCGTGACAGCTGATCGATGCAAACATTGTTTCCGCCATGATTGCCAGCGCTCCCCGCGGACCCACTGTCCGCTCACAATTCCCGGGAATTACTCCCGGCCCGGCTCCCCGGGAGCGCGCCCGCCTCGCTCCGCGGGCGCTCCCGTGCCACAAGTAACCATCTCATTTCGGGGCCCTCAGCCCACCCCCCAAACTGCAGATATTGATCACAGCGCCCCGTTTAGGGCAATCCCTTAACGCTCGGGGCCGTCCCGCCTGCCATCGCTCTTCCGGCCAAAAAAATGGGATTTTAAACCTCCTGTTTTATAAAATAATTTTGCGGGGTTGTAACGACATCAGGCTCCAGCCCTGTCGCTTCCTCTTAACTAACTGGTGGCGAGTTGGATGAAATTACTTGACCCTTTATCGAGTTCTGCTAATGCCTTCTAAAAAAGAAATTAAAGCCGCCCGCGGCACGGCCCCCGGCAGCTCTCCGTGCACATTTAATTCCAGGGAAGATGGATTAAGTAGTTCCCAGGACTAATTCACACACTGTGGTGGCTCCGTGGCATTCCCGGCTCCGGCCAAGGAACCCGGGAAGGAACCACAGAGCCTGGAAAGCTCTGTGTGGGTTCTCAGCCCCAATCCAGACAGGGAATCCCAGGCTGAGACGGGGCTGGAGTGGTGCTCCCAGGGAGGAGGGTTTCACAAGGAGGAAAAATGGGGTAAGTGCTCCTAGGAAAGCCCCAATCCTATGAAGGAGCTGTTTGCATGGCTGAGATAATGTAATAAAAGGGATAAAAACAATGGAGCTTTAGGATTGCTGACGGAATGTTTTGCCCATGTGTGACTGAGAGCAGCACGAGGAACCTTGACCGGGGACACTCGGTGTGGTTGTGCCTCTGGCCAGGCAGGGCTGGAGGTCACAGCCCTGAACTGTCCCAGCCACCAGGGCACCCTCACCATCCTCAAGACTCATTTAGGCTGGAAAAGCCCTCTCAGACCATCGAGTCCAACCGTTCCCCAGCACTGCCCAGGCCACCACTGCCCCGTGTCCCCAAGTGCCGCATCCACAGGGCTTTGAATCCCTCCAGGGATGGGATGCCCTGCACAGGCCAACCCCTACGGTGAAGATATTTTCCCAAATATCCAACCTAAATCCCCCTTGTGCAACTGGAGGCCGGTTCCTTTGTCCTAAGCACAGCAAGTGTGTCCCATGGCACTGGGGAGATGCTCCCAGCTGCCTGTGGAGAGGGGGGACAACGAATGTTCTCAGTGCAAATGCATCCAGCAGATCCCTGCCAGGGAGTAACAAGATATTTCCAAATATTTAGGCTCCAGAGTTGGATTATTTTAGATATCAATGATGCTGCATTACCAGCTCTGAAACTCCCCTGTCAGGAGCAGAAGAGGCACCACCTTCCCCTGGCTGGTTATGGATGAGTAAAAGCTGGGAAAGCAGCAAGTGGGTAACAAACTCTATTTCCTCCCATCAAACGCGAGGTGCTTCATCCTGTCAGCATTGCAGCCTCTCCGCTCCACCTCAGCACGCGGCAAACCCCAACCGGCGCTCCAAGGAATCCCGGGGAGCTGGTTTGGGATCTCCTGCCTGTGAAGAGCCTCTCCCAAGGAGCCAAAACCCACCCCCCTGTGCCTGCCACGGCCACAGCCCCCGGCTGTCCCCACACGGAGCAGACCCGGGGAGTTCCTGCCGGGATTGGATGCGAAGGGCGAGAGGGTTCCGAGGCATCCATCACTGTCCCCCTGCGAGTCGTTCCCAGCCGATCACAGCCTGGGATCAATGAGGGATCGTTAGGGAGGAGGGAGAGACGCTGGAGGTGACCAGAGACACAGCAAAGAATAACAAACCCCCGGCTGGCGTGGATGGGATGGGTCAGAGAATTTCAGGATAGCTCAAAAAAAAAAAAAAAAAAACCAACTTCTGCT
>VZTJ01004885.1:255721-270356 GCA_013397795.1 Orthonyx spaldingii
AAAAAAAAAAAGCCACTTCTGCATCATTTCTGCATCGTTCCCTTCTTTTCCATGCTGCAATTCCACACTGGAAACTCTTATTATAATTGAAATACACTTAATTGAGACACGTTTAGCTAATTCAAATTCCACTGCCACAGCAGTAAATCAAAAAAGAGGGGAAAAGATCAGAAAGGATCTTTTCTTGACATTGCCAAACTCCAGCTTGTTTTGCTGTTTCCAACTGGAGCGCCACTAATAAAAAGCCTTGTTCTTTTGCAATAATTGTGCATTTTCAAATATTGTTTCTAAGAAAAAGAATCTATTAAAACCAGAGAAACAATCCCAAAGAAATGCCAGTCAAAGCCATTAAGATGTTTTCACTGATGCACTGCATGTAAATCTGATTTATGTTGGTTTAAACAGTTAAGAAATCCCCGAAATAACTTCATTTATTATTTTATTGCCTGATTAATGGTTCAGAGGAACTGATTTGTAGCTGAAGTTTTACAGAACGCAAAATTAGAATAAGAGCCTTTTGTAGAAACGTCCCGTATTTGTTCAATTATGTGTTCAAAACTGAAACAAATATAAAAACTTCAATAAATATATTTTCTTCCAAGGAATGACATGCTGTGGGTTTGCTGTTATTGTTGGGTTTGATGTTTTTGCCTCTAAGGAGGTCAGCAATATGGAAACATAAAGGCCAATTTAATTTGTGCATCTGTGGCTGCCAAGTATTTTAATTCCGACAGCTGTGACTGAAGAGTTAATATTTTACTTGTCAAAATCCAAAAGGAGGCCAGTGAATCACTCTAATTCTCATTAAGAGGCTTCCCCCCAGTAGCACCCTAATTCAAAATAATGAAAGTAGAGACTGAGTGCGATTCTAATACCAGTTGAGACCTATCTTTTAATATTTCTCTGGTGATGGATTAGGGATCGGGGAAATTCATCTCAGATCATAGAGCCTAATTTAATAAGGGATCATTCCAAGAGTATTGCATTTTATAATAATGTCATTTAATGTGTCGTCTTCCATTTTTACTGTCCCATATGTATGCTTACACGATGGTGCCACGGGGAGAAACTTTTAAAGGACCAGGCTCATTTTTTGTCCCGGCTTCCCCTTAACGAGGGAGTTTATCAAGGAGATGGTTCATTAGCCAGCCCTTGTAATTGTGGGGTGGTTAAAAGCAGCTGTGAAAGGCACGAGGAAGGTGACAAAAACCACACTTTCAGACCCTGGAGCGGAGGGAAAAGGAGAACATTTAAAATCTGATTTTAGTGCCTAACGCGATTGTGCCATTGCATGACAAATGTGGGCACCTGCTTGTTTAAAGCACATGATAATAAAATAAACTTCCCCCTATAACCACATCTCCATACAACGCTGCCCACGTGCTTCCTCAGTGTGTTCCTGGGATTATTTAGGTACAGATAATTGCTTGTTTGGGGGTTTCATGCCTATTTTCCAGTGTTCTTTTCCCCAAAACCACAAAGATTTGCCAGGCTGTGAGGGCAGCAGTTTTCAACAACCATTAAAGGATTAGCCATAATTATTCAGTATAAATAGTTGGGCTCTAATATTTAATTTAATTTGTATTTCTTGGCACTGCATTTAAGGGAAAATTCTGGGTGATTCCCACCCCAAACCTGAGCTGCTCAAGGTCAAGAAACAAGCCAAGCCCCCAAACATCAATAGCTGGGGATTGCCCAGAAGTTGTAAAGCTGCAGCCTGAGCTTTGGGTAATCACACAAAGCCTTTAGGAAAAATGGGGCTATAATGAGGATTTTTGTTCCAAATCCATTGGCGTGATTAAGTCTTTATTTTCAGGTAACAACTCAAGGGCTCCACTGCAAGGTTTGACAGAAGGAGATCAAACACAGGCAGGCTGAACAGGAAGCAGCTGAGGGATAAATAACCTGCTGTAAACAATAATCTCATTACAGCAGTTTCTCCAGCGTTGGAATGTGGTGTCTGAAAGGGAACACAATTAATACAAAATGAGGTTTTTCATATTTTCTCTTTCCTGCTGAGCATTTTCACAGTTTTGTTGTCTTTAGAACATTGTAACTCCTGGTATTTCTTGCACTTTTCCTCATACAGCTCTATTTTTTATTCCTGCCTTGTTGAAAATATTCTTTATTGGCATTTCTTTTGATTTTCTGCTTTTCTCCTTTGACATTTTGCACTTCTTTTTTAAGTCCCCATTTGTTTACTGACTCTTTTTTTATTCTCTTCCATTGCCTCTTCCTTCCACTTTATTCCACTTCTCCCCAATCCAGTCCTTTCACACTTTTCCAGGTTTCATTTTTGAGCTGTGCTGTTTCTTAAACCAATGTTTGTGAAACTCTTTATGCAAATTGGAGAAGTTTCATCTAAATTTTATAGCCTGGATTTTTTTCTTCTCACCATGTTACCTCTTCATGTGTCAGTGTACTGTTTGTTAAACTTGTTGCTTTGGATTAAATATCCAATGTTATTCCTCCAACAGGAATGTTACAAATGTCCATGTCTGGCATCTGGAACTGCTTTAGGGACTCCTTCAGTTTGCAAAGAGAAAATTATATTTAAAACTGGTTTAAATCAGAAAAAAATGGGTCTGGTTGCATCCAAAATAATTAAAAATGACTAGTTTATATTAAAGAATTAGAAACAAGCAAACAAAAAGTTAAATAAGCGGGGTTTGAGGACTGGTTTTTTTAATGAATGTTGCCTGTGTGAGTGACCTTTTTCCATTTCCACTGCCCGTTTTTCCCATACCACCTTCACTCCCATCCCTGAAGTGCTCCAGGCCGGGCTGGCCAGCGCTGGGAGCAGCCTGGGGCAGTGGAAGGAGCCCGTGGGAAGCAGGGGCTGGGGAGGGTTGGGGCAGGAGTGGGACACCACAATCCATCCCTGGGCGCCTCTCGGAGCTCCCTGCTGGAAAGGAGATTCCCAGAGTAGGATTCCTCCTCGGGCAGCCCCTGGCTGACCCCAGGGAAGCTCAGCTTGTCCCAGCTGAGCTGTGTGTGAGGGCTCAGCTGAGCCCAGCTCGCTGAGCTGCCCCAGCACACCCGGCCCGGACTGCCACAAACAGCTCCGTCCCCGTGGGGAGAACAGCCGGGAACGGGCTCCGCCGGGAGATACGAGACAGCAGCACAAAGTCAGCCCCTGCACAGACCGTAAGTGAAGGATGTTTCCAAGCTGAGTCACTTCTGGCTTTTCATTTGCTCCTGCAGCTCCCCCTCCCTCTTTCTCTCTCCCACCCACGGGTCCATCCAGAAATGCCCGTCCCTCTCTCCCCCTTCTCCTGGGGATTTTATATTTGGCATTTCTGCCTCCCATCACGGAGCTGAGCTGCTGAACTCCCAATTCCAGACTTGTGGACCCTCTCATAGTAGAAATATGTTCAAGAGGACACTTTAGTAAGGAGCTTTCCAGGATGTTCTCACTGGATTTCTTTCCTGCCTTGTCAGGCCGTGCCAGGGGAGCCAGCTCAGCTCCACCACGGATCAGAGCTACCTCCACCCCTCTGGAGTTGGGATGTCCCACCCCTGGAAGTGTCCAAGGCCAGGCTGGAAGGGGTGGGAGCAGCCTGGGATAGTGGAAGGCATCCCATGGCAGATGAGCTGTAAGGTCCCTCCAACCCAACCCACCCTGGGACTCCAGGATCTGCTCTCACATTTCCAGCCCCCCACACCAGACCATTCCCATCCACAATGTCAGGGAGTAGCTCGTGGTTTTCCTTTTGTTTCTTCCTGATCCTTAAATTAGTTAGAATTCATTTTTAATCAGAAATTCACAGTCAGTTCACTACAGGAATTTGAGAGTCGACACTTAGGATAATAGAATTGTGCAGTTAAGTCTTAAGGCATTTTTCTTTAGCTGTCTGGACAGGTATAAATCAGTCTCCAGAAAAAACCCCAGGCTGCCACAGCGAATATTCTTTATTACAATACAAAACTGATTTTCAACAAATAAGATATGCTGCTGTGGTCAGGACTCCCCCAGATCTCTGTGCCTGCTGAAGCTTTTGCAGACAGCAGGCACGGGGAGAGACAAACACCCCATGAATTGATGCTTTAAAGATCAACCCCGTCATACACAGCAACTGCCAATAGCCTGCCCTGTTCTCACTGAGCATAAACCAACATCAGCTGAAATCTACCACGTCCTTGAGAAGGTTGGGTTGTTCCTGGAGCACGATTTATTTTTTTTTTTTAAATCCAAATAATAAAGCCTAAAATGTTGCTAAAGTGATGATAGAAATGGAACCAGATGAGTCATGGAAGTGTAGCCAGAGCACTTGTCCTGTCCTCTCTGATATTGAGCTGATATTGTCCCTCTGCAGATACTTTATTAAACACCATCGACTCTACACCAGCTACTCCAAGTGTCTGCCCAGTGGGGAGGAGTGTCTGAAGAACACGAGGTGACTCTGATTCCATTCAGAGGCTCTTGCAGTCCTTGATCCACTGAATCCCAGCATTTCCAGGATTTAGATGCACAACCATCATTAGCTTTTATTTCCCCATGGATCTCATGGTTTGCTCCCAAGGGATGGGTTGAGTAAAACGCTGTGGAAGGTCCCTTTGGACAGCTGGAACTCTCCTCCAGAAAAAGAAGGGGAAGATGCTGGGATTCATCTCCAGCAGCAAGGAGCTGCTCCAGCACGAGGCTTAAGATCCCAACACATCCTCCCAGCTGGAATCCTCTGTACATCACTTGAGCAGAGCCTGTTTGCTGCCCCACGCTTTGAGTGTGGAATAAAGACACTGGAAAATGACTGATTCAGGGATGTTTTCCCCTCTGAAATCCCAAACTGAGCCTACAAAGGGCTCGTGGGTGCCCCGGGAGCCCAGGGCTCTGTGTGATTTTTTGGCTGCAGAGCTGTGTTTAAGCACAGACTGTTCAAACACCCAGGGAGGGCTTCCACAGCTCTGCTACGGCCACAGCTTCACACATAAACTGGAAATCCACTTTGATCTCTGCAAGCAAATGTGTATGGGTTTGTGCACAAATAAATGTTAAACCAACAGTTTATTTTGGGGACTGAATGGCTCTGTAGAGAGCTGAAACATAAGTTGTTGCTTACATTTGAATTTTCTTTGAAATGGATGTCAAAAATAAAAATTATCCTTTGTGAAGTTCCACTTACAGAGGGTGCTGCTCACGAGACTTTCCCACGAGTCACAACCCATTGGAATATTATCCATGTGCTGCAAATGAGGGAAGACAGTTATAGGTAAATGATATTTTGCATTAATTGTATTTAAAGGCTCACATTTTGCTGGTAGCCAGGATGAGGTTGGCTGTTCCTGTGTCTATTTGCTCAAATCCTGGTGGAGGGAAAAAAATATTATATAAAGATTAAAGTCTTCTGTCTTCCTTTCCATCACTGCACATCCCCTTTCCAGCAAGGTTTCCATCACCCCCATTCTTGGAATTGCCTTTTTGGCAGCAGATGCAAGGCCAGGAGGACTTTTGGTGAGGAGGAGGAGGAGGATGATCTCCATGCCCTTCATCCAGTGGTGATCCCTGCAGGGAGCCCCCAGCTCCCCCGAAGGTGTTTTGGTTTTCCTGCCACTGGGAATGATGGAGGCAGTGGATGATGGATTAATGGATATCAGGAAAATTTAATTCCCTGGTTGCACTCAATGGTTCTGGTCCTTCTGTAGGGACACAAATGTGCACAAGACAATGATATTCCAAGGGCCAAACTGTGGATATTCCTTTCCAGCTTTTCCTTCGGAATTCCCAAGATCTGGTGAGAGGGCCAGCACTGTCAGCCCGTGTGGCACAAACTGCCCAGGCTCTCTTGGGTTGTTTCATCCAGGAAATAAATTGATGAGTGGCAAAGCATTCCATGAATCCATGGGGAATTATTTACACCCAGAGCATGGTGCCCAGCTGGACGGGCAGCCAGGGGCTCTGGAAATGCCCTCGTTGTGTCCGTGGCTCCCAGCCCGGCCTGGCAGGGATGACCAACTCCCCGTGCCTGTCCCCATCCCACACTCCGGCTCCTGTCCTGCTGTCCCCGTCACCCCCGGCAGTGTCCGGCTCCTCCCCGTGCCTGTCCCCACGCCAGAGGCTGCTCCCCGCCCACACATCCCGATCCGTGACTCATCCCGCTTTTTCCTGCCCGCAGGGAATGGTTTCTGCGGGTTTGGCCGCCCTGTCACACGAGGAAGCTCCGTTGTTCCCTCGTCCATCTGCAGCAGAGCCGGGGTGCAGCACCCACCACCTCCGGCATCGCTGGACTCGGAGCTGGTGCTGCACAACACACCCAGAGCCCCAGATTTCGGGGGGTTTGATGGAATTTACCCATCTGGCTCTTGCCTGGAAGTTACCATTGAAGGATCAATGGCAGTTTGCTTCCAAGAGGTGTGTTCGGATTATTTATTTCCTAAAAACGCACAATCCCAGACTGGTTTGGGCTGGGAGGGACCTTAAAATCATCTCATTCCACCTTCCACTGCACCAGGTTGCTCCAAGCCCCATCCAGCCTGGCCTTGGACATTCCCAGGGATGCTCCAGGACGCTTCTTTGCAGGAACTGAACTGTGTTTAACAATTTTATCCATTTGTCATGTGAGACTGGTCTGAAGACTGCCTGCGTGTTCTGCCTCCCTTGGTGTGCCAGGGCAAACGTGGGCGAGCTCAGGGTGACAGAGCTGGGATGGACATTGGCTCTTAAATTATTCCGCAGGACTTCAGCGATAAGAGCCACACTCAGCCACCATCCAAGAGCCTTAGGCTGTAATGTTCTTAGATCTTTGAAGCTAAACAAGGCTGTGCCAACTCAAGAGCTGTACAGAAATCAGGAAAAATGCAATTTGTGGGCAAAGCATTTCTTCCATGTCCAAACCTGATTTTTTTTTTTTTCATTTACATTCTGCAGCTCCTTTTCTGGAAAGCCTGGCTGGAGGCCATCTTTCCATCCTCCTCCTCAGAGCACAGCAGCTTCGAGACCAACTTGCAGAATTCTCGTCGTTTTCTTTAAATTTTTGCAATTTCAATTCCATATTTAAATTAGGACTATCCCCATTTCACAGGGTTTAAAATACAGAAGTCTGAGCATTTTTCAGGGCCAGGTTGGACTGGGTTTGGAGCAGCCTGGGATAGTGGAAGGTGTCCCTGCCTGTGGCAGGGCATGGAGTGGGATGGGTTTTAAGGAACCTTCCAACCCAAACCTTTCTGGGATTCTCTGACTTTTAATTGCAAATGGCAGAGCATCCCAAATGCATCAAAAATTCTCCTTTCTGCTCCAATTATTCTCTTGCCTACTTGAGCTCCCAGCATTAATCCACATCTCTGCTCCAAGTTCTCTGAACTTAGACAAGACCAAATTCAGCTTTTCCTCCTTGACAACATTCGGAGTCCATTGAACCCCCCCAGATTTCCCCACGTGGATGACCAATGGTTGTGTGAGCACACAGGAAATAATTAAAAACAAAACCAATTCCTGACCAACGTTTGTTTTTATTTTCCTGAAGACTAAGTGGGACACTTAAAGAACTTATGCACAACTTAAAAAAATTTAAATAAATTCTTCCTTTAAAGAGCCCTGGAGATAAATTACTCACAGGAGTAGATCACACAGAACTCAGCGTGACCCTGGACATATCTTGGCTAATAACAGTTGTTTTGAAGTATATACGTTCCATTTCTGAGAGAAGGCTTAATTCATCTTTCTGCAGGCCCAGAGCAGAGAGCTGACACCCTGTAAATCTGCCTCTCCATTGTTCCACAGACACAGCTCGGGGCAGATGTTATGCAAGAGAGCTCCGAGGGAAAATGCACAGGCATTTCCCCAGCCCAGGAAAAGAAGTTCTTAATTACCAGCAAAACGAGTTCATTAGAAATTAATCCAAATTAATTACACCTGAACGTAAAATAATGCATGAATTGCAAATGTTCCTGTTTCCTTTAGCAGTATTAATGTGGGTCAATTAGTTTTGAAATTCATACAGAATCCTTTACCCAGGTAGGAAAATATTGTAAACTGCTGCTGTAATTAAAGTGATTACATATGTAACAATTGTCATCTGCTTAACGTTACAAAGCTCCTTGTCAGCTGCATGAAACAGGGACCAAACCCACCAAGGGTCTGCCACATCTTGTGCTGCTGCAGGGGGTGGGGGACAGAGCTGCCACCACTGACACCGAGTCAGGAGCTGGCCTGAAACCATCAGATCCCACCAGGAAACCCTCTCCTGCAGTTCCAGCAGTGTGGGAGTAACCCAAATCCCACTGTGGGTGTTGGACAAGGAGGAAAAACAGGAAAAATGAGCAGGAACACTGTGGATGAGTTCACATCCCTGCACAGAGTGAGGATGGACATTGTACCACGGTATTTCTGTAAATTAATGGCTCTTCGAGTAATTGGGATAATCTAAGCCAGGTATGACATGACAAAGGATAAGATGGGATATTGGGAAGGAATGGTTCCCTGGGAGGTTGGGGAGGGGCTGGGATGGAATTCCCAGAGAAGCTGTGGCTGCCCCTGGATCCCTGGCAGTGCCCAAGGCCAGGCTGGACATTGGGGCTTGGAGCAGCCTGGGACAGTGGGAGGTGTCCCTGCCATGGCAGGGGTGGCACTGGATGGGTTTAATGTCTCTCCCAACCCAAACCCTTCTGGGACCCTGATTTAAAATGCATCAAACCCAGTTAATTCCTTAGTCTGTTGTTTCCTTTTTCTTACAGGATGAGGGCTTCGCTCCAACAGAATTCCTGCTGCACTCACCAAAGTCACTGGAAACATCCCTGAGTTTCCTGCACAGGGACAGCAGGAACATTTACATGTGGTTCCCATTGTCCTGCATTTAACCTCTCAGAGATATTTTGGGGCAATTCTTTATTTACATTTTCTTTAACAAAGAATATGTTTACCTTCTTCCTAAAGATTACCACATGGCCAAACACTTCCAAATCCAAATATTTCCTAAACGAGAATCTGCATAATAATTAAAATGTGTACATTAAGTGGAGAAGTGGTGAAAAAGATGTTCTGAGTGTTCACAGGGTTTTTGTAGTGGGTTTGGGGCAGGATCTCAGTTTCCAGCAGATTGCCAGTCTGGGGAAGTACAAGGCAAGTTTCCACTGCTTAAACATTTACTCAAAGGACAACGAGAGGGTGGTAAGTTAATTATAACAGTTTGCACACTGCTGTCTGTGCTGGGGTGCCAAACCCCCTCCTGGACCCTCTGGCCCTTTGAAGAGGACACCACCTGGGCCAGCCCTCACCAGAATTTAGTCACTAAACTAAAATGACCTCCGAGAAAAGTCGTTGTGTCTCTTGCTGGTTGCTTCCAAAATTCAGATGCGTTTTCATAGAGCATGTGGAGATGGGGCAAGGGGGAATGGCTTCAAAGTGGTGGAGGGCAGGGATGGATGGGTTATCGGGAAGGGATTGTTCCCTGTGAGGTGGGCAGACCCTGGCACAGATTACCAGAGAAGCTGTGGCTGCCCCTGGATCCCTGGCAGTGCCCAAGGCCAGGTTGGACACTGGGGCTTGGAGCAGCCTGGGACAGTGGGAGGTGTCTCTGCCACGGCAGGGGTGGGACTGGAGTGAGATTATCTTTAAGGTCCCTTCCAAGCCAAGCTCCTCCATGATTCCCTGATCCCATAACGCACAGACAATCCTTATTTTCCAAACACCCTCTCTCTCCTGAGCTGCTCCGACAGGGGTGACTCCAGCCCCGTGTGTGAGCTCCATCTGGAGTTCTCATCAGTGGTGACTGGTGGGTCGTGTTCTCCCCCTGAAAGGAAAGGAAAACAGTGGGTTTGGATTGTTGGGGAAGCAGGAATGGTGGCAGTGGCTGCCTAACATGGGAGTGACGAAATGTTTCCCCTGTTACAGAGTGTGGAGCTTGTCAGCATCTCCCTGGAGCTGCGGGGCACTGCAGGGGCTGCTGAAGGAAGGTGACCGGAGGTTTAAAACAGTTGAGTTTCACAGAGAACAGAAACTCTGGGGTCAATGTGACCCCACAGCCACAAATTTCTGAGCAAAATTCCCATTTCACGGTGACAGGAGAGCACTTCATGCAAACCCAGGAAGCCCAGAGGCTCAAGTGACAATTCTGGTGCAGGGAACACATTGAGCTGGGCGTTCCAAACCCCAGCAGCCGGGTGTGAACAACTGCTGACCAGTTCATCAGCCAGGCAGAAGCAACTGTGGATGCTTCCTGCCTCGTCCAGAAGATGCAGAACCCAAGGTGGGAGTTCCCCAGAGCTGGCAGAGGGAGGGGATGTGCAGGCCCTGCTGCTGGAGCCGCGTGGCTGCACAGACCTGGGGCTGCCCTCCAGGACCGCGGGGTGACCCCAGGTGACCCCACATGCCCGGGGGACAGTGCCAAGGTGGGGTCACCCTGCCACACGTGGGAGCTCGGCCTGAAGGGTGCTGCAGCTGCACGTCCTCAAAGCATCATTAAATCTGCTCTCTGTTCCCTAAATGAGCTTGAGGAAGATGTTCACAAAGCTCTGGCACTTTTATCAACCTCAGTGTTATATCCTCTGTGCTTGCAGGGTGCTGCAGCTCCCGAGGAAGTCAAACTGCCCCTCGTTCCTTTTGTGCATCTGTACCTCCCCAGTTTGGGATTCTCTCCCAGAATGTTTCCCTGGGTGGTTTTCACCTGTGTGAAAGGAGGCTGCTGAAAGCACAGGGGTGTTTAAGGAGCAGCGTGCCCAACATGCAAAGGCCATAAACCCTTTGTTATGAGGGAAAACATTCCCAAACATCTTTCCCTGAACAGAAAAAAGCTTCCCTTCCCTCTCTAGGAAAAGCTGGGGCTCTGGTGAGCACAAAGTAAGGTTGCTGGAGGAGAGGCTGCCTGTGCAGCACACGCAGGAGCCGGGTGTGGGCACAGCGCCGGCGATGCACTCACGGATGATTCGGCAGATTCCTGCAGGCAGGAGCGCCTGGCACTCACAGCCTTTCCCACCAAACCAAAAATCAGCTTCACGTTGGGAAGGGGTGGGGTTTGGGGGGCTCTTTACCTTGTCGAAACAGGCCCAGTGTTGCCACAACGCTGAGGAAGAGGATGGGGATTGGTGGCTCTGCCGTTAGGAATTCGGGCCGGCCACCAGAACGAGGAGGAACTGGCAGAGCAGCACAAATGCATCCCAAAGCCCAGAGCTTGCCACCGAGCCAGTGAGGCTCGGGGTGTTGAAAATCCTGAGGATTTCCTTCACTCACACCAACTTAATTGCCTAAAGAACACCTGGAGGGAAGGCTGGGGCTGGTGTAAAGTGTGAGTAGTGACAGCTCCCGTTGCTGGGAACACTCACTGGATCCTCCAGGAAAAGCAGGGGCAGTCGCTGCTCGAGCACAGGAAAGGTTAAAAATGAGCACAACTTTTCCTGTCCCCTCCAGAACTCTGCTGCCCACCTCAGAACCACAAAAGTGATACAGATCTGCTGCTTTTGTTCCATAGACCTTTGCAGTAGGTGACCTTTAAGGTGCACTTTCACCTGCTGGTGCGTCACAGTAATGGAAACCAGGCTCAGAAATAGCCAGGGACTGAGGATTCAAGGGCAAACGAAACAGGAACAGCCACAAAATTGGACAAGTATCAATATTTACTGGGCAGGAAGAGCACAGCGTGTACTGTTAGCACAACACATTATTTATTCCGTGGCTCTCCAGCCACAGCTCGCTCCCAGGGCTGGATACCACAGAGGCTCAGGAGCTTCTCTGATGCTGCTCCTGCAAAAGGCAACTTGGAAAGCTCAGCCTGGAATAAGGCTGAGCTGTGAGTGAACAACGTGAGACACAGCAGGTTTATACACAGCATTCAGCACGATTTCAGGCAGGTTTATGCACGGTGTTTTCTTCCCTTCTCCCTTCCAACCTTGTTGCGTGGAGAACCGAGACCCAGGCAGGAATCTGTGGGGCTGGAGCTCCCTGGCAGACATCTGGCTGCTCCCTACCCCGCTCACCTCGCTCGTGCTGCTGCAGAGAGACAACAAAATGTGGGAACCGCTCCTGCAGCGCTGAGGAATCTGCGTCAGGTCCTGCTGCGAACACGCCGTGGGCTCTGCGAGGACACAAACAGGTGTTTACTCCTTCCTACAGGATTCGTGGATCCCTTCTCCAAATCCCCTTCCCAGGCCAGCACGTCTCCGTGTCAATCCCACACGAAAATTCTGTCTCCAGGGAGCGCGGATCGTGAGCACTGGCTGGCTTGTGAAACACCCATAATTAAATTTCGGGAAATCTACGGGGTTTTATAGAGGTTCAGACACTCTAAGAAATAAAATAGAAACAGAAGAGTCCCGGCCAACTTCTCTTGGCCTGTAGACTTACTAGGCATTCCAATCTAAGGAAAGCAGGAATGTGAGCGTTCCTGTCCAAAAACATCCCGTTAAGACTATTTTATTTTAATCACAGCTGCACTAAAAACCACACAATTCCCTTACACCATCCAATCACCTTCCCTGATAGGATGAGAGCCCATTTCTCCTGCCTTTTTATTACAATCATGTTGAAGACAGACGTGCCAAGAGCTGAGGGAAGGTTTGAGGTTCCTCTTGTATCCACCACGGTTGTGTCACACCCCCCAAAAACCTGCACGAGGTTGTTGGGAACTCCACCCAAAGCAGCTGTGCTTCAAGCAGAGCAGGAAGGACGTGACAAGTTTATTTGGAGGAGGGAGAGGCAATCCGAGGCCGGTTCTGAACCGTGGGGCTGCGATGCTCTCGTGCACATATTAATGAACTGCTTTATTCGGGGATCAATCGACACCACCGGTACTTTTATTGACTTTATAATTAGCACTATCTTACTTTTGCTGCAATAAAGCCGTTTCACCTAACACAAAATCTATCATTTCCAGCCCGTTATTAGCATGGGAACGGCCGAGCTGGTTTGACTCTCGCTGCTCGCGGGCCGCGCCGGGAGGGCTCTGACTGTCCCCGTCCTTGTCCCCGTCCTTGTCCTCATCCCTGCCCGTACCGCGGGGACACCTCGGGCTCTGCCGCCGCTGCCCGCGGTGCCGCAGCCGGCCCGGGGACCCTTCCCGACCCTTCCCGACCCTTCCTCGGGGGCTGCGCATCCCCCACCGGCCCCGTCCATCCCCGGAGCGGCTCCTCCCGCAGGGATCCCTCGGAGCTTCCCAGCGCTCCGGGAGCAGCGGGAGGAGAATCCCGGCTCGGGGAAAGCCCCAACCCGGAGCCCCCGCGCTCACCCGGGAGCGCTAGGTCGGAGCTGGGGGGTCCCGATCCCCCCGGATCCCACCCTGGAAAAGATTCCGAGCCGTTCCACTTTCCTCGCTTTTATTACCTGAGGGACCTGACAGAACTCGCAAAGACACAATTGCTGCGGAGTTTCCGCCGGCCGCGCTGGCTGCCGCAGAAAAGCCAACGCGAACGCCGCGCTCCGGTTCGTGCAGCCGAAACTCGGGAGAAACTCAGACAAAGTGGGGGGTGGGGGGGAAAATGTAAAAAAGAGATGCGCGGAGGCGAGCGGCGCTTCCTCGTCGTGCTCAGGGCTACCGGCGTGTCGCGATATCTACGGAGCAGAAAGAAACGTGCGAGCTCTAGAGAAGGTGTAAAGACGGAAGAGAAAGAACATCACCGATGGCTGGACACGGCCAGTCCCGGCAGCGAGCGGGAACCGTCCCCGAACCGTCACCCCTTCAGTCAATAGGTCGCAAAGTGTCTTAAATTCATTGCTTGGCACTTATTGAAATTCGTGACGTCGAAAATGGATTAAAAAAGGTGAAGCAAACCTGAGTGAAACAAAATATATTGTACTGACAACAAATGCAATGAGATAACAGCATCTTGCTTTCTTTTTTTTTTTTTTCTTTCTTTTCTTTTTTAAATAACTTAAAATACACTAGAAAAAATATGGTCAATATAAATAATTTTGTTTTCATGGAGAACAAATAGATACAAAGCCCGTCCATACCAAAGTTCGCGTAGAAGAGCTTTCCCCCTGTCTTGGCAATAAGCATGAGGGTCTGATGGCAAAATCTGGGATAACAATCACTGGCTGCAGGGTACCCCAGGTTAAATAGCTATACGTCTCTCAAATAATAATAATAACCAAAAAAATCACAAGATTACGTGAATAGATACACCTTTATGAGATAAAATGTAAATGTTTGACAGTCAACTATCAATTCACAAGTTATAGCCAAAATAAACTTTGTTCGTGTGTATCAACATATTTTACATGTACCCAGTACCTCTTATTGGAAATTGCCGTGGTGTCAAGTGGTGGTTGGGAATTAAATACTCTCTTTTTTTTTTCTTTTTCTTTTTTTTTTTATTCTCTTTTACTTTTGCCCTCAGGACAGGAGAGATCCGGCAAAGAGAGGCAAACTCCGCTCTCCTGGCGCTTTCCGCTCCCTTTTATTTCAGAGGTGGGACAGCAAACGACCAACAGAGATTTAAAAGTGGAAAAGGTAGTGCTTGATCTCCCTCTCTCTGCCTGCTTCCCTCCAAGATTAAAGGAGAAAGAACCCAGCCACGTTTGTTTGTTTGGTTTTGTGGTTGTCTTGTTTTTTCCTACTAAAGATGAGGGTGAAGTGCAAGTGAATCAAAGGACTCCATCAATGAAATACAAATACATGCAACCCGGAATGCCGCTGGAGGAAGTATCCCGGACAGTTTCCCATTAGAAATTCGCAGAGAAATCATTGTCTTTTTTCTTTTTTGTCTTTTT
>VZTJ01004885.1:275540-384507 GCA_013397795.1 Orthonyx spaldingii
CGCAGCCGCGGGCACCGCGCACCGCAGCGGCCCCGCCGCGGCCCCGGCCCCCGGGAGCCGCCGGAGTTCCTCCGTGGGCGCCCGAAGCCCCCGAATAAACGAGGGGATGACCGGCAGCGAGGAACGCGGCCGCGCCGGGAGCGGGCGCGCAGCGAGGCATCGGATCGGAGCCAAACTCGCCGATACCGCTAATATTGTTTTCCCTTTGTTTTTTTTAAATCCCATCACGGAGCACTTTTGTTGGCGGAACTCGCCTCTCTTCCACCTTTGCTAGATTCTAATAAATTATTCAGAATTGTTTAACTCTTGCCTGTGTATCGATTTTTCATTGACCTTTGGGGCGATGACTGCACATAACGGAGCGTTTATTCACCGGGGCAGGTTCGGTGTCGGGGCCGGCATCGGCTTTTATTCGGAGCCGCGACAGGCGGCGGGTCCCGGTCCCTGCGCTCCGGGGGTCGCGCCGCCCGTGAGCCGCTCCCGAGAGGGGTTTTCGATCCCAGGGGGATCGGGCACAGCGGGAAACGGTGTGACCGACCCCGCCGGGTGGGTGACCCTCACCAGCCCCTCCGCCCGGACATTTCGTTCGTCCCCACGCGCGTTTCACGATTCCCGTGGCGGGGAGCGCCTGCTCGGGAGCTCGCTTTAAACGGACCAAATTCGGTAAAAAATTGATTTAAGCGAAGCGATGAAATCGTTGTGTTGTATTTTCGGTGTTTGCCCAGCGGAGGCTCCGCTCGGCCCGGCGGGTCCCGGCTCGGTCCGAGCCCGGCGCGCTGCGTCCCGCGGGCACGGCCGCGCTGCCCACGCCGCGCGTGGAGCGCTGCCCCTGCCGTGAAACACCGGCCCCGCTTCGTCTCTGCGAGACCGAACGAAATCCCCTCGGTGCCGCCGTCCCCGCGCAGGGACACGCGGTGCGCCCGTGGGTGGCCGCGTTGCTCGGCGCGTTGGGCACGGGGCAGACAGCGCTCCGTGGGCTCTGTAACCCGGTGGGCAGCGGGACCCCGGCCCATTCCCATTCCCGTTCCCATTCCCATTCCGTTCCCGTTCTATTCCCGTTCCCGGCCGGTCCCGCGTGGGCGCTCCCGGCGCGACGCATCGATGTCTCGGCGCTCGCTGCGGCCGCCTGGCCGCGCTCGGCGGTGGATTGGCGCTGCCTGCCCGCCGCCCGGAAGGCGCTGGGCTCGAAGCGCGGCCGCGGCCGCTCCGCCAGGTACGGGCGGCACGGGCGGCACGGGGGACATCGGGGACATCGGGGACATCGGGGACACGGGGGGGCACGGGGGGCCGTGGAGCTGCTGTGTGTAGTGGCACTGAGCGAACTCCCGGGAGCTCCCGAGCAGATCCCGGTGCTCCGGGGCCTGTGCTGTGTTCGCGTTGCGCTGCTGGGGCAGTCTGGGAATCCTCCTGGCGGCGGCTGCCGTGTCCAGAGCGTGGCGTTTTCCAGGAGGATGTGCCTCTGAGTCCTGGCTCTCCCCGGCCCTGGCTCCAGGCAGCCCTTGGGAGGGATTTCCGTGTCCTTAACGGTGAATTTGTGCTCTGTTCTGCTCCCAGGCTCTCCCCGGTGGATCAGGAGGTGCTGCCTCGGTGGCCAAAAGTGTGAGGAAGGGCAAAAGTTTGGCTGGAGAAAATGAGCGAGTTCAACCCGTCTGTGCTGGGAAGAGGAGGAGCAGAGAAGGGAACGGAGCTGGGGAAGGGGCTGGAGCCCCAGGAGAGGCCGAGGGAGCTGGGAAAGGGGCTCAGCCTGGAGAAAAGGAGGCTCAGGGGGCCCTTGTGGCTCTGCACAACTCCCTGACAGGAGGGGGCAGCCGGGGGGATCGGGCTCTGCTCCCAGGAACAGGGACAGGAGGAGAGAGAACCACGTGTTTTTATTTTTATATAAATAAAAACCAGCACAATGCAGACGTGAGAGCCCCTCACAGTTGGAAATGTTTGGGTTTTGTGCAGTTTGGAGATGGGCCGCCGCTCCTCGGACACGGAGGAGGAGAGCAGGAGCCGGAGGAAGAAGAAGCACCGCAGGCGCTCCTCCTCCAGCAGCTCCTCGGACAGCAGGAGCTACAGCCGGAAGAAATCGGGGAGGAAATCCAGGTCGAGGTCGCGCTCTCGGGATCTCCAGTCTTGGTCCCATTCCTATGAGAAAAGGTGCATTTGTAGGAACGTTTAGACATTGAGCTGTTTCGTATTGTGGCAGAAAGCTGGAAGTGTTTGAGTCCCGTGGGTTGGAACTCTGTAGCACAGATTGTTCTGAGCCTTGGAAGGTGTGAAAATAAAATTTCGTCAGAATAAAACCCCAAACCCACCCCCATGACCAGAAGTAGCCACACCTCCTTCCCCCTGCAGGAGCACTAAAGCAGGGAATGTGCAGATCAAAGGTCTCTTCTGCACTAAACCAGAGGAACCCCAGCCAGCTAAAATAGCTCTTCCTTTCCTCTCCCAGCAGGGACACCTTCCACTGGTTACTCCAAGCCCTGTCCAGCCTGGCCTTGGACACTTCCAGGGATCCTGGGGCAGCCACAGCTTCTCTGGGCACCCTGTGCCAGGGCCTCCCCACCCTCCCAGGGAACAATTCCTTCCCAATCTCCCATCCATCCCTGCCCTCTGCCAGTGGAAGCCATTCCCTGTGTCCTGTCCCTCCAGCCCTTGTCCCCAGTCCCTCTCCAGCTCTCCTGGAGCCCCTTTAGGCCCTGCAAGGGGCTGTGAGCTCTTCCTGGAGCTTCTCCTCTCAGGTGAGCACCCCCAGCTCTCCCAGCCTGGCTCCAGAGGGGCTCCAGCCTTGGAGCATTTCCGTGGCACCATCCTGGTTGTCTCAGTCTGGCTTGTGGTGGTGAATTTATTAGGAAGTGGAGCTGGAGAACCCTCCTGGTGTCCAGCTGCCCTGTAAATGCAGCAGGAAGTGCTCCTGACAAACCTTCCCGTGGTGGCTGCGGGCCATGGCGAGCAGGGACCAGCTGAGTGCTTGTGGGGGCTCCCTCAGGGATTTGTTGCCTTTTCCCTGCTCCTGTGAGGATCTGCATCCTCCCCGAGGCACAGGGCAGGGTGCCATGGGCTGTGATCCCAGCCATGTGCAGCTCAGAGTCCCCTCAGTCCAGCGCAGCCGTGGCCAGAGAAACCAGGGGGGGATTAGGGGCTGGATGGAGACCAGTGCACTTAAACTGCATCCAGGAGAGATCCAGGGGCTGCCTGTAGGATCCTGGCTTTGCCTTTGGGGCAGGGCATTTGCTGCCGGCAGTTCAGTCCATGTTCCAGGCTGGGGTCCCTTTGGATTGATTCCTGACCCTCAGGAATCAAAAGCAGCAGTTTCTAGAATTCCTGGCCTTCACCCAGCAGGAACATCACCTTCCCTTTCCAGGTGCAGCCCTGTTCTTTAGCAGTTAACCTGTATTTCTTTTCCAGTGTCCCAGCTCCTGCAGCCCTTTTCCTTCGTGCTGGGTAATCACTGAGCACATCCTGAATTCCAGAAGTGTTTCCATGGTGTTGTATTTTAATATTAATCACACATAAAGGCCAAAAATAGGATTGTAATTGTTAATTAGTTAACTGTTAAGGAGATGGAGAGGAAATGTTGAGATTTGGATTGCAGTTGGATTTTGGATTTAGTATCTTTTCTTCCACCTTTCTCCTTGGTGTATAAGAATTTATTCCTTGAATAAACAAAACTGGGAGGGAGAGGGAAAGGAAGATACCCTTTGATTCCTGATTGGATTCAGGAGGGAGCTGCCCTTAAGTGAACTCAAATGAAATAAATTAACACTGATTAACTGATTACCACTAATAGTACTTAAGGAAAGCCCCACCCAAACTCCATTTCTTACCTGGGACGTGGATTTTGGAGGATGAGGCCTTTAGGGCAGCATTGTCCCTGTGTATGTGAGTTACTTGCTGTAGGGGAACAGTGGGATTTGGGGCTTTGGGAGCACAGCACAACCCCCAGGTCTGTCCATGTTCTCTCAGGAGCTGCTGGGGGTTTGTCCTGTGTTTTGGGGTTGGGGAGCAGTGCCATGCTCACCCTGGCTCCGTTGCAGGCGCAGGCACAGGTCCAGCAGCAGCTCTTCCTACGGCTCCAGGAGGAAGCGCAGCCGCAGCCGCTCCCGGGGCAGAGGCAAATCCTACAGGTCCCAGAGATCCAGGTCAAAGAGCAGAACCCGCAGGTAAGGCTCTTCCCTGGGAAAAAACATTGTTATTGCTGCTGTGAAAACGTTCCTGTGAAAGCCTGACATAGTTACTGAGCTTGGAGTAAATGGGAATAATGGCTGCAAGTGATGGTCTAAACCATCCCTTGAAACTTCCTAATCTGGAGTCCTTGCCGTGCTTTCCATACACTGAATCTTGCAGTTACCCTGGTGAAACAGTTTGGAAGATATTTATTTTGCATTTGATTCAAGCGAAAGGGTCTCTTGGTTTCATAGAATCATTTGGAAATATCTTGTGGATTTTTTTGGTTCCTACTTTCCATAACTCCCACATGTAACATCGGCTCCCTGAAGTTCAGAATAAACTGATTTTTTCATGGAAAAAGATGAGTATTTAGTTATGCAGCCTTTTATTAATATATAAGGATGTCTGCAGTGAAAGTTTTCATGCATTGGTTTGTGACAAATATTTCACCATTTAAACATTTAAATCTTAACCAGAAGGTGTAAAAGGTATTACAAAATCTGTTTTCCTTATTTAATTAAAAGAAGCTCAGGTTGTGTTTGTGTTTGTTTTTCAATTAAGAAGTTTAACCAGGGTTTATCCCTGGATACCAGGTTTACCTTTAGCATTTTCTAGTGATTTTAAATTAATTATTGAGTGGATCAGGCAGATGACAGCTGTTTGGGTACGTATTTAAAATCTTCAGTCAGGTGATTTTGTGTCCCTGCATTAAGAATTTGTTGAACCTGTGATTTCCATTTCCAAACCAGGAGAGCTGCTGTCTCTAAATGTTGAAGAATTGTTGGTGAAAGGTGTGAATATTCCACTTTCTCTTATTTGTGTTATGCCATGACTTATTCCCAGCTCTTCATTAGAAGACTTGCTTGGACCCTTAAATGCTGAGGTGCCTTTGTAGTAGAAATTTGATTATTTAAACTGCCTGACCTCTCTTGGAGTGTCCTTCCCATCAGAGCTGTACAGATATTCCTGTAAATATCCAATTTTACCTAAGAAAATGAGTTTGAAGCCATGGAAATGCCAGAAGAATGAGGTGAAAAGGAAGGTTTTTCAGGATGTCACATACTCAGTGTTAGGAAATGTGATAAACTGATTTAAAATGGGTTTTATTATAATAAATATATATTGCAGATCTCATTAGCTGTGGTTTAATGGTCATAAAATATATAATAGATACAAATTGCAGATCTCACTAGCAGTGGTTTAGTGATTATGTTTTCTAAGGGGTTTGATTTTAATAATGATTATAATATATGGAAATTAGGCACCTAAAAACTTGAAAAACATGGTTACTGCTAGAAAATACTGTGTTTTAGATGTTTTATGTATCAACTATTTTATGTATCAAGTGTGCAGCACTAGAGGGGTAGAGCTGCACATTCCTTTAAATGCTGGTCCTGTTCACACACACTGAGGGAAAATATACATCAATAACACCCTCAATGATCCCAGAAGGGTCCAAAAGCTTAAAATTAAACCCAACAGGACACATTCCATCCTTTGTTGTAATTTTTCCGAGTCTCCTGTAATGTTGCACTGAGCAGCTGTGGATTAATCTGATTTTGGAGAGTTAAATCTTGGTTTAGCACAAAGCTGCTACTCAAGGCCCATGTTTGCCCTGGTTGTCAGTGCTGAGCTCTTGCAGTGATGCCAAATAATCCCTTTTCTGCCTCAGAATCACTCCATCCAAGGGCTCACCAGCTTTCCAAGCACTTCAGATTCCTCAGGCTGGAAAAGAGATCATGGGAGCAAGAGGGAATGTGATGGAGGGGTAGAAAAAATAAACCTAAAAATAGAAATGGTGAGAAAAGGTGATTAAAGATTGAGGATTTCCCTTCTCTTCCCAGGTGTGACCTGGGGCAGGTGGGGAGGGAGGGAGGAGGTGCCAGGGATGCACAAGGAGATGGTTCCTGTGGATGAGGAATGGAGCTGGGGCAGCCTGTGGATCCCAGAATTGGGAATGGGTTAAAAAGGCAGACGGACAAGGAAAATCCACTCAGAGCTGGTAAAGGCACAGACAGTGTTTGTCATGGGAAATGTGTGTATTTGTAGTGCTGACGTGGAATTTTCATTAATTCCATCTGTAATTCCTAATTTTTTTTTTTGTTCAGGGTGGGACAGCTTATTTTCCTGTGACTTTTCAAGGTAAATACTGAAGAAATTACTTGTAACTAATTAATAAAAGGATGCAGAGTAACTCAGGCAGCCCTGTGTGTTCCTGCAGTAAGGGAGGTGCTACCCAGGGAAATACTCCTGGTGATCTCCAACTTCTGGATTGCCAGGGGAGGGAGGAAGAATTGCTGCCCCACCTGGAAAGGAGCAGGAGAGGGAAGATCAGCCCTGTATTTGTATCACTCCTGCTGCACCTTCAGAGGTTTATCCCATTCAGGAGCCAAGCAAATGCCATTTTAAAATTTTATTTTGTGTATTATGAGTCTGACTCTAGAAAATTACCTTCATATTGCCAGTTAAGATCTGTTACATGGTCTGTTTAAATCCCTGGAACTGTTTTTGGCATAAATCATGCACATGGCACAGATTCTGTATCTTGTAACATCTTTTCTCCCCACAATCCCCTACCAGCTTTTAATTTGGTTCTCAAGGTAGTGAGGGTGTTGTGAAAAGTAATGTATTTTTTTAATAACTTCCCTAACACAGGTGGTTTTTGAGCAGATGATTTACAGGTCTCCAGCAGTGTAAAACACTGAGCTAGATCAAGTTTTATTTTGAAAAGTTGCATTTTTATAATGACACATGTGAGGTATTTTAAATAGGTGTTGTTTGTAACCTAAAGTGGTTTTTTTGTACTTTGAGAGGATAAGAAAACTTGTGCATATTATAATTATTGTATTTTAGATTAATTTTTAGAGTGGAGAAAAAAGTGGAGCTTCCCAGTAACGGTTGTGTTTTATTTGAGAAGGTAAAGAAACTTGTGTATATGTTGAGTGTTTAAATTTAGATGCAGTTTTTAGGGTGACAAAAGTGGGGTTTCCCAGTAATGGTTGTGTTTTATGTGAGCAGATAAAGAAACGTGTGCATATTATAACTATTTTGTTTTAGATTAATTTTTACAGTTAAGAAAGCGGAGCTTCCCAGTGATGGTTGTGTTTTATTTGAGAGGATAAAGAAACTTGTGCAGATTATAACTATTCTGTTTTAGATGAATTTTTAAAGTTAAAAAAGTGGAGCTTCCCAGTAATGCTATAAATTCCAAGCTGTCCTACAGCGAGGGAGTACAATGCAAATACGACTTAATAAGATCACAAACTGAATTTCAGCAGAAACAACCAAGATTTACATTAAATTAGGAATTTTAAAACCGATTTAGTTTGTTTTACTGAGCATTTGCTTAATAACATTTTGCCTCCTCGCAATCTTTTTAAAGCCAATAATTCGTCTGTGAAACGCAGGCACATCCTCCTGTGGAGAAATTGGAAGCAACAGCTCCCTCTCTGCAACCACACATGCAGAGCTGGAAAGGAATATTTCAGCTGCACAGAATTTAATAAATCATCCCATTTCCTAATTTGATCATATTAGATGCTGATGTGGAAGGAGCATTTCAAATAGCAGCTCCTCATTAATATACATCAGGCTGGGGAATAGCAGGGAATGCTTATGGAGGGATGTCACAGTTCCTGTTCCTTAGTTTACTAAGTGGAACAGGTTGATGTGATCCTGGGTGTTATTTGTCACTGTCTTGCTAAAATGGTTTGGGTCGAGTTATGGAGTCCAGAAAGACGGCGGCTGATAAATCAAAAGTGGATTGAGTGGACAGCAGGCAGTGATTGATACCGTGACAGGATATGAAGAAAGGAATCTTGATAGGAGCATGCCTGATATTGAATATGAGAAGGAAAATGGCCCTGGAGTATGGATATTATTCAAGGAAATGAGAATAATAATATCATCTTGAAATTATTGCTGGGTGAAGATTAGGAGAGTTCTTATTAGAATATTCTGCTGCTGTGCCGTGCAGGAGCTCGGCTCCCGCAGCATTCCGGGCTGGAGGGAGTCCTGGGAGTATTTGGAGAGTTTCCACTGCGATTGTTCTGCAAGTTAATCATACAGAAAATACTTTGCAGCAGAACTTGCAGCACAAATCTGCTAATTCACGGAGCTTTAAACAGAATTAACCAAAAAATGTTGACCTTTATTCCCTGATTTCGTACAATCCTGTGATTACAGAGTATTCCACTGTAATTGCCTTTGAATATGCAAGTTTGCTTTATTGTCTGCCAAGTGTCTTTGGCTTTTCCCATTGTGTTAAACTGCAAACTGCTGCCTTAAAATATCTTTAATGCACTTCAGAATTGACACAAAACCAGCAAGTACATCTATACATATGGAAGAAGAAAAAAGATTATATGGAAAGTAATCCTGCCTGGAGACCTGATCCTTGGGAGTGTGGCTGAAGGAGGTGTTTGATCAGTGTGTTGGGTTTTACATCTTGTTTCTTTTCCATCCCTCCAGTCTAATTAATTGAATATTGAAATGTTTATTGCAGTCCAGGGGCAGGGGAGCTGCTGCTTAGGGGTGGCTTTGGAATAGATTTGGGGTTTGGGGATGCAAAAGCAGCTGCCATTATCCCAGCAATGTGAACTGGAATTAACCTGGGTTCAGCCCTCACAGCCTGGCAGAATTCTTTGTGTTTAGCAGTTAATTTGTACTATTTAAAAGCAGGGTCCTCAAGTGCAATGTGAAAAGGGTCATTAAATAACTGATAGTAAAACCCCGCTGTTTCTTTTTAACTTTGAGAATTTCCTTTTTTAATACCTGCTTTAAAAAATTCAAACCACTGCTATGATATATTTTAGAGAAGGGTTGATACTGCACAGTTTGTAAGACTTTTAAAAGATATTATCACTGAGTGCTTTTGTATTTGTTTTACTTGGACCTGTCTTCAGTTAATCTCCCTTTTTCCATACAATGTATTATTTTAATGTGGGATTCATGTACTGGAGTCTTTCTACATCAAAACCTGGCCTATCAAGCCTCACAGCTGATAAGAACTATTGGTTCAAGACACAACCTGTAGTAACTTTGTTCAGAACAGCCTTTTATTTACAGCTCTGTCTGTCTGTCCTGCTTAGCACACACTGATGGAGAGCTCTTCATGGATTACAGGGTAGGGATGTAACTATGAACAACTTCAGGACGGATTTCCTCAAACAGCATTGGCCTAAAAGGAAAATAAAGCTTTTTAAGAGAGAGGAAATTAAAAGGGATGGATATTTTGAATGGACAGCAGATAAACAAAGAGTAAAATTGTGATGGGCCTGGTGAATTTGCTGGACAGTTTGAGGAACAGGAGGATGTAGAGGAGAGATTGATTTAGGAAAAAAAAAGGAATGGCATGTCTCCAGTGGTGGGCAAAGATGCACTGTAGCTGTGTGGAGTTAGAGGACTGATTTTTAAGGTGTGGATTTCAGGGTGGTGCAGCTGTGTGGGTTAAAGCTGCTGATGTTCCAGGTGAGAGCAGAGCTCTGGCTGTGGGTCTGAGCGTTGGCACAGGGGCTGTTGGCTGTTCCAGGGAAAAGGAAAAGCTCAGGGACAGAGGGAAGGTTTCCTGGACTGACCATCCACCAGCTTTGTCTGCTGGGAGGAGGTGGAGGTGGAATTTGGGTTGGAGCAGCAGGATTGACTCGCAGTGATGGGACAGGACAGGGACACACAGGGCCCTTTTCCTGCTGCAGGACACCAGCGATGGCCAGAACTGCCCAGAACAGGGTTGGGCACACAGGGACAGTGCTGAGAAACTCTTCATCCAGGAGAATCCTTTGGAAATACCTCCCTTGGAGGAATTTTCCAAAGAGAAGCAGCCAGGAGTCCTATCAGAAATCAAGCAGTGCTGTTTAATTAGAACATTGCTTTTGAAATGCCAGCCCAAGCCGTTCCAAGCTTCTATAATTTTATTGTTGTAATTAATTCTTATGATTGCTTAATTTTTTGCCTGGTTGTAGCCCCTGGAGTTACTATTCCTTTCAAGCATTGATCTGCTGCTTAGGATCTTTTTACCCTGTCCTTGGTCCCCAAGTTAACCCACTCAGGTGCAATTATGTAAGGAATCAGTGCAAATTTTACATGTGCCTCTCTTTTTTTACTGCTGGGAAAGTTTCAAGCCTTTGGTCCATTAGCAAATAGGTCTAATTAAGATATTGCAGCATTTCTTTTATGAAACTTCAAATAAAAGCTTGGGGCAGGAAGGTGGAATTCACATTACTGAGGGTGATCTGTGCTTTTCCTGCTGATGGTAATGTCAGCTCCTGTTTGTTTTTCCCCCAATAAATCCAACCCTGCAGTTTTTATTCAGGATCTTCTTGCATTCCAGGTTGTATCAGCAACAACCTCTAAAAGTATCCTTTTTTTGTTGCAATAAATGACTTTTTCAGGAGGGATGAACAGTTTGTGTAGGTGGCTGTACAGGGAAGGCACAGAGGTGGAGCAGGAGCAGTGGAGATGTCCTGGAGCACCAACCACTGCCGAGCTCATTGCCCAGCCCTAATTGACCACTTTGGGAAATTAAACTTCACAAGGCAACGCCGAGGGCCCTCCAGTTATCAATAAGGCCACAGAGCTGCAAGTGACAGTTGCTTTGATGCCTTTCATTGGTATAAAACAAAAAAAAAAACCCTTAAAAAAAGCTCTGAATGCATAAGTGCTGTTCATTTAGAGCTCAGGCTTGAGTCTAATTACATGTAAAGTCGGTTTTCTGTGCAGCCCGGGTGTTGTGTACACACAGTGTGTTTAAAGTAGAGCTGCTTATTTCTCTAAAACCTTTTATTCCTCCCTTTGGAGAAAGGTGTATTTGCAGGTTGTTGGGGTTTTTTTAATGCTTCAGTTTTCTGTTTGGAAGAGGTACTCAAGAAGACAAGAAAAATACAACTCCCCTTAGTGGGGAATTGCCTTTTTGATTTCACTGTGTCTACATGCTAAACCACTATGTATTTTAACTTTTTTTTTTTTTAATCCTCTTTTTTTCTCTGCTACCAAAGCTCTGTTCATGAAATAGAATCTGTTATTTCTTTGCTGCAGAGCTTGTGTTTCTCAAGGCAGCCCTGCAAAAGCAGATGTCTTAAGGATGCCCTGGTAATCCAAGACCCTCTTTGCTGTGTAAATTGTTGCTCTTTCCAGGGTTCATTTCTAGGAGTGATTTTCACAATGTGAGACACAAAATAGTAGAATTTAGTAGTAAAAATTTACTCTTTATTCTCCTCTTTCACTCTTTCTGATTTGATAATGTATGGCAGGAACAGAATCTGGTTAAAATGATGCTGGCAAAAAATGTGGATTTCTGCCAAAGAAGTGTTATGGAAAGGGTGTGTTGGGCATGGAGTGATAGAGCAAGGGGGAATGGCTTCCCACTGCCAGAGGGCAGGGGTAGGTGGGATTTTGGGAAGGAATTGTTCCCTGGGAGGGTGGGCAGGCCCTGGAATTGATTTTCCAGAGTAGCTGTGGCTGCCCCTGGATCCCTGGCAGTGCCCAAGGCCAGGTTGGACACTGGGACTTGGAGCAGCCTGGGACAGTGGGAGGTGTCCCTGCCTGTGGCACTGGATGATCTTTAAGGTCCCTTCCAACCCAATCCACTCCATGATTCTCTATAAAGCAGCATCTATGCCCTGGAATTCTTTGCCCTAAATTTTTTCTGGGATTCCTGGTGTTGCTCCTTTGCAGGGCAGTCACTGCTGCAGGCAGGGGTTTGGGTACCTTTGTAACAAATGTTATCCCATAAAAATCACTTTTCCTTTGAGATCCAGCCAGGCAGCTTCCAGCCTGTGCTGGTATCATTCCCAAAGTGTGCTTTGGCAGGGAGTTCCTGCTGGATTAAGCTGATTAAAACTGTGGTACCCTCACATTCCCTGGCTGCCCCTTCATCCTTTGTGCTGCTTCTTCCCCTCCCACATCTAAACTCAGAAGTTCCTTAGCTTTTCCCAGTTCCCAGGGCAAAGCACTGAGGCTCCCAAAAATGCCAGAGCGAGATGTAGAGCTGCTAACTCCTCATCTACTCCTCATCCAGCTTTATTGGCATCAAACCTGGGCCCTGTCAGAGCCATGGGAAAGCTGCACTTGACTTCAGTGATTCCGGATTTTCCTGAGGTGGGATGTTCTAGGAAGAAAAGGTTCCTAAAAGGAGCGGGATAATTGCAGGCATATGCAGAGGTTCTGCCCTTTTGCTGTTAAAATAGAGTGTGCGTAACTCTATGAAGAAAATATTTAATGGTAAAAAATATGGGAAAGCTTGTATTTTTTTTTGCATAGGGTAACTGAAGACAGGTGTATTTAAATATGTAAAATATATTTTAAAAAATTAAAATCTAGAGGAGATGGGAATTTAGTATCTGTACCATATAGATATACCATATCTATAACTAAAATACTTTGATTGTACTCCTGTAGAGTTTTATTTTGAATCTAAGTTTTCTGCACAATTCTTACATGGAAAACCCCAAAATCTTGTGAAATGTTTCAGTAGGGAGTTTCCTTACCCATAGATATTATTGTTAGATAACCTCCAGTTGTGTTTTTCATTGGCTCATGTCCATATCTCTTAGTAAGGCAATCTCTCAATGAATTTAAAGGTTCAGATTATGCTCAGCTCAAATAACTGATGGAAGTTCTTGTTGTAATTCAGTGCCACGGATTTATATCCTAGAAATGAAGGCAAAGACAGAAGAAAGGTTTGTTATTTTCAATTTTGTATCTACTCTTAGGTATCTGGTTTTTTTCCTTGGTTTTTGGTTCTCCTCTATGGAAACATGCAGGGATAAACTGAATTGTGATAGAATTTAAATTAATGTGTGGCACAGCACTGAAAATCTGTTCCCAGTCCATATCAAAAAGAGATGCTAAAAGTTTTCCTGTTAAAGCTCTGAGCTTCTTGATTGGAGAATGGGTAAAAAAAAAAGGCAAAGCCTTTTCCTATTTTTCTCCTATATAGTCTTCTTGAAGTTCTTCCAAATTAGATTTTAAATGCCAATTAGGAGGTTGAATATACTAAAATAAAAGCAAATACAACCAAAATGGCCTCACCTTATGGCTAGTTAGGCTTTTTCTCTCAAAAGCAGAACCTTTGCTCTGAGCATGGCTTTGAGAAAGATATTCAGCTTAATGAACACATTAATTAGAACCATAACTATTTATAAGATAATTAGAAACGAAGCACGGTAAACTGGGCTTTTCCTGCAATTAATGGAGGATTAATTACTGGAGGTAATGAAGTGGATTTTTAAATGCATTAAGGTGAAGTACAGAGATGTGCAAGGCTTTGTGATAGTTGCATAATTATTCCAGGCTGTTTGAGCAGAGCTCGTATGAGCTCGCTAATAAGCATCATTGCATCATTATGTATGCACTTAAAAAGACTTACCACCAAAATGACTGCCTAATTATTTCTAATTGGCAGGACTCTGTGTAGTCATTGAGCTGTTTGTAGCCATTTTAAGGTTCATTTAACTATCCTTGGGGCCATGTGATAGATGGAAAAAAGCTCCCGCTCCACGCTGGCCTTGGCTGGCGCCGTTAATCAGTTTTGGTGGGCTCCAGTTTGAAATGCATTTGCTCCTGCAGAGGTCAAAACCTGAAGTAGTCCAAGCAAAGTTTGGCTTTTTGAAGCCACTTGACTGTATTCATTAGCAATTAGTAAAATAATTGTGTCTGTCGCTGTGTTTGGATTTCCGTGGGGCTGGGCGCGCTTTCATCGCCGGCCTTTCTTACGGCACATTAGCTTCCCGGGAATCCAAACCTGCTTCCAAGAGACCCTTTCAGCAGCTTCACTGCAGTGCCATATGTTCAGCTGCACCACCTTTCTTCAGTCATTTGTTCCCTTAACCAGCTCCCAACATTTCACCACCAGCGGCTCCTTTGCTCCTGATGGATTCCCGAGTGGAAGTTTCAACCCCAGGACGACGTTGCAGGGTTTTCAGGGCAACTCTGAGGAACTGGGCATGGAGCGAGGCAGCCAGGAGCAGGCAAATCCTGATGTTTCCCAGTGTTTGGTAGTTTGAGGCATCCATTTCCAAGATGTTGACAGCTCTGATATCCAAGGACCTCTCCCGGCAGCGGGAATAACCCTGTTTATCCCAAATCTCCGTGTTGGGTTAGAGCAGCGCCGCCGCTGATAATTCCATTGCAAATGTTGTGGCTGCCCTCCCCAAATGCCCTGTTTGGGGATGTTAGAATCGGCCTGGAGTGATTTTATCTCCCCATAATGTGACATCCCGTTAGGAAAGCGCCTGGGAAAGTTCTCCGGGAGCGCGTGGTCCTGTTGGATGTAATCACAACCATCTGCAGGGTGCTGTGAGCCTACAGGAGCCACTCGTGCAGCTGAGGGAAACACTGCTGAGCAAATTGCAGCCTGATAAAAGAAAGGTCAGCACTGCCACTTTGGCCACAAAAAATGGAGTTTGAGTAATTTAATATTAATGCATAACCCAAACAATTCTTATGGTTGAAGTGTAAGGGTGATTGAAAAGAGTTATTCATTTAAAAAGCCAACCAAAATGTCGTTTATTCATGAGATATTGGTTCAAATAGCAGATAAAGGGATCAAACAAATGAATTGTGGCAACTTAAACTAAAATAAAAATGAATCCTTAAGGAAAATTGCAAAATCCTTTAAATTTTTTAAAAAGTGGTTTAATTTTGAGACTTCTCTAGAGCTAATTTTTAGATGACTCTGTAAGCAAATATTCAATGCAGAAAAATGATATAAAATACAAATAAGCCTTTCTTATTAGTTAGGAATTTTATTTTATAGAGTCCCATTGAATACATGGTGATGGAAATTGCTCTGTAGATTATCAGAACTAGGAAATGCATTTTAGAGTGAAACTACAGTTTTAATTATAGCCATCTAATATGGAAAATGGGAAATTAAATTAGGCTTTTGGTGAAAATGGTACCCACTTCCTCAGAGGGTGACAGTGAGGGGTGGGAGGATGAGTTTCCTTCAGCCCTTGGCTGAAAGGAGCGTTGGAAATGTGAATGTTACGGATCAGGCAGCAGGATGAAGTCAGATCCGGAGCACTCTGGTGACTCTAAAGCACCTGAATTATGGAGTGTTCCCTTGCTTCAGCCAAATCAAAAAGAGGGAATTCTCTGAATAATCCACTGGAGCCTTGTCCTTACTCAGAGCGTCCCTCACAGCGAGCGGATCCGACCGCGGGGCTGCAGCGGAAGGTTGGGAGCCAAAGCCGTGGACTCTGTGGTGTGTCCCAGCTGGGGAGCAGAATGGGTTGTTGGGAATGATTTCGGCTCCTCCAGGGCATGGTGACACCCCGATGGCCTGGGGGCAGTCAGTGGACCTCGGGTAACTGGGAGTGGGAAAGGGCCGGGTGGGCTGGAGCCCTTTGCCATCTGCAGCATCGAGCAGTGGCCAGAGCAGAACTCCCAAACACTTGGAGCTTGAGCAGCAGCAGGAACCAGTAAGTGTGAGGGAGAAAAAGGTGGAGAAACATGAAAAATACATCAGTTAAAAGAAAAACCAAAAAACACAGCAGTAACACCTGGGGACATCAGTGACTCCTGGAGGGGTGGCAGACAAGTTTCCCTTGCTTAGGATGCTAACTCAATATAAGTTATTTCAGTTCTGAAATCCCATTATATTCCTATTCCCTCCCCTCCAACATCCTCAGGATGGTGTTAATTAACACCATGATGGTGTGAATCTTCCCACCAGAGTTGTGGGGACAGAGTTGTTGAAGCATTTGAGTGACACCACAGGCACTGGTTTGTTTTTGGAATTCCTCAGCTGCCCGATTTGAGTGATATTCTCAGTGATGGAAGTAATTCAGTTTTCATTTTAATTCTTGCCTTCAAGTTTGGAAATGGAGCTGAGTGTGGGACATAAGGGCTGCTGTTGCAGAGTCAGGAACCTGAGTGATGCTGGGCTGTCACTGTTTCCTGGGTTTGCTGTGGCTTTGTGAGGTCCTTTTGTGTTTTAAACAAAAAGCAGAGCTTAGAAATTCCATGAGACTGTTTTTCAAACAAAGCATAGGTATGTAGAAATCACATCATAATTCACTTTTATTACCCATTTAAATTAGCACTGACACCAACCAGTTTGTGCTCAGCATCATCAGCTGATCAGAACAGTCAGAACACATTTTGAAATATAACAATTAAGTACCTCTGTTGCATTATGTAATTTTTTTTAAACAATCCAGATTTTGTTGTTTCTCTTTCTGGTGTGATTGATTTTACACTACTTTATGTAACTGTTGTACATTCCATGATGAAAACATGCATTTTTAGAATAGTCAATGAAATGTTCAGAGTTTTTTCCCTGTCCTCTCTTAGGAGTTTTTAATTAGCCATAAGAATTGGACTTTGGGAAGGACAGGACAGGGTTAGAGGTGATAACTCCCAGTAAAGGAGATTTTGGAGCTGATAAAGGTGGCAGCTGCGTGGTCCCCAGCAGTCTCCAGGACTGGAGCTGTTCAGTTTTCATCCAGGAGAATATTAAAAACAGACCCTGCTTTGCTCTATCTACTCTTTGTTACATACAAAATATTAAAGGGAGATGCATCCAACTTGCATGGAAATTAGAAAATTATCCCTGCATTTATGGAATGTGCACTGGAAAATAGACATAAAATATCCAAACTCTTTATGTTGTCCCTCCACAAGATTTTGAGTGAATGGTATGATACATTTTTGCTTTTTTTGTGTGTGTATCTAAAGCCTTTTTATAACTTAATTTTTGGAGTCCAGCTACAGCAATTTTCATTAAAAATGTTAAGTTTGTTTTGCTTTTAATTTGGGAAAACAATGTGATATTCTAAAAATCTTTCTATATTCTTCATAAACCTATGGTTGTAAAAGATACAGGTGGAATACCTTAAACTTATTACATCTTATAAAATTTAAATCTGAACCTGTCTGGTTGTCACTGAATTAAGGGAAAAAATTCCCATTTTTAAAATTGTAAGCAAAGAGGAGGGGTTAATTTGTCTTACTCAGGAAAAAGTAGAGACAGAGCTTTTCATCCAGGTATTACTTCCAGCATGTTGTTTGTGGTCATTCTGAATCCAGACTGTCTCAATATTCCCAGCCTTCCAAATTAGATATATATTTCTAGGGAAATGCCTTAATCCTGTCTTTAAGCAGGTTTTTGGTTTTTTTGCCTTTTAAATGGTGTGTTGCAGTGTTGAAGAATGAGGAATATTCAGATTTTTTTCCCTGTTGTTTCAATTTTGGCTCTGTGCTGGTGGCACGTTGTGAGCTCAGTTGCCAGTGGTGGTGCTGCATGACCTAAAATGTGATTTTTTGGGGTTTTTCTTGCAGTTTCTGAAAGCAGGTAGTGTCCTGGTGTGTAAGCTGATTTCAAACATCTGTTTAGGTAATTCCATTCAGCTGTCTAATATCAATTTGGGGATGTGAAGACACACAAATATTCCAGAGTCTTTAAGCTCAGACCGTCACTGGGGCCTCAATCTTAGAGGTTTTATGATCACAAAAACTAAAATATTGGGTTTGTCCCAGACAGACAGAGGAGCAGTGTTTACCTGTCATTAATCTGAGCTGGGGCACAAGGGAAGTGGAAAATCTCAACCTGAAAATCTCTCCTGTCTGTCCCTTAATGTTTTACCACAATATCAGAGGTGTTGTCAAATTTACAACAAATAATTACCTGGGTTGTGATTCCATCTGGAAAATGAGTTGGAGCCTTTTCCATGGCTCTGTGATACATCCAGGTCTTCCTGCCAGGGCAGATGCAGAGTCACTAATGCCTGCACGAGGCAGAAAGGAATAATCTGCTGTGTGTAGCCAGAGTCCTGGAGGAAAGCTGGACCTTTGTTTTTCCAAAGAGATTCCAGCTGTACGGAGCATGGAATAACTACACGTGTTTGTATGGATTAATTACGAGGTCTGATGGATCTGCTAGCTAATAGAATATGTTACTTTATTTGTTTCTGTAGAATTCAAGTTTTCCCATTTATTTTTGAAAAGATGTAAAATGCCTTTCCTCCAGCGTTGCACCATTTAAACTTTCATTCAGCCCATTTTTTCCTGGTTGCTTTTTCCTCAGCCTAAGCAGTGGCAGTTCTGGGATTTGGTTGGGAGAGGAAGGAATTTTCTTGCTGGTATCTTTGGGTGGAAAATTAACCACTGTTTTGCTTTTGCCTCACCTCATGGTTCAAACATCATGTATGATCAGAGGACAAGTTGGGTATTCTCAGCTCATTGGAGCCTTCTTTTGTTTTCAGATTAATGGAATAATAATTACTTTCCTTATCAACCTTAATTTTGATTTTATGTAGAAGTTTCTATCTAAGGTACCTGCAGCTGGGTATTGCACACATTTATTTAGGTTTATGTGGGGTTTATGCCCTTGAATGTCAAGACTGCCTTGAATGCGAAAGGACAAGAATAGAGGGACTTTTGGCTGTTTATTTAACAGCCAGGACAATGTACCAATTTATGTATTAATTTCTGTTTCTTTATTATTTTATTCCCTAAAGATTATTAGAATTAGATTCCAGGTTTTTTCTGCTCAGTCATGACATGGCTACAGGAATATAGGTTAGAAAAAAATCCTGCTTTGGGATACACTCAAAGAAAAAGATGTGAGAGAAATTCATGTCATGTAAAACCAGGTCTGTTCTTATCTGATGATCTTGAGGTTGAATCTTAGCACAGAGTCTTCACACAGATTGACAAGGGAGATAAGTGGTTTATCTCCCTGCTTGGTTAGCAGCAGTTTAATCCATGATTTGTCTCTCAGTTAGTACTTAGTGAAGTCTGTTTTTGGTTTTGGTTTGCTGTGAAGGTGTTCATTGAGTCCTGCAGCTGGCAGGGCCTGCTCGGCTTCTCTCCCATCGCTCATTCCTCAGGTGAGGAGTTGGGTCTGGATTCCATGAGAAGCCAGTTCTGAGTAAAGCTCTGCTGGCCCCCAAGCTCAGTTTAGGAACTCGCTGTGTTTGTGGAGTCGGTTCCTCTCCCCAGGTGCTGATCTCCCCCAGGTTTTCCAGCACTGCCGTGGTGACCCAGCCGTGCTGAGCCGGAGCCGCGCTGGGCCCTCGGCTCTGGGTGTGGAGTCTTCCCAAGGACTCCTTGGAGGATAATCCTGGCATTGTGGCAGAGGAGGCACCTTCATCCTCCCCAGAATTCAGAACAGGCAGAGCAGGAGGTTCTCCAGGAGTCTGGAGAACTCGGTTTGTGTCAAACCCATTGCTTGAGAATTCCAGGAGTGCCTCATCCATGGGTTCTTCTCTCCAGCTGCATTCCCGTGCTGTCCATCCTGACTTTTCAGTAACTGCATCTTTCCAAAAGTACAGCTTATGGGAATTTTGCCTCCTCAAATGTTTGATTATGTAATTACCATAATTAATACCTGCAGAATTGCTGGGCTGGGTTGGTGCTGGTGTTGGTTTCCTCAGCTCTGCAAAGTTCTTGGTTGTCCCAGTTGTTGTTTTTATTTCATCCTGCTTTTCTCTGACACTGTGGATGATGTTTTTTTTAAATATTAAATATTCCTTTATTCTGAAATATGTTTTGTCACTTACCAACTGTCCAAACTGCTGGTTTGAAATAACTTTTTCCTCTCAGCATCAGTCTCAGTTCAGGTTTAAACTCGGACTCTGCTGCTGCCTAGTTTTGTTATCACTCACCTTATATTTAACAGTAAATTAAGACAAAAGTATTACCATATGTATTATCTATATTTAACTTCCTCAAATACATGCATTTTAAAATTGCAAACTAATAATAACCTGAAATGTTATATAGAGGCAGCCAAATTTGCATTAAATATATCTATATATTTAATAATTTCTGCAGTCTGAATGACTGCAATTGATACTTGAAATTATTTTACCTTTCCAATAACTCTACCATGATTTTTTTTCCTGGTGGTGAAGTTGAGTTAAACAAGGAACTTTCTCTTAATATGCTTTGAAAGAGAACATGGCATTTTGCTGCAATTACTTGTGTGTTTGCACTCTGGCTTTATTACCAATCTGAACATCCAGGGTTGATGCAGTGCAGTTGTTTCATTGTTCTGGCCCAGCCTTTGGATTTATGGCTGAAGCATTAAAGAGCCCTGAATTTGTTGGCTTTTGTTTGTGGCCATTGAGCTAAAAATAATCTAATAAGGCTTGTGTCAGGTGAGGGATGCTTAGAAGAATTCCAGGGGAGAAGTTGACATCTCAGCAATGTTCTTTGGAGTGGGGGTTGTTTGTTACCAATAAAACAGATTATTTTTGCAAAAATTGACCCTCCCTGGAAGAGCTCAAAGAGAAGACAACAAGCCCTGTCTTGGTTTTGGGCTCTAATTCCTCTTTCCATTTAAAAAAGTCTCTCTTTAGCAATTGTAGCCTTTTGAAGAGATTAGATTGGACCTCTAAGATAGAGTTCAGTGCTTTAGTGCAATGTAATTGGGGAAATACTAAACGCCACTGACCTCATTTCCTTTAGAACAATGAAAATTAATAGTTGCACGTTTTATTAGGCTGATATTCCAGATGTAGTGTACATTTAATTAAGTGTAGTTTCCTTTTGGGTATGGTATGTGGCTCTGCTTTTTGTCGCAAATTCTTTCTAGTTTTACAGTTTTCCACATGTTTTCTTTCACCATTTATGATTTTTTCAAAGCGGGGCTATAAGGATTTAAATCACTTTAGCATGCAGCAAAACAGTTCCCATTCAAACAATAAACGCCATTTTAAAAAGCCTTTAGATCTTCTGTCACTTCATAAATATAAATGTATAAAAACATTATGCAGTTGTAGTGCCCACCTGCTAATTAAATGCAGATTTCCTCAAACTTGTTTTAAAATCCGCTTATTTGTTTCAACTCAGTCTCTGCTCAGAATACATATGGCCCTTGTGAAACTAATTATGCTTATGGAGCAGCTGTTAAATTTAGTGCAACTAATTTTATCCAATATTTTACATTTTAATTGATTACCTGTGAAGAAATTAGCAAATTAACACTTATTGTGCAGTAACTGAATGGGCTTTTATGGAGACTTTCAATTTTTACAAGTGGCCCAAGTGTTGATGGAATAAAGCCATTTCTTAGGGTTTGAGATAGGGAAGTTATTGGTGAGCCTTGATTATCTGGTGTGAGAATTTAGGGATCCTGAGTGATGCCAAGCATCTGTGTGTTCTGTAACTTAGACATGAAAAGCAGATTGGAAAGTAATGGCTTTTCACAGAATTTTGGGAACATATGGGCTTATCTGGATCTAAGAACTCTTTGAAGATCTTTGAACTTGACTAAATGACTTAACCTTTGGCATGGTGGGTGGGTGTTTTGGGTGTCGTTTGGGGGGAAGGGGATCCATGCTGGAAATCTCCTCTCCAGCTTCGTTTTTTTGGTTTTTTTCCTCCAGTAGTTCCATGATTTGAACATTTTGGGTCTTGCTTTAATAGGACTAATTGTGATTCTTGTTAATTTTCAACAGCAGATAAAACAGAAAATCTCCCTTCTCTGCCGGATCTGGGGACTTTTGTTCTGGTTTAGTGATGAGCTGGGGACACAGATGACTTTTGAGAGCTCCATTTCAGGAAGTTTTATCTTTATTTCCTGTGCTGTAGATCTTGCAAGATACTTTAATAGGAATTAAAGGCAGCTCACAAGAAGGGTAGAGAGGGACTTTTCATAAGGGCATGAAGTGATGGGAAAAGTGGGAATAACCTAAAGCTGATGAATGGTTTTGGGAGGTTTTGGTGGGATATTGGGAAGAAATTCTTTGCTGTGAGGGTGGTGGGACACTGGCACAGGGTGCCCGGGGAAGCTGTGCCATGGGCAGGGACACCTCCCACTGGCCCAGGCTGCTCCAATTCCTGTCCAGCCTGGCCTTGGTCACTGCCAGGGATGGGGCGAATTTGATGCAGTAACTCTGCTTTTAGTTTTTAAAAGCCGATTCCTGTATATAAATGTCACCTGCCAAGTTCTGCATAGACATGGGAACGAGCAGAAATCTGGGAATTGAGCATCCATGTCACCTGAGCTGAATTGATTTGCACCTGCAAAAGGTAGATGTGAGCTCAAGTTCAGATCTGAGCTGAGGAATTGAAGTTCTGTAGCAATAAATATTTCAGATTCCTCAGTTATTCCTGTTGGGAGCACTATGCCCTTAGGTGAGGAGAGGCCTCACATCAATTAAAGGTGATTTGTGCTGCTACAGGGCTTTTTTTGGTGGTTTTTGTTAGGTTGGTTTTTTGGTTTTTGGGGTTTTTTTTTGTTGTTGTTGTTGTTTTTTGTTTTGGGGTGTTTTTTCTGTTTTGGACTTGTCTTACCTGCAGAGTTCTGAGAAATCAGGGTTACCTGGGAACAGTGGATTTAGGGCAGTGCTGCCTCATCATGATGCTTGTAAAAAGTGTCTCTGTGCCAATCAAAAATTAAATTTACTATCCAGGATGCTCTTCCAAGTCAAAATTTCCTCTACCTGAGGAGTAGGGATGGATGGGTGGGCACTTCTACATTTGTGGTGACACACTACATATCCAATTTGAGCCAGCAAGTGTTCTCTGGTTAATAATGCAGCACTGCAGTGGTATCTGGTTCTATTTGTTTGTGTTAATGGAGTGACCAGTGTGGGAGAGCTGCTGGTGGAAGGTGCCAGCTGCTGAAACGGGAACCCTGCTCTGACCTCTGGAGCTGCTCCTGCCAGGAATTGGGACCTTCACTCCCATGTGCTGGACAAATCCCAGGGATATAATTTATAGGCTCATCTGGATGTGGGATTTTCTTTTGCTTAGTCTGTTGTTGAGCTTTATTAAGCAGTTGTTGCTTTATGAAAGGAGGGATTTTTTCTGTGTGATTTGGCTTTTAAAGACCTTAGGAGTTTTGCACTCCAAGGAGGTGCTAAAGAAACTTTTCATACTGTTTTAAAATTTTCCCCATTTCCCTCAGTACTTAATGAAACTCTTCTGTGAGGTGCCATCAGAGCTCTGATGGGGATCATGGAATTGTGGAATCATGGGATGGTTTGGGTTGGAAGAGACCTTAAAGCCCATCTCATTCCAATCCCTGCCCTGGGAAGGGACACCTTCCATAGGCCAGGGTGCTCAGGTGAGAGAAGCCAAGGAAAACTTGGCCGGATTTTTCCTAAATGTCTGTTGTCTACTCATGTATCACTGATCTGTGATAAATTATTTAATAAAATTTAGAAAATCTTCTACAAGCAATTCAGGAATAATGAAAGCATTTTGGACACATAGAGAAACACTCCTAATACTTCTTGATCTTTTTTTCCTTCAAATATATCAGGAACAACATGAATTTATTGCAGAGGAATGGATAACAGGATTGAGAATGGAACAGCCTTTATCCATGTAGGAACTCAACTTAGTAACCAAAGTTATGAGCAGCAGTAGGAACCAAACCCCAAATACATCCACAAACCCCTGGGTGCAGCTTTTGCATTACTGGATGTGCAGAGTTGGAATATTTACAGATTTTTTTGCCAAAATACCTTCAAGGTGACCAAATCTAAACATTGAGAGATTGGTTTGGCCACATCGCTCCTGGTTTTTCTGGATTTTTTGAATATTGTTATTGATGGTAACATGTTTAGTGTATAAATACAAGCATTTAGTAGCAAATAATTCTTTGATTATTTTCCAAGCTGAATTGATCAGAAGTGAGGAATTTAAAGTTTAATGCTGAAGGAAAAATTTCCTTCCTTACCTTCCCCAGCAGCTCCATGGTTACTTTATTAATGAATGAATCCCGTGTTATGTGTTTTAAGTTATTTTGCATCTTTTTCCAGAGTAGGAGCAATGTTTTTATTTTAATTTCTTTCGCCAAATTGTCAGTTTAGCAGCATTAAATTGGAAGCTGTGTTACATTAGTAAACAGATGTATGAAATGTGTTGCGTTGAAGTGAAACGCTGAAGCCTGAGGAGGCTGAGGCGCAGTTCTGACGCTGTGGGTGTGCGCAGGTCCAGGTCGCGGGGCCGGCAGCGCTCCTACAGCCGCAGCAGCGAGAGGTCCGGCCACAGGAGAACCCCCGGCGGCTCCCGCGAGCGCCGCAAGGACAAGGGCAAGGACAAGGCCAAGGGCAAGGAGAAGGAGAGTTCCAGCGCCAAGGTCGGGTAAGTGAAACGGGAAACGATGGAAAGGCAGCCAAACCAGGCAACAACTCAGTGCCGTTTTACTCTTGTAAATTGCTGCTTACTCTTGAAGTTACTGTTTACTTTTATTTCCTCTTGAAATTATTGTTTCCCTTTATCGTGAGTTATATTTTATATAAGCTAAGTGGGAATTATTCAAAGTGTTTGAGTAGCGGGATTTTTAGGATCTTACACTTCTGCAATGGGACAACATTTCGTGCTAAGTGATGTTTAATTTTCAACCCTCTTCCCCCTCTGGTTTCAGGTGGGCTAAAGAGCTTTCTGAAGCTGGTTAGTGGAAACATTCTTCCCATATGTAATAGCCACAGTTTAAGGGGAAAATGAGGAATATTGGAAAAAATGAGGACTGTTTGCAATGAGAAGATGGATTTCACTGTTTGCACACACCTACACCTTCTCCCAGTGGCACAGGTTCCTCCAGGGCTTCAGCTGAGGCTCAAAAATGCAGTTTCGGCACAAGCCCTGCTCTGGGTGAACGATGGGAGCCTTTGAGAACCTGCTGTCAGCAGATTCCTGCTTGGAATAACTGGGATTGTTGATTTCAGATTTCAGGAAAGGCAATTAATGTCATTCCCTGTGCTTTACGCATGCGGCTCTCATGCAGCCTTTACTGGGGTGTTTGTCTTTGCCCTGTTTACCTGATCCCTTCCAAACAAGAGCACACTGGGGTGTCACTTCATGAACTTCCCTTGCGCGGATTCCCACTGAAAAATGCTCCTGGGGGACTTCTAGAGCAGAATCTTCCACTCACATGTGGAATTCTCTTGGCTTCTGGAATTTTCCCTTTGTTCCCTGCAGCAGCAGGAAAATTCCTGGTGAAACTGCATCCAGTTTGGATTCTCCAAGCAGATTAATTTCTAGATCCAGTGTCTAGATCAGCACTGAAAGTCTCATTATTCCCCAGAGCCCTTCTAGAACCTCCAGCACCAGGGGCTCTGTAGTGGAAACAATCCTGTATTTGGAGCAGATCCTTCCTCAAAGGCACCTCAAGGACCAGGTGTAGCTCTCAGTTTAAATTCATGGCTGTTTGGAATGTATTTATTCAAAATAGCTGCTTTGGAGCTGTAATGAAGATCAGCCTGGAGCCACATTGTGGGAAGATGGAACATAAATTCTCAGGTGCTGCTTGACTTTATAGTTTAACTTTGCATAAAAGGAGGTATTTCAGTTTGGCAGCACTGCAGCTTATCTGAGAGTTGTTGTGTATTTGGGGCTTTGCTGCTCCTCTAAAGCACAGAATCAAAATGCATTTTTTTCACTAATTAAGCAGCAAATTTGTTTGTGGCTCCTGTAAACCCTAATGATGATTTTCTGTCCTGTGCTTGGCTTGGGTGTGTTTGTAGGTGTGAGGGGGAAAGGCTTGTGCTTGGGGGTTTTTTGGGGCAGCTTTAGGTTCTTTCAAGGGAGATCTTGTCACAGTAAACATCTCAGGAGAGTTTTCAAGGTAAAAAATTAAAATTATTTAAAAAATAATATTCTGGGCATTGTCCCTTGGCATTTCCCATTTCAGTGATGATTCTTTAATGCTGAGCACTGAATTTCTTGACTGTTGGAGAAGTACCAGCTGTTCATGGGGATAGGCTGGGATACAGCTCAACTCTTCTCTTATATCCTGAAATGTTTTAAGGGATGTTTTAAGGATTTCTGCTTGTCCAGCCATTATGGAGGGAAATGGTGGCAGCAGCTGCTTGGAATGTGGGCTGGGAGCTCATGGCAGCTCCATGGAGTTCCCTCCACTCCCAAATCCCACATTTAAACCAGCAACATCTACATGCAGGAAGTCTTCCACTGCCCAAAAGTGAGGGGTTTTAGAGTACTACAGCGTTTTTCCACTAATTTTTTTGCTAATCAAAGCATTACAGTCATCTTTTATTTATGCTTTTTGAAATTCACTTGTTTTAAAACAACCTGCATACATGTCTTCACTGACCTGGTTGGGTGTGCTGTTGAATTTTGATGTTTCAAGCCTTGATCAGCTTCAAAACATGCAAATTCTGTTGTTCTGAGATGTGTTTTTCGTAAGGCTCCTTGATCACTCTTCAGCTGGTGGGGAAAAGCTACTGAAAGCTTGTTGGTTTTAAATAACTTTTCCCAGATTTATGGGTCTCATCGTCCCTAATGCAGAGGAAATTTGGATTACTTTTCCAAGTGATTTTGACAATTTTTAATGGAATAAATTAAGAGCAGCTACTCAGTTGTTCTGAGAAAAGAAGTGGTGAACCATTAATCAAACCTGATCACTGGTTTAATTTCTGATACCTAATAAGGTTATTGATACATTTGGGCATTAATTGTTTCACAGCTTCTTAAATACTTTGACAGATCCCAGAATCCTGGAATGGTTTGGGTTGGAAAGACCTTAAATCCATCTCATTCCAGCTCCTGCCATGGACAGAGACACCTTCCACTGTCCCAGGCTGCTCCAGGAGGCCTTGGGCACTGCCAGGGATCCAGGGGCAGCCACAGCTTCTCTGGGAACCTGTGCCACGGCCTCCCCACCCTCACAGGGCGGAATTCCTTCCCAATATCCCACCTACCCCTGCCCCCTGGCAGTGGGAAGCCATTCCCTGTGTCCTGTCATTGTTACAGAGCTGAAGATTGTCCTGTCATTGTTAAACACAGCCTCCATTTTTCCTTTGAATTCCACACTTCAGGTTTTTGAAGTTTTGCAGAGGTCTCTCTGTCTCAGGGCCTTTTTCCAGTGGCATTTCCCCAAATCCCCTGGAGCTGGATTTCCATGCTCAGTGCCCCATGGATGGGACATGGCTGATTGATGCCTGTTGATGAGTTTTTTGCTGTTTGCAGAAAAGATCGGGAATGAAGTGGGAATATTGGACTTCTCCGAGTCTGACAGCAACCACGCTCTCCTGAAGCTTGGCAGATGATTATTTTTCCCTTCCTTCTTCCCACACGGTGCAGTAGGAAGTCGTTTATGGTAATTGCCCCTGATTTGCATACAGGTTGTGGAGTTGAGTGGTGCAGAGCACCCCCAGAACTCGGTGGAAGCGCGTGTTGGGATCAAAGGGAGCTGTTGTCTGACACCGAGCTGGGTGGTGTTGTTTTCATTAAACATTTATCACACTCCCAGCCTGACAGCAGGAAGCTCTGGCTTGGCTGACATGTTTTCATGCAAGATTTATTGGGGAAGATCGAGGTGTTGTAAAGAGAGCTCTTGTTGCCTTCCACCGGTGGCGGAGGGGGAATGTTTGGCTGGGAGGGAGATTCCTCTGGCACCTTTGGGTTGTTGCACCAACAGCTGAAGGTTGGGCTTTAAAGGAGCAATACCACCAGCTTAGCATGGCTTATCCTGAGGAATTGCATCAACAGCTCACATGAACGTTCTTTTGGTTTGGGTTCTGCTTGGTTTTAACCAATTATGGTCCCATAACTAAGAAATAAGTTGATATTTATAAATTCCGTGCCGAGTTAATAATGGGGACTGATGCACTGAATTTCTTGATAGTTCCATGCATGTGAATGTAAACTCTGGTATTTAAAACTGTTTGCTGAGAAGTCAGGAATTATTATAACCTCTGCTGTATAAATCACGTTTTTTTGACAAAAAGAGATCCTGTAATTAGTTGATGACCTGTTACTGAGAGTAAAGCACTGTTGATTATTCACACTTAGTGGAAGGTGCCCCTGCCCATGGCAGGGGTTGGAATGAGATGAGCTCTAAGGTCCCTTCCAACCCAAAGCATTCCATGATTCCATGATTTTGGCAGCTGCTGGCTCTGGCATGTTGTGAGCACCAAATCTCACCTCTGTTTCACCTGCTCTGAGACCGAGAATATTTTTTCAAATTGTATGAAATGAGTCCATTTTCTTACAGAGTTTTCTTACACAGTTCTAATGTCCAGGGAATCTGCAACTGCTGCTGTTGTGGTGGATGAACATGTAAAAAAAGTTTCCTCTATGTAAGACAACTTAAAACTTGATTATTTTGTAGCTCTGTTGTTGCTTTTATAGAAAGAATCTCTTCCATCACCTGCTTCCTGCCATGGCCCTAAAAGAGGGTTTTTCCAGCAGGGAGAAATGAGAGGTGGGTGGTGGATCTGCCATTCCTAATGTCATTTCTAAATGCTTTTTATCCTGAATAGTACTGAGGATACTGCACAAAGTTTTTACAAACCTTCCTGAATCCAAGAGTTGTAGCTCTGATGGTTTAAGGTTACATGAGAAGCAGAGTTGGCTGGGAAAAATAAGATTGTTTTTTTTGTTTTTTTTTTTTGACGAGCTGGTGTAAGTAGGGAGAAAGTCATGTTTGTGAGGATGTGAGGCCTTCATCAGGTCTGATGCCCCCTCAGGAATCCTGAGGGAATAAATTCAGGTTGGGAGCAATCCTTGGGGTGCCACCTGTTTATGTTGATGGCAAGAAGAGGGACAAGTCTCTTATTTTAACAGATGGTTTTAAAACTCCATAAAATGTTGGTGTTTATCTGATCCAAATATACACAAACATAATCTCTGGGGTTGTTGGCCCAACAATATTTGTGTTCACTCATCCCCATTCACTTCCAAATGGGATTTTTTCACCAAGAGGCTGATTTTGTCTCTCTGAGACCTTTTCCTCAAAATCTCACCTGACAGAATCCATTTCTCAAGGAGCAGAAATGTGCAAACACAAATTGATGTTCAGGGTGCTAGAACACTTATTTTGCACTTCTCAGGTCTTGAATGCAGGAGTTCTTTTTGATTATTTGGATTTTTTTAGAGTTTATTTTAAAGTTTATTTCCTTATTTTATGAGGAAAATATAGAGGAAGTACACTGTGTTTTGTTTGTAGCTCAAGAGTCCCAAAGGAAAATATACTTATTCTGTAAATTTTGATCCCAGATGTAATAAATAAGGATTGCTGCTGACCTGGAACCTTGCATGCCATGTTTCAACCTTGATCATATTGTTGTTGTTGAGTTACAAGCATCCTAGAGGAGGTGCTTCCAGGAAAATTATGGCAGAGCCTTTCCTGCAGTAGAATGGGCTGGTGGCAATTGTAGAGTCTGTGGCCAAAAATCCATTTTAAACACAGGAATTCACAGAAAAACTGGAGAACTTCTTTAAAATCTGTTTAAAATTACCAACTGCATTTTGAATGCTGAAACCAAACTACTCCATCCTGTGGTGGAAAATAGTTTGAGTGCTTACAGGAGAAATTTCTTTGTTCTTTTGTCAGAGGGGAAAAGCCTTTCCTTAATCCAAGTGGGTTCATTTTCAGTGTCTGGACTAAATTACGAGGACTTTACAAGAGCTGCAGTCACGCTGTTGAAAAGTGCTTGTAGGAAAGTTTTAAGATGCTTGGTAGGACTTCTTAGATCCAGTAGTTTATTTTGGTAGCTTCTTGAAGAACAGCAGATAATGAGCTTCTAGAATTTTATGACAAGTTGAGCCCCTTTGTCCAACCTGGGACACTCCAATGACTGCCAGGTACTTGCTTGGACTCAAAATGGGTTTTCCAGGATCTTTAGGATGTGTTGTTGTGGCAAGGGAGTTACTTACCCACAATAAAACCAAAATGCCTCTTCTATTAATTAATAATTTATTTATTCTTACTGCTTTTGCCTTCCTTTCTGCCTCCAGAATCCAACGTGAGGTGACTTAAGCAGGTGATGGATGAAGAAGTCAGCTCGTAGCTGTGGTGGCTCTCTGAGGGGAGCTCAGTGCAGAGATTTAGGACCTTGCCCTCCCAGAATCTGCTTTTGCTGCTGGAAAGGAGCTGAGCAGTCTGGATTGCTTCCCAGGCAGATGCTCAGAGGGAGCTTCCCTGGAGCATCCAGGGCTCAGAGTGCTGGGGGAACACCTGGGCACCTTTGGGGTGGTGGAAGAGGGAGGAGTCGAGGAGCTCTGCTGGAAAAGCTGCTGGTGCTGGGAGGCAGAAGGAAGCAGCTGAGAGGCCAAACGAGGACAGGTTCCTCCCCTGTAAGTCAGCCAAAGGCCAGTGGGAAGCACAGGAAGGGTTTTCCCTGGAAAGGACTGAGACCTCCATATGCCCAGAGCAGCTCGAGGGTCACTTGCCTTTGACCGAGATTTGTTGCTATTGTTGTCTAAGCTGTGTTGGCCTTGTTTTTCATTTTGTTTGCTAAAAATCCCCTTTTAGGACTCAAAAGACTGGCCATTTATTTAATAGGCAGCAGCATATGGGATGATTTCTTTTCCTTTCACTCCCAGACAGCTGGAAAAGCCAGTGTGGATGGGACACGTGTGTGAGCTGTGGAGCAGAACTGTACAGGAGCTGCTGGAGAACCACTGGCTCTGGAAAATAAATAGGTTTTAGTCCAGAGTAACCATTTCATTCATTAAGTACTTTTTGTGCTAAGTACAAAAATCTGAGTTTTGTGTTCAAATTCTGTACTTCAGACTGTCAGTTAGTGATGGCTGTTAAATGAGCTTCCCTGCTAAATTCATGGACTATGCTGAGGGAATTATGTTTCTCCCTATTTCCAGAAATAGGTTTTGGAATGCATTTGAAGGCAGTATCTTCAAAGACACACATTCTTCTAAGCTGTTTAAAATTTTCCAAACTCTCCGCTCCTTGAAACTGCCAACCACCGTGATTGTCCTTTTATAACTATATAATTTGCATTATCCTGGCTTTTTAATGGAATCATTCCTTGAACGCGGAGTGTTCCTGCTGAAGGAGGGTTTTGTGTGCCCACATGTCCAAACACACACACATGCTCTGAATGTAAACATGGAGTTTTGGGTTTTTTTTTCCCTGGGACACCTTGTGCTGGGAGAGCAGCTGACTATTGTTTTAATGGCCTCCCTTAATCTGGGCAGGAGGAATCCAAACTGAATGATCCGGAGCTGTGCAAATCCAGTTAGTGTGAGCTGTAATCTCTTTACTGGGTTTAAGTAGTTGGAGTGGCACTGAGACACCCTGCAGATACTGAACAGCAGAGATACAGTAATCACCTCACCCTGCTCCTGCATCCCACTACCAAAACCACGAGTCCCCAGCAAGGATTTAGGGAAAACCCAACCCCAAACCAGCAAACTGCTCCTCAGAGCAGGCAAAGGAGAGGCAGGTCCCAAACAGCCCATCTAAAGATAATGCTGGGGTAAAGGGAAATTCAAATTCACATTAGGATATCAAACTCTCTCTTGCACCTCATATTTTGGATTGGGAATGCTTTTCCTGGAATGAGCTTACCTGCTGTGGAGATTAAAAACCATCTATGGCTTTGATTGGGAAGGGAAAGAACATCTTCCTTTGAAGGAAGCATTTCTAATCCTGGTCTAATTTTGGACCTTTTTGTTGTTTGGAATTATAAAATAATGTGATGAACTTCAATGAAATCATCTAAATTGTTGGTAAGTGAGGGAATGGTTTTAAATTAAGAGAAGAGGGATTTAGATTGGATATTGGGGAGAAACCCTTCTGTGTGAGGGTGGGCAGGCCCTGGCACAGGGTGCCCAGACCAGCTGTGGCTGCCCCTGGATCCCTGGCAGTGCCCAAGGCCAGGTTGGACATTGGGGCTTGGAGCAGCCTGGGACAGTGGGAGGTGTCTCTGCTATGGCAGGGGTGGCATTGGATGGGATTTAAGGTCGTTTCCAGCCCAAATCCTTCTGGGATTCCATGATTTACTTCCAGGCTCTGGTTTCATCCTTGGCACCTCCTGGTTCTGTGCAGGTCAGGATGTTCCTACTCAGTAGGAGTAAAACCCTACAAATAATCTGTGCAGACATTTTTCTGCTTCCACCCCATTTCATTGGAGTAATTTCCCATTGAAGCAGGAAGGTTCTTGGACCTTCCCAAGGAGAAGACTGTCCAACCCAGATTTTCCATTCTGAGAATTTCTGAGTCTGATTCCCATAAGAGATTTCCAAATGCAGAGGGTGCTCTTGGTCTTCATGTCCTTCTCTGATCCACTGATCCACTCTTGGAATGAAACAGCTTCAGTTCTGCAGCAGAATCCACCAGTCCATGGAGCAGAGTGATCCTTGTGGCAGTAGCTCAGCATCACGTCGGGTTTATTCCCTTTTCCCCATAGGTTATGGCAACCTGATGCATTGCAGTTTTTCTGGGGGAAAAGTCTGGGAATCACTTCCACTTCAGCCATCAATGTTTACATTATTTGCAGTGTCAAAACCAACATCTTTAAATATCCATGAAGGATGAGGCTGGGAAATGCTTTGGGTGACTTCCAGGGTAGAAATGGGGAGACCCAGAGGGAGCATCTTGGATGTGCTGGGGATTCTCCTGGATCCTGCCTCGCTCCTCAGCTGCTCCCAGCAGCTGAAGTTCTTGTAATACAAGGCCCATTTAATGGTGAATTATGTTGGGAATGATTTTTCCTGGCCTGAAGTCGAAGCAGCAGGATCAGTCCATTCTCTCCAGATGGATTAAGGAATTGATCAGGAAGGGCTGCCTTGGCTGCCCAGATCAGAATCTTTTGAGGCTGCTTAATGGGATCATGCTGTGTCCAAGAGGGAAAAGGGGTTTTCCATTGATTCGTGTCAGGTGGGCATTGCTCTGTGCTTTGGAAAATATTAGGGAGATACAGACAATGGATTTATGGGAGTGTTTAGCAGAGGGATGGGGAATGCAGGGGCAGGAAGAGCGAGGAGGTTTCTTGTGCCTGTCTCTGCCACCTCCCTTTTTCCTTTTTATTTCCTCCTTTCCTCTGCCTTTATTTCCTGGCCACATTAAACAGTGTTTAAAGAAAGCCTGGATGAAGTTTTGGATAATGTTGCAGTGGGAGTTTCTGCTGGGAGTTAATTTACAGGTCCCCTGTGAGTCAGGAGCATGAAGATGGAGGAGAAGGAAGGGGTTTATAAGGAGTGGGAGCCACTAAATCTGATTTAAAAGGTCACAATGTGTTTTTTATTGAGGAGGACAAAAGATTAAAATCCATCATTTAATTTATTTAAAAAAACAAAACAAGCTTTAGGCCCCAGAGCTTGTTGGAAACTCTTTCCATGAGCTTTAAAGTTTATTTTAACAATTCTGCTACTTTTTTCTTCATTTTTAAACATTCAGACATACAATAACTGAGTAAATTGTTATTAGATAATTAGGTCTTGATGTTAAAGGCTTGAAATTTTATATGCTGTCGGTTTTAGATATGATTTTTGAAAATTATACTCTGCACTGTAATATATTCTGACTCATGGAAAGGCCTTATTTTTAGGTTGTGCTTCTGACATTGCTTATGGGAGAGAAATTTTCTTCTGACGAAGTTGCCTAGGTTTGGAGAAATTTATTTACTCCAAGCCCCAATGTCCAGCCTAGCCTTGGGCACTGCCACATCCAGGGGCAGCCACAGCTGCTCTGGGCACCCTGTGCCAGGGCTTGCCCACCCTCCCAGGGAACAATTCCTCCCCAAAATCCCATCCATCCCTGCCCTCTGGCACTGGGAAGCCATTCCCTGTGTCCTGTCCCCGCATCCCTTGTCCCCAGTCCCTCTCCAGCTCTCCTGGAGCCCCTTCAGGCCCTGGAAGGGGCTCTGAGCTCTCCCTGGAGCCTTCTTTTCTTGGTTCTCTTCCTTCGCTGTACTGCAAGTTTTGGAGCAAAATTTTGGAGCAGGGCCCAGGCTCTGCGCTGGGGGCCCAGCAGTGGCACCAGAGGAAGGGGCAGGAACTGATCCCAGGGACTTCCCCCTGGCCCAGAGAGGCTGTGGAGTCTCCTGGGGAAAATTCCAATCCCTGCCCTGGGATGGCCCTGCTGGAGGTGGGAGCAGCTGCCCACGGGGTCCCTTCCAGGCTGAGCCATCCCGTGCCACGGGAGGAGCAGAGAGCTGGGAAGAGCTGCACTGATTCCTCCATGGGAAGCAAAGCCCCGGCACAGGGATGGCACTGGAGCTGCTTTAGAGCACTGATAAGGGGGTTAATCACAACTTACACAATATTTTTAAAATAGATTCCCCTTCAGTGCTTTTCAAAGCTCTGTCCAAATGTTTTTTAAGCAATTTTGAAAGTTTCACTTGCCTTGGATAAAATGATCCTTCAAGTAAGAGCCAGTACTTCTTTTGCTCCAAAACACCTTCCCGTATGGAGAATATGCAGTGAAATCCTTTTCCAGTCAGTCTGGGAATGGCCATTTTGGGAACATAGGATCCCATTCCAGCGTGGCAGTTTTCACACTTGATCCTGGTGATATTCCTGTGTGCCAGGAGAAACCCAGGGCTCAGTTTTCCAGGCAGCCTCACGCTGCCTTCTCCCTGCTCTGCCTTTAATCTGGCGCTGTGTTTATGTAATGCAATAGAAATGTTGCTAACATGATTATACTTTTCTATCTTATTAGCTCCAATACTGAGCACAATAAAATGGAAAACTGTTTAAATGTTATGTTTAAGTGCTTGAGATAAGAGTTCTTGTAAATGAAATGTGATTACATTTCTGTAATAGATCTTCTCTGTCTGCTCGGACTTTGTTGAGCAATGTAATTCTTTTGGGATTGCTGTTTCTAAGTTTGATTTCTTTTTTTTTTTTTTTTTTTGGTAGAAATAGCCATGTAAAATGTTACACACCGCCAGACAATGAGCAGAAATCTCTTGAAAAGGCAGGGTTTCCCGTGTGAGGCACAAAACCATTGCTCCATAGTTTTCTTTGTGATAACCAATTTGAATTAAACATAATTCCCCAACATCACCTTGAATTTCCATCTGTGTAACCCCGATGTTCTTAAGCATTTTGCATTTACCTAATGCTCTGGGCTATTTTCCCTTAGCATGTATGGAAAACTGTGACTATCTCCAAACTGGAGATGATATGAATAACAATTGTTTGCTGATCTTCCCCTGTATCTCCTGGATAACCTGCAGTCTGCAAAGGCTGAGTAAGTGGCAGATAGCTTTTGTCATCCCTTATCCGGGCTGTACACTTGTAAGGAAGAGCAGGGATAATCGCCTAAATCTAATTAGGGGTTAAAAGAGGCCATGACTGTGATGTGGCAGTGAGACACCTTACTGTAGCAATCCTGTTTGCATTAGAAAAATAAGGTTGTCATATTGATTATTCAAATGAGCTTATATTGGCCATGGCTCAATGGCGGCGGCGCAGCTGAAGCACTGGAAGGTCCCAGCTTTGGAGCATACATTATGTGGTGTCTTGTTTGCTAATTTAAGGGGTTTAAAACTAAGGCTGAGGGAGTTTTATCGTGAGAATTAAGGGTTTAAGTGACCACTGGAAAATGAAGTTGAGCTTGCCTGGGTGATAGTTGTGATTGCTGAAAGCCATTCATGGAGGCCGATAAATTTGCTTCACATCTTTCATGGAAAAATCAGTATTGGAGTTAACAGATCTTGTTTGGGCATTAATTGATGTTTAGTTCAAAGTCAAACAGAGCTGAAAAGAGTAAAGTAATTGCATTCAGATCAATTCCACATCCCAGAGATAGCGAATTCCCTCGGCTCTGACTTTGGGGCTGTATTTTAATTTTTAATAAATATCTACCTGGTCCTGGGCTATTACAGTTGTTCAAATATTCCTCAGCACTTGGCTTTTTGTCATTCCCCAGTCAGGTCTGTGACATTCTGCAAGTGCAGGAGATGCTCCAGAGGGTGCTGATTTCAGCCTTCCTCGTTACTGCGGTCGCGATGGGTGATGTGCGTGCCAGACATAGAATAGGCCAAAGAAAAGCATTTAAAACAACTAATTTATTAATTTTTAAAATTATTTTTGGCACTTTTGTAGTACACCAAGTACCACGTGCGAGGCTGTGTTGAATTGTACAAAGAGTGGACATTTTGCTGCTATTTTTGCCATTGGTTTGTGCAGCTTCTGTCATTAAAGATTTACGAGGAAAAGCCCAACTTGAATGCCAGGTATGAAGCAGAGTTTGCAGATTTTGCTCCCTGGTTGGAATGATTTCCCCCACTTTATGTGCAGTTTGAACACTTCACTCCAGCTGTTGGCTGTGCTGTATTCCTGCTGCTGGGCAAAAAAAACCCATATAGAGACAACTGAACTGTTTTTCCCTCTTGTACATAGGTATGAAGTTTTCAACTTTATTTTTCAATTTCTTCAGTTGGTTCTTCCAGTTTCTTCCATTCTCTGCTGTTGGGATTGGTGTAACAGTTATCCAAATGCTGACCTGAGTGACTGAAGCCATAATGACCAGAAGAAGAGCATTTATAAATATATATGTATATTTTATATATAATTTATTTACATTGTTAGAACATCCTGGCCTGTAAATGATGCCCAAATGTTGATGTAACTTTGCAATATCTTGCTAGAACAGAGAGTTAAGCAGTGGCTTATCCTGTCCTGCCTTTGTGTGAAAGGCCACTCCATCCTGAGCTTTGTGCTGAACCCGTGGATGTGTCTGATTGCTTGGAACAGTTCCAGTTTCACTTTCTGGGGACACCCCTTTGTGGCACTTCTTTGCAAGACACAATCATTTTGTATATTGAAATTGCAGCTTTCAGCCCAAACTGGAATTGGGGGAAAAGCCAATTTTTGAGACTTTTTTTCCAGCCATATCAAGGTACTGTTTGGGTAGATCAGCCCTCGTTTTACACATTCAGTCTAGGTTATGAATTTATTTATTGGATTTATTTATTAATTTTTTTCTCTCTTAATCCCTTTCGACCACAAGTATTCCAGTGTTCCCCACCATGCTCTTCCAACAGCAGTTAGCAAACAATTCAGGTTGTTCTGATGAACACCAGCGAGACTGTCTGGATGCATTTCTTAAAGAGAGGGAAATGAGGCAAATATGAGGAGTGTTGTAATAAAGTAGGGGAAAGTCCTTAATCCTGGGAGCATCATAGAGAGGCAGAAGTTTCAGTTGACAAAATGGTTTTTGGCTGCTCCTCTGAGAAATTCACAATTCACACATGAGCTCAGCTGACTCTGGGCTGGCTGAAGTCCCCAACCTGAAATTTGAGCTAAAAAGAAGCATTTAAATGAAAACCAGCACTGCTTTGGGCTTGTCCTTGAACTTCAGTCTGCAATGGGTCAGGAATGGTTGCCTTGGTGATTCTGGGGGTCTTTTCCAACCTCAGTGGGTCTGTGAGAGCCAGGAGAGGCTCAGGTTGGACATCAGGAAGAATTTCTTCCCTGAAGGATTGGTTTAAGCACTGGAAGGGGCTACCCAGGGCAGGGGTGGAGTCACCATCCCTGGAGTGGTCAAAACATGAATGTTGTATTTCATAATAGAATTTAATTGTGGGATTTGGTCAAAGGCTGGACTTGGGGTCTTGGAGGTCTTTTCCAACCTCATTCATTCCAGGAATGCCCTCGTGAGCAGCAGGTAGGGGAGTGCTAGAGGGGACCTGTGACACATAAATTTGGCTACAGTTTCCTGGCTGGGTTTGTAGCTTGAGGTGGTTGTTGGATATTCCTTGGGTTCTTTGCACATTTGGAATTCTCCCCACCAGAAGTGCTTGCTCAGTGTCTACTGGATCTTCCACATTCCCAGGTCTTTTGGATGGTCTGTGAATCCTCTGGGAATTGCTGCCCTGCAAGGATCTGGCCACATTTTTTTTTTTTTTTTTTCTGTACAATATTTCACTTCACCTCCAAGATTTGCAGATACAACAGGAAGTGCTGGTTTTAACCATCAACTCCAAATTCCTCAAAATCCAACTTTCCTTGGAGCCTGCTGTGTTTATGGTGCTCAATTCATTCAGGAATCTCTTCACTCTATATTAAAAAAATAACCTTTGAAGGAAATCTTGGCTGTAGAACGAGACATGTCTTATTTTTGTCTTTTTTTGGTCTCATTTTGGTCCAGTTGGTGGTAAATCAATAATGTGCAATACTAATTATTTTGATTTCATTGAAGAAATGCCAAGACACGAAATGCTTTTGGGAGATTCTAGGGGAAGGTGTCCCTGCCCGTAGTGGGGGAGTTGGAATGAGATGGTTTTTAAGGTCCCTTCCAACCTAAACCGTTCTGGGATTCCTGGTCTGGATGTTGGCTGCAGCTTCGTGGGAGTTTGTTCCATCCTGCATAGCCAGGCCCGCTCTCTGTTTCCACCAGACGCTTTCTCTGGGAAGTGCTGGGAACGAGAAATGCCAAAGAAAACAGGTGATGGCAGTTTGTCATGGCAGTAAAAGGTTAAAAGCAGATTACTGAAAGCAAGAGAGTGAAATGAGTAAGGCCAATGTGGCGGGGTAGGAACTTTAGGTTTGATGATTACTGAAATGCGAAGCCTGAGGGAGGTTTTGGTGCAACTCAAGGAGCACAAGGAGCTCTGACAGCTTCGCTTGGTGATTGGGGTTTTTTTTAGGCTGTCAAGTTTTCTACCAAAAATACAAATTGTGATTTAGAGGAACTTGCAGGTCTTTCCTTGTTCTCACCATGCTGTGTTGGACATTAAATTCTAGCCCCTATCGGTGTTTTCAGCCCTGGCAGAGCCACGTCCTAAAGGTGCCCAGCCTTGGTTTGGACTGAATCCTGTGAAAACAAAGGTGGGAACTGCTGTACATGGGATCCCTTTAATGATTCCCGTCCATTCCCTCTCCTCCATGGAGCTCTACTTAGCTGGTTTTATTTTGGTTTTTCCCCCTCATATTTTCATTAATTCCAAAGCACTTCCAGGTTATTTTTATCCCTGTCAGGCCTGGGTTTTGTCTCAGATGTGTTTGAGACTTGCAGTCAATTTCTATTTTTAATTTTGATGAAATATTCTTTCTTTCCCTTCATTTGGGGCAAAGGATCTAATTTCCCCTCAAGCTTTAACAACTTCAACTCTACCTTTAAAAATTTTGTAAATTTGTCTTGCAACGCAGCCCAGCGTGGAAGTTGTTAGGAGAAGATACAACTTCTTGCCTTACTGAAAGTTAGACTGGACTTCTTGGAATGACCATCTTGGAGAAACCAAGAGACTTTCAGAGGTTTTCCTTAGGGCTACATCAAGTTGAGATGCCAAAAAAAAAATTTTAATTGTGAGGTAATGCCTGAAACTCAAATCTCTTCTGACCCCAAAAGCAGAGGTAGTTGAGATTAAAACTAAATATTCTCAGGTCAAGCAGGTCTGCTCTCTTCAGGAATAGTGAAATTTTTCTCCTGTGTGGGAATGAAAACCTGGGCCTGTCTGACGTACCTGAGACATTACAGAATATTCTGAGAGTGCCCCGAGTCCCTCAGGGGCAGCAACCCAGGCTGGGTGAAGGAAGGGAGAGGAATTCAACCCAAGTGACCAACTCAGCCTGCAGGGGCACACAGAGGAGCACTGCAGCAGCATTTCCAAACTGGATTTTTATCCCTCCCAACAGGGGTGCCTGAAAAAGCACGAGGTTTCAGGGTGCTAAAATTGGGTTAAATGCAGTCCTAGGTGCTGGAATTTCAGCAGAATGGGAATTTGGGTGGCTTGGCTGAACGTGACCACAATTCCCAAAGGGCTGCACTCGACTTCAGGGAGATGGGAAACACAGCATGACCTTTGCTTAGTCTTTTCTTAAAATCTGTGCATCCAAGGATTGCTGGGTGATCCTGGTCTTTCACCTGGGCTGTGGAAAGGAGTTGGTTGTTGGTTCATTGTTATTTTTTTATCCATTGTTTATTTTTTGGCAGTGCTAATGTCATCCTGCTGCTGCCTGGAGAGGAAAGGAACACATCCCAAATTTCTCCTGGGCTTTTTGGACTTTACTACTCTTCCTTCAAGTCCTGACCTGCTGTTTGAAATCTGTCTGTCACTTCCTATTAATTTCTGTTCTAACTGCAACATCTTGTGCTCTTTCAAGGTCCTTCAAAATTGTCTGAAGTTTTAATTGATTTTTATTTTAGATTCCTTCTTTTTGGGAAGGAGGGGCAGTAGGGCAGCAAAACCAGCTGTATCCCAGTGCTACATGGAAGCATATAGGATTTGGGTTTGTTAAGGTATTTTTTTAATTATAAGAACATCGCTGTGTTTAGAACCTTTGAAGAAACTTGTGAAGAGCAAAGAACAAAAGTAAAGCCATAACTTGTGGTGTTTAGATTTCCCATAAAAGAAACCCTGAATAGAAAGGAGTTTTGCATGAGGAGTGTGGGGAAGAAGTTGTCGGACTTATAGTGATGGGTTGGAAAAATGCCCAAAAAGCTTCCAGGTTCTGGAAATAGAATAAGAAGTGAGGGGTGAGGTGGGTCCCTGAGTTTGAGCAAAGTCATTTTTGCTGGTTAATAAAATAAGTAAAAACTATGTACAGCTCTGCATAGGTTGGACAAGCTGAGCTCAGTTCAGATATTTAATACAGATTTTAGCTTTGTCCTCTGAACTGAGATCTGTGGGGATTAAAGAAAGAAAGAAAAATATTGAAAAAAAAATTAGTGATTTGTTTTCAAAGTCAAAGTAGAAGCTTTAAATTGCCACTGTAGAATCAATGAGGCTGGAAAAGATTTCCAAGATCACCAATCCCATCCTTTAAATGTGACTATGCAATAATTGAATGAGATCTGTGCAATGCAAGCAAGGCTGTGTCTTGCAATGTGAATTTTGAGCACTGAGCAAAAGCATGAAGCGTTTTATTCACAGGTCTTAGTGGGAAGTTGGGAGCCAGCAAAGAAGTTTAAAATACTTAATAAACTTCTACAAGATTTTCTCGGGAAGAATTCATGGCACAGAATCTTGAACAAGAATTACAAATAATTAATTCAGATAAATTGGAGGTTGCCTTGTTTCCTAGGCAGAGAGGCTTTAATTGGTGACTTTATTTTTATTGAATATTTAATGAGCAACTGGCAAATGCTTCCCTAAGCACAATTTTCATGAGAATTTACTACTTTTTGAGCAGTTTATAACGAATTTAGACAAAGATGGAGCTGTTCAAACACGATGTCGTTTCAGTGTGGTGTGAAGTATTTACCAAAGATTATTGCAGAACTTGTTTAATGTGCATGGATAGTTTAAAAGAAAACCAACTCCAAACTAAACAGGCTTGAGGTTTCCTTGTGGGATTTTTTTTTATCACCAGACTGAGGGCCTGAAGGAATAGAGGAAGTGAATGGACACCAATGTATCCAAATATCTCATTTTGCCTAAAAGCAAGTGCCGGCAGATAAATGCCCATAAAGGGATTTCTTTCTTAAGCCCCATGGATTTTTTTTTCTGCAACTTTTTGTGTGAGTTGGAAATGAAAACCATTCATCCAGTGCCCCAAAGAAGGGCCTTATTGAATGGAATAACAGTGTAATGTACCATTGAAGGCAGGATTGAAAGTGATTATCTTGTTAACTCTTGACAGTTACCGCCAGCTTGAAATAGAACTGGCAGGCTTGATTTGCAAATGAATTAGAGCTTTTTCATTTGGTGCCAGGATCATCTTTTTATATTCTGATATGACAGATGCTATGTTCCATGCTTTTGTTTCTCTTCACTCTTCTACTTGCAAATAAAAAACAAAAGATTATGATAGTAATTTTATTTGCATCTTTTCTCTAGGAGTTTATTCTTTGTCTCGAAGTTTTTAATCTTATATTTTTTTCAACAATTTGTTTAAGAATAGTATTGTTCCCGCAGAATAAAATTTCATTAGGTTAAGTACAGTAGTAATTGGGTGAATGAGGGGGATTTAGAAGCTTTCAGAAAATGGAAAATTGATTGTACTCAAATTGTTTTAGTGCTTAGAACATTTAAATTTCCTCCCTGACTTACACTTGCGTTTAATATTTCTCAATACCACGAGCAGAGGAAAAAGTCACATTTCAAATATTTCTGTTCCCACTCTGCTAGTGGCAGCACATGTGTAATTAGTGGCAGCCTTAATGCTGATCAAGTGTGTTTATATTCTGCAGCCATCCCAACACAGATGGGGAGGTGTTGGGTATGATAATTATTGTGCTCTGGTTCTGTGTTCCTCATTAACCTGTAACACTCTCTACTAGTCCAGAGAGTTTTTCCTATAGTTGTGCTTCCCAACATTAGAACTTGCTGGGCTTTGTTTAACATTCAGCCCAGCGTTGTGGGCATTTACGCTGCCGGGCTTTTTGCTGCTTTTGTAATCTGGTTTGTACTTTGAGGCTAATTAGCAGCACTTCCGACTGCCACTGATGTCCATTATGGAAATGTTTTCCTACACTTTCACCTACAGGATGTGTTTTAATTGAATATCTACTAAATAATATTACAGAGAAGGTAAAGCAGGCCAAAGTTGTCTAATTTATGTAAGGCTGGTTAACAGAGACAGTGACATTCCCCAGCCCGGTGTTTAATTGCCGGTGTTTGCTGGGAAAGCAAACGGGGAGGAACAAGGTTTCACTCCTGGTCAAGGAGAAATCCCAGCCACAACCAGGGAAAAACCCAACCAAACCCCACTCCAGGCAGGAAAACTCCAAGGACTTGCACGTTATGGTGTCCTTGGAATGGCCAGGTTGAGCTGAGGGGTGGCTTTGAGGCAGCCAGGACAGAGAAATCAGCTTTGGTCATTTGTGGGGTTTCCATACCCAGCCTGAAGCCTCTGTGAAACAAAACTGGGAGATTTGGGGTAGTTATCTTGTCTCTTGTAATTTGTGGGATTTCCATACCTGACCTGAAGCCTCCATGAAACAAACTCAGGAGATTTTGGGTAGTTCTTTTGTCTCTTGTTTACCTAGGAAATACATGCAAAGAAGTGCAATGTTTTTGTAGGGTCTGTTCAAAAGTACTGATTTTATCAACACCATATTTTGGGGTTTTTTCCCCTCTCTGATTAGTTTCAGTATTTATTTCAATTGCATAAAATCTTGGATTTATGTTTCTGAGCCAGGGTTATTATATATTTCCCCCTCTTGAATATTTGATGAGGTCTCTTGGGTACTGATTTTCCTTCTCTGTAGGATAACACATTATGGAAATGGTTTCACCTTGTGTCCTGTTTGAAGTCCCTGGTTTTAGCATGATCCAATTTGGTTTGCATTATATTCCACTGAGTTCTTTGGCAGTTCCAAGTTATTCCAGTATGGGGGGTGACTTTGGCTTTTCCTCCTGCTTTTGCTAAGTGATCTTTGTAGGATCTTCTTGGATTTTTGTACTTCTAAATTTATTGGTAATTGGCCAAACTTCCTACTGGTTTTTCCTGAGATAAATTATTTGGATGATTGAAATGAGGGATCCACTGGGCCCAAGAGCACCGGCTTTGGAGTCTTTACACTCCAGGATCAGCTCCAGATCATTTGAAGTTGGTTCTTGGTAAGAACAAAACAACTTTCCACACTTGCTCAAAAATATCATAGATGCTTTTCATCAGGGTGTGGAATTCCCAAACCATTCACTCTTCTTGATGAGTTTGTTGTGCAGAAAAGATTGGAAAGAGCAGCAAAAAAGGACAAGCTCAGCAATATCTCATCTTGGGGTATCCCGAGGTAGAAACACACAGTGTGTGATCCCATGGAAACCTAATTCTCTTCTCAGGAATATGCAGGGCCAAGGTGTAGTCTGGAAAACCATGAGATAATGGCCTTTGACCGTAGGGAGGGAGGATCTTGCCAGGCTGGCAGAGTTTTGGATGGGGATTTCCATGTTGTGAGAGAAGAAGGAGAGAGTTACCTTCTGCTGGTGGTGCCATTTGCTGGGATTTACTCGGAAATCTGGAATATTAATACTGCTGCTGGATTGAGCAGTCAAGGCTGGTGTGATAAATTCCTTATCTGAGGCTGATTTAGATGAGCTGGGTTTTATTTACAGTGCCACTGACGAGTTAAGCATCTTTAGGAGAGTCAGAAACAGGAAATGGTGAGGCCAAGGCCTGGTGGGATTTGAGGTGCCAGTCTGCTAAAATAGAGGTGATGATGCACAAAAAAAAAAGGTCTGGAGATACCTGAGCGGCTCCTTGTCCCCCACTGGCACCTCCAGGTGTGTCATTAAGGTTTCTCTTCGTTTTAGCCATGTTGGGTCAGTGTTGACTCTTCAGAGTGAAGAAACTCAAGTTGGGAGCAGCAGTAACCTCACTCATCCTCTTCTATACCCCTGGCTATAATTCCAAACATCTCAAGCCTCTTTTTGTTCATTTCTGTCTTCTCTCCCTCTATCTGCCTTCAACACAGAGGTGGGAGAAGGGCCCAGGCCGCCCCTCAGGCTGGGTGTCACATGTTCACCCCATTTTGCGTTGTCCATCTTGGTGAATATTTAATACCTTGACACCTGCTGAAGTTCCTAAAGAAGCTCTGAAGAGACTGAGCTCTTTATTTTGAGGTTGTTTATCTGAAATAGCAGATAAACATCTGAATAATTGATCTGAAATGGCAGATAAAAGTGGGGATCGATAACAAGACAGAAAATAGCAGGTGAGGGGCTGCTCAGAGGAAGGTTTGCAGGGAAGGCTGAAGGTTAAGGTGAGGATAAAGCACAGGAATACATGAGGTTTTTCCAAGAACATCTTGTGCTGGGAGGCTCTCCATCCAAGAAGAATCTTGGGACCAAAAAGGGATTAATTTAAAATGGTGCTGGACAGATTATTGAAAGTGTTATGGGATGTGCTTGCTGAATGATCCCAGAGAATTTTTGGAGTGAGAGAGCTCCATGGAAACCATGTGAACCCAGCTGGGACGGGGCTGCTGCTGCTCAGCCCTGACACGGTGGCACTGGTGACAAGGGGAGGTCAAGGCCTGACCTGAAATGCCCCAGTGACCGTGTCCCTGCTCCGTGTGCTGGGCCTGGGGGAGCTGCCAAGGCCTCGCTAACGAGGAGGGGATTCTTTGACTCCTTTGGCTTCTGAGGAGCTGAGCCAGGCACTGGCACTGCCCAGGGTGGAGTTCAGGCCACCAGGAGGGGCAGGGTGTGTCCCTGCCAGGCCACCTGAGGGACTGGGGATGGCTTTGGGGGCACCTGATGGTGGCCACCAGCCTGAGGAGGAGGGGGGTCACGGAGGAGGGGAAGCTGGGATCATGGAAGTGGGAGGAGAGATGAAAAGCAGCAAGTGCTGGGACCAGAGAGAAGGAAAAGGAGAAGAAAAGTGCTCCAGTGAGGGTCCTGAATCAGCAGGACAGGGTTCCATGGAAATGGACTTCCAAAACCAGCCTGGATAAAACTCTGCACCCTCCAGAGGCCCTTTGACCTGAATTATCCTGTAATATCCATACAGGTGTAAGTAACCCATAGGATTATCCTGCAGCCTAGGGGTTCTAACCCAAAATCCATGGCAAAGACAATTATTAACTATTATTAATTAAATATTAATTCTGCAATTCTTAGGTGAAACTGCTATAAATTCACTAAGAAGTGCATTATATGTGAAGTCTTAAGCTGTTTTATGATACTAAATGGGATATTTTGAGGTGAGTGTGCATTTTTCAGCTCCCTTGATTAAAGGTTAGTTTGATGTGGGGAGTATTTTTAGGAACATGAATATATTCCAGGTTAAAATTATGATTTCCAGCAAATGCTAGGGAATACTTTTAATTTAATTTACTAGGAAAGGAAGTTCACACCACCTCAGTTACTGTGGGTTTAAGAAATCCCAAACCTGGCAAAACTTGGAGAATCCCAGAATAGTTTGGGTTGGAAGGGACCTTAAAGCTCATCCAGTTCCACCCCCTGCCACGGGCAGGGATGGAACTTCCTTAATTGAATTCCCAGCTTGTTGCTACAGCTCCCTCATGACCAGGATTCAAATGTAGCTGGAATTTTTTTCCCTGGCATTGCTGAAACATTTGGATGAGCCTGAATATCATATTTACTGAGTTTAATGGTTGATTTTAAATACATGCATGTCAAGGAGTATTCTACAGCAAATCCTTGACTTTAGTGGGGAAACAATTCCAGACCTTCTTTGATAGAAAAAGGAAAACTCAGGAATAAAATCACATTTGCTTAATGAACCAAAGAAATTAAAGTGCTGCACTGGAGATGGTCTGAAAGGCAAGTATGTGCCTTGTTGGGAACTCTGGGGTGTAAAATGGAGTAAAACATAATTACCTGGTAATGACATCAAATTAATAAAACTTTATGGTATCTTTTATGTGGGCATTGGAATGTTGGATGTGCATAAAGCTACTCCTGACTTTTATTTGGGGAGTTTCATGGTTTAAAATTCTGCAGACACTCAAGGTGATGTGGGAGACTGAGCTGTGGCCATAGGTCTGATTTTGCCTAAAAGAACATATGAAATACAGTATTAGTGGGAGCCTTATTTGTATAATTTATTATACAAATAATAAAATTTAAATGTCATTATTATATATAATTATATGACTAATTTTATAATAATTTCTTGTAAGTATTTAAAATAAATAATTATTAGATGTGATTATATAACTATAGCTGTGATCATGTAATTTATTTTATTGTGTACATAATGTAATATAGAATAGAATACAGACTATAATTGTATAAGATCTATAATATAATCTATTGGTTTGCTAAAAGATAAAACCCTGCCATAGCCTGGCTGATTGATGCCCAGCAGCCTCGGGCTGGGAAGAGGTTTTCATTGGAAGTGACAGGTGCCCCAAGGTTTATTTAGGACAAGCTCAGCCTTGTCCTGGTTAGTTTGATAATGTTTTCCTTATGGATGTTCCAGCACTGCATTTCCTGCGTTAGGGCCTTGTGTTACACCAATATTCCTGTCTGGGCTGCCTCAACTACAAATTGGCTGAACAGCCCGTGACACTTTTTCAATATTATTACATTAAACCAAGTGGATTTTGATTGATAACCTAATATTCAACTAATGCAAAACATCAATCATGGCAAGTATATTAATTATTTAATATTGCAGCCTAATTCAGGAATCGATGTGCTGCAGGAGGGGAAGGGAAACTCGCTGTTCCCAGAAGATTTGAGACAGGGGATGATTAAAAAACAGCCCCACCAAGCCCTGCTCTACTCCCGTGTGTTGGTTCGATACAAATCTTTATTCATTTGCCAATAATCTCTTCACATTTTCCACTTCAGGACCTTTTTTATCAGTTTTGAGGCCCATAATTGAATTAAGGCTGCTTTCAGCACAGGCTGAGGGGAGGTGCACAAATATTGATGGCAGGGATGGGCCTGACCCAGGAGCTCCTCCCAGCCCTGTCCTGCATCCCTCCCCCACAGCAATTCAGTCCTTAAAGGCTGGGTGACACCTCCAGAGTAGATCATGGAACCATGGAATGGTTTGGGTGGGAAGGACCTTAAATCCCATCCAGTGCCACCCCTGCCATGGCAGGGACACCTCCCACTGTCCCAGGCTGCTCCCAGCCTCAGTGTCCAGCCTGGCCTTGGACACTGCCAGGGATCCAGGGGCAGCCACAGCTTCTCTGGGAATTCCATCCCAGCCCCTCCCCATCCTCACAGCCAGGAATTTCTTCTCAATATTCCACCAAAATCTCCCCTTTTCCAGTTTGAAGCCATTCCCTGTGTTCTGTCCCTCCATCCCTTGTCCCCAGTCCCTCTCCAACTCTCCCAGAGCCCCTTTAGGCCCTGGAAGGGGCTCTGAGCTCTCCCTGGATCCTCCTCCAGGCTCAAGATGTGGGAGACAGTTTGGCCTAAATCCTGTATGGCTGAGAATAATTAAATTCTTCTTTCAAAATTCAGATAATGAAAGTGCATTTTTCCCCCTCTCACTTCATTAATGATATTTAAATAGAAAAAATGGTGTAGCAGATTTTTGGAAAAGCTTTAGGAAATGATAAATAATTAGTAATTTTAGCATTAATTATTAGTAATTAGTATTAAGTGATTCCCTGAAATCCTTGTGGGGTGGCTTCTCCTTGTTTGCCATGGGAATGAGCCACCTTCCAAGAGGTGATGTTGGAATTAGGTAGAACCTGGAGCTGATGGAAGCAGGAGCCATCTCCTTGTTCAGTGGATTGGGATTTGGGGAATTTTTAATTTGTTTTCCATTAGATTTCATATTTTTTTCCATAGCAGAATGTGTTAAGGATTAATTTTCCCTCTAAATTTTTGCTTTTCAGAGTTTTTACTTGGATAGTTTGGTCCATTTTTTTTCTTTTTTTGGAGCTGCCTTTATGTAAAATTCTTCCCATTTTCTATCTGTACATTCTTATTTTTTGCAGCTTTCAGGGACCAGATGCCAAGTTCCAGCATGGCTGCCATGACCCATGGAATTAATCACAGTTCCTTCTCTCCATCACCTTGCTAAGGGGCACAGAATTCCATTATGGAAGTGGTGGCAAAGCAGAACCAGGAGCCACCAAATGCAGATTTGATAAACAGCCCCGTGCCCTGGCCTGGCTGATTATTTGCAGTGTAAATAGTGGGATAATTTGATTAAAAATGTTGATTTTAAATGTGTATCCTGTGGCATTGCTGCAGTTCGTAGCAATTTCAGGGCAGGTAATATTTGAGGGCTTAATTCTGTCCTTGTGCGTTAGGATAATCAATATTTTTTAGGTGTTACAGGTAAATATATGTATTAAAATTAAAAATTTTACACACTGCAGAAATTACCCAGCTTTGCCATTTCAGAGTTAAACAGATATTGCTGCAGACAAGGGTTTAGCAACTATTTAGAACTTTTGTTCTTCTCTTACAGGGACTCTGGAAACATCAAAGCTGGATTAGAACATCTGGTAAGTTTTAATTTTCTCTTGAACATTTGCATCATCTTTGATATCTGCATTCCAAATGAACACTTTTGAATGAGCTTTGAATACCTTGAATTGAGAAAGTCAACCATTTCCCAGAGGGTCAGGGTACTGTTATTATGTGAAGGCACTCACATTTTCATTTATCTCCCCATTTCAAGGGAATTTTAATTTTTTTAAATTACTTTTTTTTGATGTAGAGATGAAATAAACCGGACTACAATCCTTGGATTGATGATTGCCTTAATTATAAACAAAAATTGTTTGGTGTTGGATTTTTGGCATATCCTGATCTGAAAACAACAAACTTGTGATTAAAAAAAAATAAAAAAAAAAAAAAGAGGGACAGGGACACAATCAAATCTTGCATGCATAAATCTGGTGTGTTTGAGTCATTTGGAGGCTTTGAAAGAAGTGCACAGCTTTGTGTTTTCTCTTGTCTTTGCTTTATGAATAATGGATCGATTTAAATTCCATTCAGGGCTGCAGTAGAAAATAGTAATTGAGGTGCAAAATATTTCTGCTTTAAGTAAACATATTAAACCCACATGTGATGGCAAGCCAGGCTTAGCATTAAAAACTCATCAGTTGATCAAAACTGGAAAAAATAAAATCTTGTCACAAGTCAGAAGCTGGTTGGGCCTCACATGTTGGTACCAGCAATCAGTGGAACATTAAATAGTTCATCTAAAGTGATTATTAAATCCCATTAAATTAAAATATTCACTATTAACGGCACGTCCATCCTGAGGAGTGTTAGATTTTTACATGGAATGTCTAAATAATCTCTACTGTTCCATGAAATCAGATCACCGTGTGTCACATTGGAAAAAATTGCTTTCCTCTTGGTGCTTCCCATTTTGGGAATCATTTGGGAAGGGTGATTTGGAGGAGCTTGAATGCCAATATCTCCTTGGAGTGCCAGAGGGATGGAAGGGATGGACATCCTGGTGGAATGGACATCCTGGTGGGATGGAAGGAATGGACATCCTGGCACAGTTCTCAGGAGTTCCCCTGTCTAAAAGTGCCACGTGAAATGTGTTGGGAATCAGGAAATGGAATAAGGAGCAGAGTTCTTGGTGCAGTTGGAAAATCCATCTCGTTTGCTGCTTCCAAGGGTATCTCACCTATGAATTTAATCCCTTAAATTGATTTTAAGAACATTTCATGGCCCTGCTGGTGGCAGGGAGTTGTAATCCAGTGGCTTCCCAGGATTTTTCTTGTGCATTGACTGATGACCATGGCTGGGGCTTGTTCTAGATTGGGATTTCTGCCACAGCAGGAGCTGCAGGGCTGATTTAGAACAACAAATATTCCCAAAAAGTGGGAAGGAAGAGGCTCTGTGGGCTTGGAGTAGCCTGAGGAGGTGGGAAGCAGGAAAAGAGCTCAGTGGCGTTCAGGGTTTCTCTGGGATTGGGGCAAAACGTGCTGGAAATATCCCCTGTGGAGTGATGGTGCCTGAAGTGCCTTATGGATTAACTCCCAATATTTTGGAATAAAATTGTCTCCATTAAATAAATTGGCTGCTTTGTATTCAGAATTCCAGAATGGTTTGGGCTGGAAGGAACCTTAAAAATCCCTTGGAAGGGATCCTAAAGATAGCTCATTCCACACCCTACCGTGGAGAGGGAACATTTCCCAGAAAGATCTGTCAAAAACCTCCAGGTTTTGAGACTTTTTTCCCTTTGATCTTAGAAAATCTGTCCTGGGAATGGGTGCTCAAGGAAACAAACTGTTTCCCAAGGCACCCACAGGTAGGAATATTTGTGCTGGAAACTGTTCCATATCTCAGCCTTTTGTCAGACCAGTTCATAAGGACCTTTTGGATTCCAGTAACTTACAGGGATATTCCTCGAAAGATTTAAGCCATGTGATTTTGGCTGTGCTGCTCTAATTCCTGCATCTCCAAATGCTTGTAAGGAAGTTTTTCCCACCTTAAGAGAAGAGAGGAGTCTTTATATTGATTTGACAATCTGTTACTGACTCCCGTCTGTAATAAAAAGGGAGTTTTACAATTTGTGATTTGCAAGAGCATGGACTGACAGGACAAGGGGGAATGGCTTCAGACTGAAAGGGAGTAGGTTTAGATGGGATTTTGGGAAGGAATTGTTTCCTGTGAGAGGCCCCCAGGGTGCCCAGAGAAGCTGTGGCTGCCCCTGGATCCCTGGCAGTGCCCAAGGCCAGGCTGGACATTGGGGCTTGGAGCAGCCTGGGACAGTGGGAGGTGTCCCTGCCATGGCAGGGGTGGCACTGGATGGGCTTTAAAGTCCATGTCTTTCTTTGATCTGGTCAGCCAAAAAAACCCCAAACCCCAACCAAAAAACCCCCTCTCCGTTAATTAGGTGTTACTATTTTATGAAGTATTTATTTTAATTAAATGTCACTGTGTTTTTCCTGGAGTTTGGTTGACCCCTCACTGATCGGTGCTGTCTGAGTTCCTGACCTGTGGTGTCACAGCTCTGTGGCCACAGGACAGCGATGTGTGGCAGAGTCCTTGGCTTCCTAACGAGCTGGAAACCAAGCAGCCAGTTATTTGTGTTCACAAACAATTAATTAACGCTCTTAATATGAGTAATTACGTTTATCTTGCTGTCCTGGCAAAATTCCATGCTGGTCAATTATGTTCTGCAGGCTTGAATTGTGTCTTACAGAGGCTGCGTGGAGGGTTGGGATTTTCCCCTATTGAAATTTATTTATTAGAAAATAAGATTTTTCACAATATTTTTTTAATAGAAGACATTGTCTCTCATGTCCTAATTATTAAAAATGAAAGAATTCCCTTAGGAAAACCACTGTGGTGTTCTTGGGAATTACAATTTTCATGCCCCTTAGTGTCTGACCTTCAATTTGGTGCTTGAATATTAAACTTTAGTCTTCAACTTGAGTCTTCTTGATCTTCTCCTTCTTCAAAGGTGATGGATACATAGGAGATTCCTTATGGAGTGGGAAGTGTGAGAGCACAGCCACTGCTGAGGTATTTTTGGCAAAGTTATAATAAAAGAGCAACTCATCTTTTGCAAGTTTTAAAAAAATGAAGAATTTGTGAAATAAGCAGGTTGGGCTCTTTTATAAAATAATGTTAAATATTAGTTATGCAGGTGAATTATTATTTGTAACTGATTAGTGTTTAACTCCTGCTATTTAGACAGTAAATATTGGTATTTTTGTAGACAAAACACTGAATTCTGCTGTTGGATTGTATCTGGTTTTTGTTGCATGGAGCCTAAAATCTTCCTGACCAGATTTAGGTTACAGCCTAAACCATTGCAGTCTCCCAAGATGTAAATGAACACAGGACCTGAAGGCCCCAGTGTTTGTTGCTGCAAAATAAGCATTAGATAAGTAGGAGGTAAAATTTTATGTCCATTAAAAAATGTTTAGTTAACTTAAACATCAATTTTATCTGCATGTGGAATAGAGATGAGAGTTGTCATGATGTTCCAGCTACCACACTGAGAAATGTGGTCTTCAGAGTGTGCAAAATGTTTTATTGCCATCACTTAATTTTGGAATTTGTTATTCCTGATTAAAAACACACCATGGAGAGCGGGAATTGGACATTTCTAAGCCTCACATCTGGATGCTCACATTCTTCAGGTATCCAGAACATAGGACTGATCAAACTTAGTGAAAAAGGATCTTTTCTGTTTACCTGTTTGCAAAGTAGATGAGAGGAAATGGCCTCAAGTTGCTTCGGGGGAGGTTTAGGTTGGATATTGGGGAAAATTCCCTCATGGAAAGGGTGGTCAAGCCTTGGAACAGGGCAGTGGTGGAGTCCCCAGCCCTGGAGGGGTTTAAAAGCCCTGTGGATGTGGCACGTGGGGACACGGACAGTGGTGGGCCAATGGTTGGACTCAGTGGGCTTGGAAGGCTTTTCCAACCCAAGTGATTCTGGGATTCCCTGATAAATCAGTTTTATAAATAATAGTTCACTATAGTTTGGTGATTGTATTACAGTAACCTGAACCAGGGCTTGGAACTGGATCATCTTCAAGGTCCTTCCAACCCGATGCATTCTGTGAATTTATGAAAAAACCCAAACCTCTAATTTTGATCACTTATTAATTAATAAGGGGTGATTTTGCTTTAAGGTCAATATATATTGCTCCAAGTGTAAATCCCTAAAATTAGTTTTCCTGAGGTTTTCCATAGCTGTGCTGAGCATTGGGTGAAATTTCCAGTTGCAAACATGTCCCAGTCTGAGATGAAGGGAGTGAAGGTGCAGGTAGAGAGGTTTTCCACCAACGGCCCAAGGGACATTTGTGTCCAGGGACATCCCAGACTTCCCCTTGGATAGGCTGGAGAGCCCCTGGGTGTCCAGCTGGAGGCACCAGTTTGGAAGGTGCTTTTTGAGGAGCGGTGCCAGGTCTGACCGTGTCCCCACTCAGAGGGAACCCCCGGTGTCCCCAACTCGTCAGGTGTCAGTGACTGATGAACCCTGAGCTGTGCCAGGGTCGGCATCCCAAACACTGCCCCTCGCTCAGCAGCAGCCTGGCCCTTGGAAATCTTTCCAGCTCCTTCAGGAGCTTTGGATCAGGTTCATATTAGGTAATCACGCCGCAGAAGATCAATGGCTTATGAATATCCATGGAAAAATGCATCCTCTTTGGCTCCATTTGCCTACGGGGATGAAATACAGGCTGCTCCTGCAGAAGGGCTCCGTGGATCCGAAGGATTTGTGGAGAACCTGTGGCACTGAATATGTATTAAATTAATGTGCACACAGCACTTTTATTTGTTCTGAGGTTTTGCTGCTTTTTAGTTGCAGATGTGAATCAAACAACTGCGGGATCAAACTATCAGAGGCAGAATATGTTAATGGCAGAATATTCAAAGGGTTGCAGTAGTTTGTTGTTCCAACAGTGACAAATTTTGTGGAAACTTTGCAAGAGAACCGAGTTTTACCCTGTCACTTCCCATTACCAGCGGGCTCTGAAACCAGAGCCACTCCACATAAAACAGCACTTTAATGTCTGTGAGTCTTTATTGAAAAGTAAACTTTGATCACTCTCATTTACCGCCGAGGCAGAGGTGCCTCCCCCGCCCTTGGCTGCGGTGGGGACCCTGTGACCTTTCATCCCCGCCACCTTTGTGCCTTTATTTTGCTTTCCCTTTGTCACCCCGCTCATATTTACTCCATAAATTCGTTTGACTCCCGTCCTGCGCTGTAAATTTGAAAAGGCCGACGGGAGCGTCCCCGTTGCGGCTCTGCAGACGGATGAGAGGAGTGATCAGCTGAAGTAAATAACGCTGTAAAATATAAAGAGTGTGATTTTCCCTGGCATCTGCATCAAACCCCCGGCACGTGCGGGTGTTGTTTCCAATCGCGCCGGCGGTTTGTTCGCAATTCCCGTAATTTGATCGTGGCTGATGAAAAGCTGACAAGATTTCCACAGCGCCCCATTAGATGAAAGCAGCATGAAACCAGAGGTTAATCTGCAAACAGATTTTCCTGCTTATTACTCTAATGATTCCATCAGATTTGATGTAGCAGGCTGCGAGGCGTCTCTCGGCAGCAACAGTGTGCTGGGGTTTGATCTCCGTGCTCATTAAATGATGGAGTAATTTGGGTGACCTCTGACCAGGTGCACATCTCCTCATAATTGCACGGCATTCTGATGGGGAAATTACTGGCGAGAACCCCGAGTATTCATCCCGCTTTCCGAGTCGAAAAACTAACAAAAGAAATATTGCATTAATTTTCAAATGATGATATTACATTTAGTGCCTGGGCCCCATATATCAAAATCTGAGAACTGCTCAGTTACTCGCTGCTCTTAATCTTAATGGTATCTGTGGATGTCAAGGGCATGGAGGAAATTAAATCGGAAAGTGCAGATAGACCTAAGAAGACATTATCTCTTGATGATTGCAGTTTTGATAGGTATTTCAGTGAATTTCATTTTCGCAGAATGGTGGAAGATGAGTTAGCCACCAGATTTTCTCATTTTTCTTCCCCGTGATTTATGTGAGTTGAGTATAAAACTTTTTATGGGAGTGCAGTTACGGCAGATGAGAGGTAAATTAATGCACTGGGCTTCCATCTCGGCCCCGCGCGCGATTGTCAGAGCTGTACATACGTAATGGGGCCCATCATTATTCAGGGTTGTTTACATTCAAAATATGTAATGAAATCTGTTCAGAATAATGAGGGAAATAAAAGTTTAGAAAATTGTAAAGGTCATGAAGTTTGAGAAATGATGCAATGCTCCCAAAATAACATTTAGGCAATATAAATTACATTATTATGCACCAACTCTGCCTTATAGAGACATGAAGATAAAGTGCTTTCGACGAGTGAAATGCTGTTAGTGCTCTCTGAAGTATGAGAATGTGTAAAATGTTTCTGATTTCATATTCTGGTTTTGTGCATATTGTGGAAAAATATATAAAGGAACTTTATGGAGGGCAGTGGCTGCTTCACTATCCCCAAGTTTAAATGCATTTCCTGGGAGGGTTTTCTCCAGCAAACAAACACTTTGGCAGAAGTGTAATTAATTATTAATATAATTACTGAGGCCACTATCGAATTCATCTTTTTGGAGGGTTCTTTCTCCTCTTCTTTTGGGGAGCTTGCATGGAGATCTTTGATATGAATGTATTTTATTGCATATACTGAAGAGGGATCTTGGCACAATACTGGGATGAGGCATAAATTTGCCCACCTATCTGTGGTCTGCACCTGAAATACAAATCTCTGCACCCTGATTTTATGCAGGTGCTTCTCAGAATAATTATGTTTTGCCTTGCACATTTTGTGTTGTATTTATTTGTCAAAAGGAGCAGCCAAAAGCGTGAAACACAAGTCATTTCTTTAAAAGTTAAACCAGCAAATCTGTGATATCCCAAAAAACGGTGCAGTGGGGGTGAGTTGATCATTGAATCCGAGAGCAAAGAGGAAATGCGCTTTTATCCAAAGTATATAGTCTTGATTAAATTCAGATTAATTCCTGTGTAATTAGGCATGATTTTGGGTAGATTATTGGATCATTTTGAAACTGAGTGCTGATTTAGAGCTCACCGGGTCCTTGTGATATTTGAAATGCTTTTAATTTTCAAATTTTTTTTTTCCTATTATTTTTCAATTGCAGCATTTCAATGCAAAGATTCCAAAGGGGTCGTGATTCCCTTTTTCTGAAAAATTCTAATTTATTTAGAGAAAACTCCTCTCTTAGTGGAAAAAATAAAGCAGTAATTCAAGTATTAACTTCTCCTGTTGTTAATTAATCCCTGTTACCTGTTGGTTGTGCTCCTGTTTTTCCAGCCAGTCCAGCCTTGGCTGGAGCTGTTTCCAAAGCATTTAAGATGTATTAATTAAAAATGTTCATTTCAGAGCCTGCATTTATCTGCTGCTCTTTTTATATTCTCCCACGACTTTGTTGTAGCATTATGCAGCAGAAATTTAAAACAGTGATAAAAGATAAATAAAAATCCATGTTTAAAAGTAAAATCTAATAATTTTATAGTTTTTTTAAGCAGTGAGGATCATTCTGCTTTTATTTTTGGGTTCCACACACCCTGCAATGCTCAGAAGGGCACAATTCTCACTTCAAATTCAGCTGAGAGATTTCTAATAATTTTCAAAGGGTAAATTAGGAATTATATGAATTTGTAGAATAATGACCAGATGATGTTGATGCAAAAATCTCTGTTCTGTCAGCTCTTTATCAGAACGTTGAATTTTTTGGTGATTGTGGCTGTATTTCCATGCAAATGGAAATCTAAGGGATGATATTCCAGGCTGCAAGGAAATAAATAGAGAGAGGGGAGGTCATTTTTTTGCCTTTTGTGTGTATTTGATACAATATTATCTGTATTTCCTCTCATATTAAAGAACTCTCACAGACTTTATGGCTGTGTAACTTTAACACTTCCAGTCATTTTTCCTTTTTGAAAGACCTGGATTTACTGATTAATTTTTAAAAAAGCTTATTTACAACTCTCCCTATTTCTGCAAAGTGGTTAATCCATTTTGCTGTATCCACTCCCAATAGGAAGGCCTTTTTCCTTGCTTTTTCTCAGGAATATTCACTGAAATGAATGCATTGTTGTTTTCTGGTCCTTTTAAAGGAGCCTTTGCTGCAAAAACTGATTTGAATTCCGAAAATCCCGTCCGTGTGTCTGAGCCATCCGGGCTATTTGCCACAGCCATTCCCTCCTGCCTTTGATTTCATTCCAGTAATCCATTGTCGCTTATTCCTCACTTTTTGGGTTGGTTTTAGTGTAAATAAGATGGGATTTTTCCACCCACCTGGTGTCCCAGGGTTCTCTGTGGATCCTGGGTTAAAACCCGCGTCGCTCTGGGAAGCGACTCCCGGTAGAGTGGAGTGAAATGAGAAATCCATGATTAAAGTTAACAAATCCAAATGTTTTAATGGCAGTTTGTGTCCTGGATGAGAGGAGGGAGAGGATTTTGGGAATCCTCAGCTGTTGAGCTGTGGCTCATGTCAGAGTGCTGGTGATGTTTGGGGACAGTTTAAGGTGACTGATCTCCCTTTGATCTCAAATTTTTGTGGGAATTCCATCAGATGGAAAGCTTACAGTCCAAATATCCTTTGGTATATTTAAAATATATATAATAACCTTTCTTTTAGCAGGAAATTTGGACAGTCCATTCAGCTGTTCAGAGCTGCATTTTACAGTTCTGCCTAAGTTTGTCATTCCTTGTTGGGCTCTGAATTTAAGCACTGGGCCTTATCCTTGTTGTCTCTCTCTCCTTCCCAGTTTTGATAGATTGGCAGTCTTGGAGGAGGGGAACTCTGGGAAAGTTTTCCATCCTTTCTGTCAAGGTGCAGATGTTTTTTCCTGGCTCTGACTGGAGGAGCCCATTCCATAACCAGGTTTTGCCTTCACTGTGGTGTTGGTGTCTAATTAAGCCAGACTCTTCCCTTCATCATTGGTCATATTTTCTGTGGCCTTTACATAAATTAAAGTTTGGGGTTTTGTGCCCATTTTTTTTGGTTAATGATTTCCCTTTCCTAATTAGTCCATCCCTGATGCTGGATTATTTATTTCTGTGGAAGTACCAAGAGCATCTGTGCATTCCACAGACAGAAATTACCATTATTCCATGTTTTACATTATTTTTCTCCACTTAAAATTCACTGTGATAAATTTAGGTTGATTTTTTTGGGGACAGGTGGATCTGTATCCAGTCAGGACACTCCTGCCATAGCCTATTCCTGAGTGTTGTTATTGATTAATTGTATCAGAGGAAAAACTCAGACAAAAATATCATTTTCCCATCCAATCTTTGCAGCTGATTTATGTCTGAAAATGCAGGGGTTTAATTGAAATAGTGCCAGATGTGCTTATTATATTTCTGTGCCATTAATTCAGATTAGGAATTGTTCTCTGGGATTTTGTTTTTATGTTTTTAATATGAAAAACATTTCTTTGTCAATTTGGAATTTGCCACCCTCAAAGACTTATGTAAGGAAAAGATGATGACTGCAAATTCTCAATCTCCTTTGGTTTTATTTCTATTTTAATGTTTTATGCTCCTGTGAAGTGTTTTCTCATACAAATAAGTTCTTTATTTTCAGTTTCTTTGGTAATTATTTTTTTTTAATCACCCAAACAGGAATAAATGGCAGAAAAGGAATCCAGCATTCCTACGATAAACAAGCCTGTCCCACAGTCTTTTCCATACTTTGATCGAACTCTGTTTAAAAGCTGGCAGGGCTTAGGCTCCTTTCTTGGTCTTTCCCTGTTGAGATTTGCTGGAAGTGGGATGGATAATATTCCAGGTGAAGGCAGGCCACTGATTTCTAGAATATATTCAAATGTAGTTATAGGTGCATCCCCTCTGTTTGATTTCTTCCTTGGCTCGTGCCATCACTGACGCTCAAGGTCTCCTTTTCGCTGTCCACGACCCAGCCTGGGCTTTTCCTGAGTTGCTGCTGGGTTTTGGGAATGCAGTGAGGCAGAGTTCCCCCAGTGGGAATTGCATTTATCCCACTCTGGGCTGCTCTTACTGCTCCAGCTGGTTATGCCTGTCAGTCTCTTGTATCCCAAAACACTGGATTTAGGGATAAATTGGATGGGATGTTGTCACTCAGCATCATTCCCACTGCAGCTGGAATGCCATCCCAGTTTCACAGGAGCAGGCAGCGATCAGTGATTCTGGGAGAAGTGGAATTTGGTTATTTTGTGCCTTGATTGCTGATTTTCTTGCCTTACCCAGGATTGGATTACAACCTTCTGGCACTTCCATGGAAACACCAGCTTGTCTTTTCCAGCTCCTGTATCCATGTGTCTGGGAGTGACGGAACAGCCTCGTGTGCCATGGCTGTTTCTCCACTGAGGCAGTCCACTAATGGGATTTGCTTTCCTTTTGCTCTCCTTCCTCCATGTGAATTCCATCCATGGAATACCAGAACCCCTGGATTTATCCCTGCTAAACAATTCCCTTCATCCCAGCCAACCACAACCTCCCTTAGGCTCCATTCTGCTGGGGAAGCCTCTCTTACACTTCCACTTGGGAATCTCTCTTGCATTCTCAGCCTTGCCAACTTTTCTTTTTCCTGGAATTCATTCCAAACAGTATTTGCTGTAGGTTTCTGACTCGCTTTGGAGTTATTCCCAGTAGTTTTGGTTAGCCACCTCCTCAGACAACTGGGGAATGTGTGTTTTGTTCTCTCTTTTTTCTTGTTACAACTTCTCCTTAACCTTTTTCTGAGCTCATCAGGCGTTGGGAAAGGTCGGATAAATGTCCCCAGGAAAAGGATGAGAGGCTGGAGTTAAAGCAGGATGGATCTCTGCTCTGCCGAAGAGATCAGATCTGGAGTTACTTAATTAGTGTTTATTTACTGACTCCTTGGGGTATTGTTTGGATTTTGCTTTTGAACTGGGATTTTACCATCTCCACTCGCATCCAGAGGAATTTGAGCCCTGGGAAATGACATGAGGAGATCCACAGTGGATACAACCACAGCTCACACTCCATTTCCATTTTTCACCTGTTTTTAAATTAGGAGCTTGATTATTTTCATTAAACAGGTTTGATATCCTACATCCTCTCTGCAGGTCGAACGTGGAATTATGGTTTCAGGTAGCACATTTTCTTGGGAATGCTGAGGGCTGGATTTGTCTTTATCAACTGTAAAGAGAAAAGATTTGTGTTAAAACCCCCCAAAACTGATCACCATCACCAGAAGTTTGTTGAGCTTTTATCCAGATGTTTTAAGACAGAAAAGTCCTGTAGATAAATTTACCCCACCAGTGTCAGGGATGAGCAGGAGGAATGGAACCTGTCCAGTTTTAGCACATATCAGACATTTTCTCTATGAAATTCCATAATGATAAAAATTCAGAAAGGGAGCATTCCAGCTCAAAATGCTGCAGCGTCATGAACTGCTGGAATCCTGGGATAAAAGTCAAGTGCTGCCAAGAGCCACATGCTCTGCTCCACAAAATTCCCAGTGGCTGGCTCCAGCGGAAACTTGGACTCTTTATAAAATTCCTCTTTCTCAAATTTCTTTCCCTCAGTGTTCTCAAATTTTCACTTTAATATTGTTTCCTCTGTCAAAAACGTTTGCCATTCATCCAAAATAGCAGGAATAATTTAAAAAATACAACCCAGAGCTGAATTAAAGTGTTTGTTCTAATCTATTAATTAATTGAGAAGCTGAACCTCCCCTGAAATGGAATATTTGGAAAGCCAACCATGGCTCTCATGGCATTTCTGGAGCTGCCCAGCACACTCAGCACTTGTTTCCTGGAGCTGTGAGTGACACACAGCTTGTGTGGGGATTTTTACACAAAACCCACCAAATTTAAAGTTGTGAGACTCTGGTTTAGTGTAGTTTTATTAAAAATAACTATTTATGAAAGCAGCAGTGATGGAATGCAGTGGATGAACTGCAAAGAAATACAAGTTAAGGATGTGTCACATCTTCATAAATCAGCTGCCATTGAAAATTGAATCTAATCAAATTTTTGCTTGAGATATTAAAACCTGTTATGAATCACGTGGGTATTTCTGGTTGATGGTGATACCATCGTTTTCTGAACTGGGATTCCAGTGTCTCACCAGACACTTTTGAACGTATGTAAAATTCATTGCTGGGGATGACCCCAGGTGAATTTACAATGTGCTTGATAAGGAATTTTAGGGAATTCCTTTCCTGCTTTTAGATTAGTGGGCTCCTTCACCAGCTGGCTCTAGAAATACTTCTTTTTTTTTTTTTTTTTTACTCTCTTTGAATTATTTTCCTTCTGTGCTACACTTAAGACCATAAGGAAAGTACAAGGGTTTATTTTGCTCGACATCACTCTGGTAATGTTTCCTCTACCAATCATTTCACCATTTTCAAGTTTCCTGAGGGTCTTGCTGAATTTTTTCACTTAATGGTCCCCTAAATCAATACTGACCGCGGGTAGCTGGTTGTTCTCACACATTGCTCCCGGCTTGTTTGAGGCTCTAATTGTGATTTTCAGCTGAAACCCTCTCTGTCCTTTTTTCTCTCTGAATACTGGCCTCATCCACCAGCTGGAGAGATGTTTTCTGGGGGCCAAGCCAGTCACCTTTATTTCAGAATCCTTCTTTCACTCCTTGTTTAGGGCTTATTGATTGACAAAAAGGTGTCTGTGCCGAGTTCTCCGCGGGTAAACGACGCCCATGGAGTAATTAACACCTGCAGCGAGGGCAAAGGGGAAGATGCCTCCAAAGCAACTGCCTGGGCTGTTCCCAGTGGAATATTGCTCAGTGAAAGAAGAATTTGAGTCTTCCCTCCCTTACACCAACAAGCCACATCCACACCTCCATGGGAGGAGTGGGAAGAGGCGTTTGGAGCTCGTGGAGCTCCTCAGAGCAGCGGGACCGGTGGTGTTGGTGTTGTGGAACCCTGTGTTCAGTGCTGGCAGGTGACATCTGTACAGCTGCTGCTGCTCCCTTCTCCTCCTCTGGAGCCTGCCTTGGCATTTGCTCTTTCATGGAATTCTTGTCGGCATGGTGGTGCTGGACACGAATATCCTAAAAACTGTCAGTGGAACATCTTTCTTCAGTCACCGGTGCTAAACAGTGTTGGTTGTGTGGCCAACAAGAAGAGATCCAGGGGTTTGAGAGATCCAGGGGTTTTTGGTTAAATATCTGAACTGGGTAAGTACTGTAGGAATAGGAAATTGTGTTTTGGGATGCCAGAGCCCACCTGATGGATGAGGCGCACAAAGACTTGGGCCGTTCACATGCAGGTGCAAGCACAGGTAGTTTTTGACACCAAGCATTTTCCTTCTCTGCTTGTCCTGCAAGATTTTGCCAAATTCAGCTAATCCTGGTGGGTTTTTTTAAATTTAAAGTTGTCATGGGATGGCGAAACCACAAACCCAAGGAAAGCTTCTCTGAAACTGAAGCTGGGCAAGTTGGTTCGGGATAAAAGGCAGATCTTTCACTTCCTCTCCTTCCTTTCCTCCTGTGACCTATTTAAGATGCTAAAACATATTGCAATGATTAGTTCATGGCAAGAGGAAGAAATTGGAAGATAATTTACGATAAATTTCAAGATATTTCTTGCTGCCACCAGGATTAGTGGTCAGGTCTAATGGTAGGATCCATATAACAGCTATAATAATAAAGTCTGCCCAGTAGTTGTGGGTTTATGCCAACAGAAAAAATCTGAACTACAAAATATTAGACCTCCGTGCAACCAAAATCTGGATCTTCATTTAAATTGCATTTCAGTGCAGCATCTCTCCTATTGGATGGTAATGAAGGAGCAGTCTGCAAATTCTTGGAGTAGAAACGGAACTGTTCTGTCATCGTCAGCCTCTCTTCATGGCTGTAGGTGAGGGTGGTGCAGAGACACCTCCCGCTGTCCCAGGCTGCTCCAACCCCACCCAACCTGGCCTTGGACACTTCCAGGGATCCAGGGCAGCCACAGCTTCCCTGGGCAGTTTCTTGAATTTCTTTTCTTTTTTTTTCCTACTTAAATTTCCCTTTTGCAGATATTTAGGATCTTGAGAAGAGTTTCTTAAGCTGCAAAATGCCACCAAAGATTTCCGTCAGGTTTTGTGTTTAGTGCAGAGCAGAAACCTCCCAAACTTCTCTGACGCTTCCAGAAATAATCAACTTCTGAACTCCGTGACTAATAGGGTTTGTGTATAAATTTAACTGTGGCAATGTTTGAGTGCCTTCAGTTTTAGAGGGATGGCAAACACATTGGACACAGTGCAGCATCACTGGGACTCATTAGCATAGTGGGGCCACAGCCAGCAATGTGCTCCTCAACCCACCAGATGTGCAGCAATACCTTCAGGAGAGCAAAAAATCAGCCCAGATAAGGGAAAAGTGTGAAAAACTCACCATATTAATCATGTTAAAGCCAGTTTTGGGGCGTTTTGTGGAGCTGTGTGTTTGTGTGGAACAGGGTCATCCCAGAGCCGGGCAGGATTTGGGATTGGAGGGCTGGGAGAGGAGCTGGGTGTGGGTTGGTCCTGGTGCCACAGCCACCTCGTGGGGATGGGGGGGTCAATTCTGAAGATTTATTTGATAATTTCTACCTCAGTGTGATTCCAGTCTGGAAGTTTCTGTGGCTGGTGTGGATCCGGAGTCGCTGGCGGAGGCGGAAGCTTCCCGGGGGTGGGAATGTGGGACCTGGATGTCAAATGTGCAGCCAGGTGGGAGCTGATAAATCCTCTCTTGCAGACTCCTGCTGAACAGGCCAAAGCCAGGCTGCAGCTGGTTCTGGAGGCAGCTGGTGAGTAAATTATCATCTTCAAAATTTATTTCATTTTTGTGCTATCAGGTGGGATTTTATCTGTCTGTGTTTGGCAAATGCTGATCCCGTTCTCTGTAGCTCACTTAAATTTCAGGTTAAGATTAAATTGGTTTGCATCATCGTTGGCACTGAATAAAGCCCTTTAAGGAAATAAAAATAAGTCATTTTTTACATTGAAACCTCACATGTTTGTCCTCTGGCTCCTGCTGATATTGAACCTTTATTCTGTGCTCTCAAAAATTTGGTTTTGTTTATTTTTTTGCACTTTTCTTATTTTTAAGCACTATTCTAAATCAATACAAGTATTTTTTAAAATTATTTTTCCTGTTTTGGAAACCCTCTGTTTTGAGGAATCTCCTCACATTGCTGATGTACTTTTTTTGTCTCCAAAATCCATCCAGCGTTTTTCATTGTCTCTCTTCCAACACGTTCCTTGTTCTCCAGAACTTTTAATAAATCTTTGAAGCATGTAATTATGAAATGGATGTGACAGCCCTGACCTCAAAAGCACAATTTGTGTATTCTGCTGCCATCAATCACACCTCATTTTTTAATTTCACACCTGGGAAATGTACAAAAGATAACTGGGGCTTGTATATCATCGTGACCTGGGCTCCAAAATTTTCTAAACTTATCAAAGGTCTGTGACATTGTTAAATTTAAATATCCACCGCTGAGGGCTGGATCTTAGATTGAAGCTGCAAGTTGTTCATAAGGAACAGGAGAAATTTAATCTCTTTGTGTCTCTTACCATCCAAAATACAGAATTAAGTTTCTTCCTGGCTTTATTTAAGCCTTGGTCATCCCAGGCATTTATGAAATCAACCCCCACCTTCTTCCCCAAGTCCCACATTCAGTCAATTGCATTTAATTTTTATTAAATTGCTGTCAGAAGAGGTAGGAAATGCTGATAAATGTTGTTTCTACTCCTATCAAAATCAGCACTTATTTCACCTTTTAGTCTTAAAAATCAATTTATGCTGAGCCATTACCCAGCAGCTTTTTGAGGAGTTGAGGATCAACAGGTTCGTTGCTGTTGCTGTTGTGGTGAGGTTCTGTTTGAATATAATTTAAATGAACTCTGTACTTCAGTAGTGGTGAGCAGAGCTGTTGTTTGTGAGCGTAGGGCTCTGTACAGGCTCCATCCCAAACTTGGGAATGAACTCATGGGATATCTGGCTGTACACTTTATAGGAATTGCTCCAGTCCCACTAAGTGGGAGTAAAGAGCTGTGCTTTGTTCCCGATGGATTGTCCATGGATCTGGCGCTGCTCCTGCCTGATTTGGACAAATAAACCCAGGGCTCCAAATTCCCAGCAAGTGTTGTAGGGACATTTGGGCCAGTCCCTTCCTGGTTCATCCCTACTGACATCATGGAACCATGGAATGGTTTGGGTTGGAAGGACCTTAAAGCCCACCCAGTGCCACCCCTGCCATGGCAGGGACACCTCCCACTGTCCCAGGCTGCTCCAAGCCCCAATGTCCAACCTGGCCTTGGGCACTGCCAGGGATCCAGGGGCAGCCACAGCTTCTCTGGAATTTCTTGTTTTTATTTCCCTTGTGGAGATGTTCAGGATCTTGAGAAAATCTGCTTTTAGAATTTAACCTAGGTATTATTTTAGGAAATAGCAGCTGCTTTCTCTGGAGGACAGAAATCAGCAAGTAGTAAAACAGGCTCTTATTACTGAGACCTTTTTGTTGTAGTGTATTTTGGAGGTGAGAATTGTGACTTCAGGTCTCTCATTACGAGAGCAGGTAAAATACAAAATATTCACCTGTGTCTGTGAGGGAGGAGGGTAAGATGGCCATTTTTATATTTAGGTAGTACAGTGCTGACAAGAAGGTTTTTCTCCAAGTCCTGCATTCATGCTGACTTTGTTAAATAATAATTTTTCTTTGTTGGTGTAGATTAATTTCAGTATTTTGTTCTCATTAAGCAGGGCAATATTGGGAGGTACTGAAACACTTTAATTCTCGAGGCAACTGATTTTTGATTCATAAAACCTGTCATTCCTCAGAAGTTGTTGGTGCCAGCTATAAATTCATATTTGCAGAATTTATTGAATTAGATTTCTTAATACTGAGGTGCCAGGGAGCCTTTTTAGGCTCCTCTGACAACCTCCCCCAAGTCGCCGTGCCCGAGCAGATGTTAAGCAGGCAGTAGTTGAATGTTAATTTGGAGAGGGTGGGATGTTTAAGCCCATCTGAAGTATGTTCCATGTGGGCCTTCCAGACTGAGCTACAATGCTTTGTCTCTTGGGAGAGTTTCCAAGCTAAACCTCTTTCTTTTTGTCGCTCTATATGGACTCTCTCAAGTCAGTATAAAGCAGATCATCCCTGGGCTAAAGCTCTCCAGCTTTTGTTAGCGGGCTCTGTAGGGCTGTAATTAGGCCTCCTGGCAGGCCCTGCCGGCCAGTTAATGGTCATATGGAGTTTTTCTGAGGCAGACTGGCTTTGTGTAAATCCTTGCTCGGGATCTCCTTCTGGGTCACTTCCTACCAGGCCGGGGCTTTGTGCCGCTGCCCCACGGGCGGACGGGGAGCAGCGTCCCCTGACCAGCGCCGGCTCCGGGAGCGCCGCACAATCCACCCGGATAATCCCCAGTGTAAACAGAGGATTTAGCTCAGCTTCTGTCACTTACAGTTGCCAAACCACTTGGGTGTCTGTGATTTCTTTCCCAGACTTCATTACCAAGGGCCGGAGAAGATCCGAGCCGGGGGTTTGTGTTAAACCCGTGGCTCCCGGCGCTGATTTTAGGGAAAAGTTTGTGCCGTTTCAAATCCCAAATCCCGAGTTTAGAGCAAACCTCAAAACTTGAAAGCTGCTTAATACGTGCTGTAAATTATGTGGCACCTGTGCTTTCTCATAAAGATTAAAATATGGATGAATATTCCCAAAATGTCAATAAATTCCTATGAAACAGCACACGGACGTTTCAAACTGTCGATATTGCTGCCTCTTCCAAAGGACTCCGAGAGCTTTTCCATGGTGCTAAGCAGAAATTTCTTACTCTCCATATAAAGACGATGACAAAAGGCAATTGATCTGGATTTTCAAAGGTCTAGAGTTGAAATAAGCGACTGATCTATTTTTGGGATCTGCATTTCAATCTCTGGCTGAAAGAGCAGTCAAGAATGGGGCGTTTTGTGCAAAGAATTCGCCGGAGTTTATTTAAAGGAAACTTCAGGACCGAGGCACTGAATGTGAGGGGATGAAAATGGGGGAATACAAATGCCAAGCACTTAACATTTATCAGATCCAGTTCTGGATATTGGATATTTAACTCATTATCTTTGAGCTATGCTATGGGATTGCTGCCCTTAATTTTGTGCCATGCATCTTTATTGCATTTTACGTATCCATCCAAGAGAAAATCATGGATTGCAATGAGTGCTTTGGCCTTAGCTGTGGTAAATACAAATGTTTTATAATTCTTACTGCTTTTTAAAAAAATCTACCCATTCTACTACAAGTTACTGAGGAGAAAAAGCCTGATTTGCACTCAGTGCCTGATAAATATAGTCAAATATTCTCTGCTTTTGGGTATCAAAATGGCTCATAACAGATGTGGCTGAAAGGACCACATACGTAGACTGTATGATTTTAGTCTGGTGGAACTAATAGGATCACTTGCTACTTTATAGATTCTTGCTTTTCTTTTACTTTAATAAAAACTGTTTAGTTAAATAGGTTGGCCTCTATTTTGCTCTTTTCTAGCTATGCAAAGCAGTCAGGCGGGCAGGTGGCGACAAGTATGAAAAATTTCCTTTTATTGGGGCTTCTTTTCAACTGCCAAATTTATCAAATGTTTATGGATTTCTCGTTTTGATGATGGTTTTCTTTCAGTTTTCTTATTTGTGTTCTTTCCACTGAAAACTTGCTGGCTTTCATTTGAATTTCTAATTATGCAATGAATTTTAGAAGGCTGGATAACATGTGTTGTTATATATGCACAAAGGATGAAATAATACTGAAAATATTTTACTTGTTCCATGGAAATTTAAAACGGGCTTTTAAAATAATTCTTACTCCAGAAATTGCAAGAATTGGAACTTTTAACACGCTTAAAAGTTCTGAATATTGAAAAAGAGATTAATTTAGTTGCTATGTAGGTTTGATTTAATATAAAATTCTAATTTTTATCAATTTCAAATAGCTGTTTTGAATAGTGGCAATTGACATTTTGGGTAATTGAATTTTACTTCTATTTATATAAAAATCTCAATTCGGAGAGGTGTCTTCCTCAAATCACCTCTTCTGTCTCTGATAAATGTGGATGGAGATGTTTTGTGCAGCATTTCCTGACCCCCAGCAAGGAGAGGAATTTTCATCCATAGTGAGTCCTCACCAGTGTGAGGAGTTTGTGACTGTTCCCTGCGTCAAAGGAAAGTCAACTGGAATTAGACTTGGGAAGAGCCTCGACAGTGATTGCTGAAACATCTTCTCTGTGTGTCCTGCTCTAGGGCCATCTGAGATTCCAGAATCCCACAATCCCAGGATGGTTTGGGTTGGAAGGGATCTCCAAGCCCATCCAGTGCCTCTCCTGCCATGGCAGGGACACCTCCCACTGTCCCAGGCTGCTCCAAGCCCCAGTGTCCAGCCTGGCCTTGGGCACTGCCAGGGATCCAGGGGCAGCCACAGCTGCTCTGGGCACCCTGTGCCAGGGCCTCACACCCTCCCAGGGAACAATTCCTTCCCAAAATCCCATCTCTGCCGATGGAAGCCATTCCCTGTGTCCTGTCCCTCCAACCCTTGTCCCCAGTCCCTCTCCAGCTGTCCCAGAGCCCCTTTAGGCCCTGGATCCTTCTCTTCTCCTGACTCCACAGGGGAGGTTTATCCTGTTCTGAAAAACCAGCTAATTTAGGAAATCCATCTAATTATGGAGTTAATGAACCCAGTTTTTAGGTCAACTGCTGATTCCTACTCAGCAGATTTTGGTGTCAAAACCAATTTCATTGACAGAATCAGCAGAAAGAACACTTGAGAAAACTGAGTGATGGAAAAATTAAACCATTCATTTAAAAATGAAGACGATGTACGTTAGCAGAAGTAGCTACTTTTTCTGTTATGTATTTTATGGGAATTTCAGGTGTTTTAAGACTGAATTTCAGAAAATACAGGAAGTATTTGAGCTCACCTGGATGCTCCACAGCGATGAGCTTCATAGCCAAGCTGGACAGGGACACCTTTCTTCAGGCATTACTTGAGCTCTTGGCAAAGCTTCATAATCTCATTAGAGTTCTAAAAAAATAAGAATTTCTGCACACAAAGTGACATCTGTAGAAAAAAGAGTCATTACTCCAATTAATTGCTTTTTAAACATATTAACGGTGTTGTCTTTACAAAAGGGGTGATTTCTGAAGTGCAGCTGGTTTGTGTTGTTGGTGAGCAAAGTAAACACTTGGGTAATACCAATTAATCAAATAATTAATCTAAATTAATTTTCGTGATTGCTGAAAAAATACAGGATTTTAATTGAATGTAGGTAGAGAATAAGTGTGTTGGCAATGAAATAATTCACTTTTGCAGTGTATGATATTCTGTTGGTGTCTAAAAGCTATTCACTTCAGGGACCTCTTTTAGGTTCTTACAAGACACTAAAAAAAATTGCTTTGACCATTTTTGTAGAATATTTATTTGTTTTTGGAGTAAGAAGCCAATGAGGAGTTATAGGGATGCCTTAATATAAACCAGAGCCTCTAAACAGATTTTAGTGTAACTTTATTAGTTAATGAACATCTATTGCCTTCAGAAATCATTCCAAAGCTTTTAGAATTTCTATTTTTTTGTTAGATTTTTATCCAAGGCATTTTTTTTGTGGCACCAAAAGTATCTCAGGCTTAGATGGTGCCTAATGGGTTTCAGTAATATTGCAGCATATGGGATACAGGATTTTGATGCAAATCTCTGTGCTAATTATGTGCAGATGAATCTTTCAGGCCTGCTATTGATCTGCAGTCAAAGACAATGTTTCAGTTAGCTTAAGTTTTATATCAATTCATATTTAGCAACTTTGCTGTAATTTAATTATCCACTGGTTTGGCTGTGGAAACCATATGTGGTCGTGGGGCTCATTGGTTTTATGCAGGTCTTTTGGGAAATGTTATTTCTTAATGTTGAGGGGGAAATATTTATTTCTCCTGTTTTACAGGCTCTGTCACAGCCTCCTCTCTGTCCAGGTGCCCTCTTTGGGCTCTGGTCATCCAACCATTCCCAGGAATTGGTGTGCAGGAGATTTGTTCTGGCAGTTTTCCTTGTACATCTTTGGATGTTTAGATTTTCTACAAGTGAAAGTGGAGAGTGTTTTTATATATAACATGGATGTAAATTCCAGTGGTGCATTTTATAGCCTGAATGCCCAGAAAAAGACTTTGAATTGCCCCATCTGCTCTGGCTGGTGGGCTCACGTTGGGTGTTCTGGTGTTGGGGACCTCTCTAATTTCCACATGGGAGTGTACTGGAATCATCCTGCTGATAGGAGCCTAAGATTGGATTAGATTAAATTAATTATAATTCCCAGTGAGGGTGGGGAGGCCCTGGCACAGAGTGCCCAGAGAAGCTGTGGCTGCCCCTGGATCCCTGGCAGTGCCCAAGGCCAGGCTGGACAGGGCTGGGAGGACCCTGGGACAGTGGGAGGTGTCCCTGCCATGGCAGGGGTGGCACTGGATGAGCTTTAAGGTCCCTCCCAACTCAAATAATTCCATCATTTCCTTAAAATATTTCACAGAAAGTAGAAATTCCAGGAAAACCTGGAATGCCAGTACACGGCTCCGAGTTCAGCAGTCATCCAGCACCTTGTTCTGTGCCTGCACCATCTTCTTGTAACTGCTGTATATTAATTTTTTCAGGGACAGTATTTAATATGGGTAATAACCCCCTTGTTTTAGCTATTGGAAGCCCATTTATCACGAGTTTATTAAACAAGGAGAACCAAGTGTGCCATTTTCGCCAATGCTTTCGCTTGCTCGTGTTCTCTTTGTTGCCCCAAATGAATGAAATTAGAACAAACAATCTCCGAGTCATTTGTAATCAAGCTCTGATTAATGGACTTTGGTTTCACAGCCATTATTCATTCAAGAACACCTGATATCTTTCCCATAAACAAATCGTGTTTGTCCAAATTAAGAAATTAAATGAAGCATTTGATGAGTTTATGATTGACCCTTCCAACTCGGAGCCCATTAGTCAACGTCGTTATCATGCAAAACTGCCTGACTAATGTGCTGGCTGAATGTGCTGTGTGGATTTATTATGATTTCTGATTAATGCCTGCTGCAAGCCAAACCACGGGATTGTAATAATTCCTTGATTTTCATTTGAGCAGTCGCTGAAGATTTTCATCTGTGATGAAATGCATTCGTGTCCCATTAGATTTAGAGATGATTATGAGGTGTCGGCCGAATAAATCTCAGCGTGGAGCAGAGGGTGCTTTGCAAGGACTTTTTCAGTTGTGGTGGGCCTTTTCTAAGACTGCTGCCTGTCATTAACAGGGATTTTGGGGTGGTTTAAGGGGAGTTCTCAGGTTTTTGCAGATATGGGGGGTCATAGATATTGATAGAAACAAGATCCCCAACATATTTTTGTAAGTGAAACATTTCTCCTCATACTTATGAGACTAATAAGAAAATTTTCTTTTATTTTCTTTTTATTATTTACACATCTTATGATTTTATGAATATTTAATATCTGTATTTTTCAGCAAATTTTCCTGGGGGTGTTTGGTCACTTTAGTGACTCGGAAAGGATTTTACACAACATTTTCTGCTGAAATAATGCCCTTGAAAAGCAGATGTTAAACTTCTGTAATAGTCAGTTTTAACACTCCTCCAAAAGCGAAGCAAGGCAAGTTCACACTGAATTAAATCTGCATCAGGTGATTTGAGCCCTGGTGCCAGCAGCCCATTAAAGAACTGCTCCGTGATCCATTGGAAAGGGCCGAGTGGTGTCGGTAGTAAAAGGCAACAGTAATGAAAACTCGTGTTCTTTGTCATATCACTTGTATTGATCACCCCAGCAAGGAAAAAAGAAGTGTTTCAAAACACAGCTTATGTGAAAAATCAAATTAGATGCTTTCATGGCAGATCCTCCCTTTAATTCTGGTTCTATTTCTCTTCTCTGTGGCTGCAGTGTGATTTATTATTGAAGGTTTCTGAGCTGCTTTGTTTAAGCCATTGTGTATCTCCTTATGTTCTTAAAATACTCACTAAAACTATTTAATCACAGTAGTTTCTTAAAGGTCTTGAGCATTTTATGCTGCTCATCTTAAGCCCTTGGAGAGTTTTCTCTGAGAAATGTGAATAATTTTATAGTGATGAGTCTCTTTGGGCAAGAGGAAATTATGATTCCATTGGAAAGGGCTTGGAGCAACCTGGGATGGTGGAAGGGTGTCCCTGCCCCTGGAAGGGAGTGGGACTGGATGGAATTTAAGGTCCCTTCAACCCAACCATTCAGGGATGCTCTCTCACTGCAGCTCTGGGTTTGCCTCCTGTATGTTCCTAACTTGCAGTAGCACTGGATTTGTGTCTGGATTTTGTGGTCTGAAGTGTGGATAAAGCTAAGGGGGAAAGGAAATAAGCTGTGGAAGAGTACATGGAATTCCAGACTGGTTTGGGTTGGAAGGGACCTTGAAACCCATCTCATTCCACCCCTGCCATGGGCAGGGACCCCTTCCACGGACCAGGCTGCTCCTTGGGCTCTTCCAGGGCTGGGGCAGCTTCTCCGGGCAGCCTGTGCCAGCCTAGTTAGAAATAGATAATTTTTAATCCACTTTAATATTACCTTTTGGCCTCTACCATTCCCAGGTTTCCCTGCAGACTTTTAAAAGCTGGCTTTGCAGCCTTATTCCCAGCATTTCTGTGGTGAAGCCCACGCTCCCCGGTGCCCTTGGCCGGCGTGGCTGTCCCTGGCTGGTCCCCGTTGGTGCTGCCTCGGTGGCCCCGCCTGGCTGCGCCTCCTCTGCTGGTGGTTATTGACATTTTATTCCAGGGCTCAGCCTCCTGATAAACCAGGCCGTGCTCCCCAGCAGATAAATGTCCATATTCAGCTGGTGGAGGTGATTATGTGGGGCTGCCACCAAAGAAACCCTAAAGCATCCTATTAGCGGGGCCGGAGCCTCGGAATAAAGGCCTCAATTACGGAGCACTCCCGAGCCCTGACGAGGCACTCCCGTGACATTAATGGTGTCTTTATAACCTTTTTAACTTCTGCTGGCTCTGACAGAGCACCACAATCACAGCCATGGCTTTGCCCTTGGCAAGCAAAACCTCATTTGGAGAGGATAATAAGTATTTACTATTTAGATGGCTGGCAATAAAATTTCTCTGAATGAGATTTTACTGAGAAAATGCAAACTGATTCAATTACTTCCTTTAATGGACTGGTGAGACCTGTAATAACAGTTTGTGGAAGCTGCAAGTGCAATGTTTAGCTTTTTTCTGTTTTTCGTTTTGGTTTTTTTTTTTTTTTTTTTTTTTGTGTGAAAATAAAAACTGATTCTTTTCCCAGAATTATATCATGGGATTGTGTCACGAAATTATATCATGGAATCATTAAGCTTGAAAAAAAACCTCCAAAATCATCAAGCCCAGCCCTTAAACCCAGCATTGCCACATTCACCATTTTCACTGGAAAACTTAATCCAACTTTTCCATGCATGTCCCATGATATTTTTCTCATCTTAAAAGTGGATAAAGATCTCAAATGTTGGCAGTGTTATAATTGCCAAAAGTGTTGGAAATCCTTAAATATTCCTACAGAGAATTCCTGTCATCTGGCCTTAGGGTGCCAAAATGTGGAATGGGATGTCAGTTATGTCTTTAAAAAATAGATATTTTTTGGAAATCCATGGAGCATTCCCTGAGTCTCAAAGCATTGTAGAACATAACTGGTTTAATAGCTGGGTGTGTGCCAGCAGAAGGGATTTCCCAGGTGATGTGGAATATTTATGAGATTTAGGAAAAAATCTTTTTAAGGACATGTATGAGAAAGAGTTACTGAAAGTTTTTGAGTTTCTTGTATTTCTAAACAAATTAGCAGCCCGTGAAACTGATCTGCAAACATTTATTTGTTCTCTACTATGTCCTAAAACCAGATGTATATTAAATAAGTAAAGTCATCCTGATCCACGTTTTACAGAGTACTTCATTTTATGTCTGGATCCAGGATGGACCTGCAGAAGAACCAAGTACAAATTTTGGAAATCCCTAAATGTGTGTCTGTACCAGACCACCAGTTCCATTATTTTCATTTATTCAGAGAATTCCATGTTGTTGCTTGGATAAAGTTAGTTGAAATGGGATCCTTATTATCTCAATTCGTGTTAAAATATTTCTGTACGTGCATATCTCACACTTCACCAATTCACACCAATTTGCCACTTTTATCCCCTGGCATTGATATAGATTTTTGTCTTTTTTTGTGGAAGTTTTAATAATTTCATGAAATCGGTGTTTGTGGCATTAGGGAGTGCCAGGGACACGTTCAAACTTCGTTAGTACAGCTCTGGAAGAAGACACAGGATAATATTTCCTTCCCTTTTTAACCATCAGTCACTGTACAGAGCCGCTGCGCCAACAAATTCATAACCTCCTCTGTATTTGATTTTAAAAAAATAAACCCAACCAACTTTTGCTTTCCCCAGTTCAATAACTCCCCAGAAATGTTCTTTTATACAGTGTAGCTCATACAATCCTGCATGGGCTTATAAATTGAAATCCCACTTTTTTCGGACGTTCCCGCCTGGATGACTGATAGCTGTGTGTATTTGCCATAAAATTTTAATTATGACAGAGTTATGAATCACTGCTCCCGCTGGTTAAAGTGTTAAAAAATGATGGGATTGTTGTTTATTAAACTTGGGAGGGTGGAGGAAGAAAATGGAAAAGGTTTCAAGTTGTGTGGGCTGGATCCCGAGCTCAGACGTTTCCTCAGGAGCAACCCTGGAGCTGATTTTGGATGTGCCCTTCCCTCCCTGGGGGCTGCTCCTGCCCAGGGTGACAAATACCATTAATTTTATTGCTTTAACCACCCTGTGGGTGTCCTGGGGAGGAGTTTGCAATAATTTCATCCCTCAGGATTGGAGCTTTGGCTGTTGCCACAGGAATAGCGGAGCAGCCCCACTCTTTCCCTTTGTGAGGGCAGGACACGGGCACGGGGATAAAACCAAGGTGTTCACAGAGAAATACCAAGTATTTAAAAAATAATGAGCTAGAACTAGAGTTGTGCAGATCTTTTACTGTAACACGGTTTATATTAAAAGAGTCAGGTTTTGTTAACAATATCAGTGTGTTCAAACACAAAAATCCCCTTAGAACCTCACAACGCTTGATATTTCCCAATTTTTTCCCAATTTTTAGGCAAAAAACATGTGCAGCAGCACCTGATGTATCTGGCACGTGAGGGGTTGCTTTAAACGACCCCACTTTGAGTTTTTCTGCCTTCAAATAAGCTGTGTTTGGCTTCCCCTTTGGCGGGGCTGTCAGGGCAGGGCTTTCCAGGCAGACAGAGGAACAGCTTGGAGTGGTTGCAGGGCTTTAATCCCTGGGGAATGATCCGGCAGCCCCGGCTTTTCGGGGATGTGCTGCACACCAGGGTGAGGCCGTCTGGGCATTCGCTGGGAGAAACCTGAGGGATGCATGAGGAGAGCCGGGGCACGAGGCAGCGGGGGCCTGTAGCACTGCCCACTCCTGCCACGGGCTGGAACAGGGCTAAGGGAGTTCTACAGGACAAAGTTGGGGGATTACAAAGTCTTTTATGGTTTGATCCATGTGGAATTGGTCCTGGTGGTAAGGAACATCTATGCTGCGCTGTAAACTAAGGGAAAAAATTCCAAAATTCAAAATACTTGTTATTTATATTATAATTTCAGGAGTAGCATCTCATTTTTCTTTCTCATGGACATGAAATGTTGTTTGACAGGTCTATTCTATATGCAATTATTCATATTTAAATGTTTTAGTCACCAGCTGATGCAAAGAAACTTTTTACTTTCCAACAACATAAATAATTCATGGAAGTTGGACTGGATGGCCTTGAATGTCTTTTCCAACCTTAATGATTCTATTAGCTTATTTTTAGTAAATTAAGCTTAAAATCAAAACTCAGCTTCATTATTCATTTCAACTTACTTAATATTTTTGTTAGTCAAAATAATGGATGTGTGTGTTTATGGTATTTTTTTAATTGATTTATCTGGTAACAAAGTAGTGAATGTTACTCTAACAAAGGAAAATACCAAAATAAAAAATACTAATTATTAAATACAAAAAAAAAATTCAGTTTGCTGCTGTAATGAATCAGTAGTACTTTTAGGAAATGCAACATAAAACTGGGGTAACATTAAAACCATTAACCCCGCTCGCCTCGACTCCCGCCCTCCGAGCTCAGAATTTTCCATTAGAAAGGGAGGCTAGGGATCAATATGAAGATCTGTTGATAATGTTATATTAATTAGAGTAATCAAACCATGCTTAGAGCATGACAGCTGCCAGGGAGAGGGAGCAGAGCAGAGCTCCCCGTGCTGTCCGTGGGCTCTGATGGGGACGATTCCCAGCTGGAGCCGCTGCTCCGCCTTCCATCGACTTTGGTTCGGGGGGCAGCGGAGTCTCCCCAAAGCTGCTGGTCAATGATTCCCTCTCAGCAGTGATGTAATTAAAGACTCCAGCCGGCGTTTGCGGGGCTGCCTGGGCATTGATCATCCCGGAGATGTGAGGGGATCGATAGGGGGGATGCAGGAGAGGGCCCCGGAGAGCGGGAAGAGCGCTCGGAACGCGGCTCCGGGACATGGGCAGGACGTGGAGCTGGACCTGGGGCTGACCTGTGCCCAGCACAGCCCCCTCGACCAGCAGAGCTTTATTACCTGTTCTTACCATGTGGGCTCAAACCAGTCTGGCCTGGCTAGTATTGATCGGGGGCTCTTCAAAGGAGGAGAAATCCAGTACTGGCAGAAAATAGGGATTAAAGCAGTTAAATGGATTTTTTGGAGATAGTTGTTACCCTGCTTGCAACATTTGTACAAATTGTAAAAGGGATTTTTAATATTATTTCAGAAAATATTATGATGGCAGTTATCTGAAAAAAGGGATGATTTTTTTAAAAGAATTTTTTTATAGAATCCCCGAATGGTTGGGGTTGGATGGGACCTTAGAGACCATCCAGTTCCACCCCCTGCCACTTTCTGATGGATACCCCTGGATCCCTGGCAGTGCCCAAGGCCAGGCTGGACGTGGCTTGGAGCACCCTGGGACAGTGGAAAGTGTCCCTGCCCATGTCAGGGGTGGCACTGGACGGGCTTCAAGGTCCCTCCCAACCCAGACCATTCCAGGATTCTGTGCTAGGGCAACTGAGCAGTGCAATTAAGAGTGTGATTAACACAATCATTAGATCTTCATTAAAAAGCACAAATTCCATATGAAGGATACCCAGACATCCCGTGGGTGCATGTACAAGTTCAGAACCAAGTTATTTCTGAAGGGTGAAGGATGATGGGCCTCAACTGGTGCTCTGCTGCCAGCCCCACACGGTTTTGTGCATTCCCTCTCCTCATGGTGAAAACCATTAAACACCCAATGAGGTTTTAATATTTCAAATTATTCCTATTTTCTAAGAATGATAGAAATGCCCTCTTGAAGTCCTTTGCAGAGCTCTCCCATCTGAAGTTAAAGCTGGCTGGAAATGAAACCTAATTGGAGAAAGTTTATGGAGCTTCTGGTGTTGAATAAGGCTGCTTATTTATTACTTTGCCACAGCTTTATACAAATATATAGATGCACATGTGTCTGAGGGAAAATTATGCTGTCCAGACTTACGAGAGCCAGTTGGAATCTCTCAAGGTTGCAGATGAGCAGTGGAAATGCATGTGTATATTATCAGCTGCGTGCCCTTGGAGGCGACTTCCTCACTGACGACAAATCTTTCTTCACTCCTGTCCCGGAAATCAGCGCTTTGGTGGTTTTCCATCTTGGATTTGTCTGTTTTCCCACTTGCTCTAATGGGCTCTACTCGAACTTTTAAAAACAAGCATTTATCTGAAATACATTAAGAAACACAAATGTTTGATACCCCAAATTCCTTGCTGAATTATTTAAGCGCTGCTGCAGCAAACTGTTTACTCAGGGATGTTCAGCCTGGTGTTTAGTAGGGGTGTAGTTTTCTTTTAATGCAGTTATTGAATTCCAACCCACAGAGCCTCTGGCGGGATTCCAGGAGCGCTGTGCTGTGCCGAGTGAAGATAAATTGTTTGTTTTCAGCAGCATTTCTTCATCTTCATCACTTAATCTGCAATGAAATTTTACAGCCAGCCGCTGAATATTTAAGCAATATATTTACCTCTTTTATCCTGGGGGAGTATTTAATAATGCTGAGTACAGTAAATGATTAGAGTAGTTAAGGATACAAGCTGAGAACGTGGAGTTTCCATCCTTTTCTCGGGCGGGATGAGCTCCGCGCTCTCCGCGGCGTTCCCGGGCCGCCGGCCGCTCCCAAGGCTGCCGGGTGTAATTGAGTGTGTGTTGGCATCGCTCTAAGTCTTCCCACAAATCTTTCCTTGACACACACTCCCCCTTTTGGTGCCAGATGTCAGCTTCTTTTGGCTGCCTGTCTTATGATTCCACAGTTCCGGCACAGTAAATCCTGGGAGTTTGCCGCTCCTCGACCCCGAAGTTTCCCACCTCGTCCTTTCCTGATTTTCCAGTGCCCCACTCAATATCTTTGTGAGTTAACACTCCTCGGTGCTAATATTTATTTTCTTTAACTGTGTCTTGGTGTTTATGGACTTACAGGTTTTTAAAAAAAACTTTAAAAAAGTACTTTTTGGTCTTTTTTGTTTTCTGTTGCTTCACGAAGGTTTTGTCATTAACATCGTGGTCAGAGTGGGAAATGATCATGAGTAAGGTGAACAAAATTCCATCTTTCTGCAAAAAATCTGCTAAAATGCTTCCTGATTCTTGCACCACTATTTGAATATTAACTGTGCTCCATTCTTGATTAATTATTCTTTAACAGGAGCCACTTGCACAGCTTTATTCCTTATGTTTTCATTCCTGATGTTTTTATTCGGGTTGAAAACAGGAGCTGAAAATTCCCGGAGCCCTCCCGAGGCGCTGGGGGCCGCTTTGGCTTCTCTCAGAGTTGTTCCCTGTAATCAGCCGTGCGTGCTCCGTGCTTTATTGCTTCCTTTCCATAGCCACAGGAGTTGTCATCTACTTGATTTTCACTTAATGTGGCGATTCCTGACGTTGGGAAATTGGCAGATGAAAGAAGGGCTCGTTTGGAATCGAAGTTTTGGGAGTGAATTTTTCAAGTTTGCTGACAAGCTGTCAGGCTGAATTCTGTCCTAACCCCAGCAAGAAAAGCTGACTGTCATTCCCAATCTACAGCCTGGAATGACAATTGTATTTGAGGCACAGTGCCACTTTTTTCCCCCAGAAATCATTCAAATAATTTTTCTTAGTGCTTGGTTATATTTTAAGCAAGTAAGTGTTTTTTGAATGGAAATGATTTATTTGTGGAATTAAATGGAATTAAGTGGAGGAGCTGTTTCAAATGAAGGTACGTGGGTAGTACAGCATCAAGGTGATTTCTCGTGCAGATGCAGTGGGTGATGGAGCTGAGTGGCTGGCAGGCTCCATGAGGACTGAGTGTTTCCTGGGGAGTGGGATGTGGGGTGGGACACAGCCCGTGGAGCTGGAGGGCTCGGCTGAGCTCTGCTTTCCGCAGGATGCAGAACCAAGGTCGCGGTTTGGTCTGAGATCCTCACAGGAAAGGGAGCACTGAAGTCACTGAGGAGGACAAAAACAGCCTAAATTTATCCTTCAGAATCTGTGTGATGGTTTTGAATGCATTTGTTCCATCAAGACCGTAGGCCCTGGGCAGGGACACTTCCCACTATCCCAGGCTGCTCCGAGCCCAGCCTGGCTTCCTCCTTTCACCTGTTCCAGCCATGTCCACTGTTCTCTGGTTTCTCCATCCATGGTGTGCCAGGGGGAAAGAAACAACTCTGGAATAAACACTGGCTTGAGAACAGTTTAAATAAAGTGAATCAAATTGGAGTTTTTCATAGGGATCACTTCTTGGTTTTCCAGTTGAGCTGGAAATTATTCCTGAAGGATATAGCAATAAGATCATTCTTTACTCCATCAGTTTTTATATATGGAATTTATTTTTTTTGCTTGGAAATGTTGCTGCCTCTTTTGGCTCCATAGTTGAGGGGAAGGTTTAACTCCAGGCTGTCGTTTTCCTTTCCCGAGCTTTTCATTCGTTAAGGAAGAGGAAGCTCTTCCTTTCTCATCAGCTGGAGGAAATGGCCTCAAGTTACACTGGGGGAAGTTTGGATTAGATCTGAGGAAAAATTTTTCATGGAAAAGGTGGTCAGGCATTGGAACGAGCTGCCCAAGGAAGTGGTGGAGTCACCCATCCAAACCCCTGTGGATGTGGTACTTGGGGACAGGGTTAGGGATGGACCTGGCAGTGCTGGATCAACAGTTGGACTTGATGATCTTAGAGGGCTTTTCCAACCTTAATGATTCCACGATTCCCATCCCTCTCCCCCTAAAGAAACTGGCCTAGGAGGTGCCATTTAAACACTCCCATTGGAATCACTGAATTATTCTAAGAACTGATTTCCTCTCCAGGAGTAAATATCAGAGGAGACAAGAATCACATCCAATTCTGCTCTTTTCCTGAGCTGGGCTGCAGGCTGGGGGAGCAGATCTGAGGTGAAACATTACTTGATTAGAAGATGTCGAGGTGGATAATGTACAGCCTTTTCTGGGATGGAAACAAATCCTTGGAATATTTAACAGCAGCCCCTGCAATGAGTCTGGAACCACGGAAGCCAATTAATCCTTGGTGTTAAACCCTATTTAGGTTGGATTTTTCCTCCAGTGTGTGTTTGGGGGGGAAACTGTGGGAGAAGGAAGGAAATTAGGGATGCACTAAATAATGGATGAATGTACCTAGCCAAGATCTGGTGATTAAGTCTTCTTTAGGATTATTGTTATAAATGGGGAGTGCCAGATCCTCAGCTGGAGGAAATGGGCTTGGCTCGGTTCAAGTCAGTGGAATTGTGCCAGTGTGAATTCACTGAGGATCTGGCCCTTAATGCTGTAAAAGGAGGATATTTTGTGAGGAGAATGATGGGGGCTGTGGGAAGTTTGGTGATGATAACACTGTTTTCCTGGTAGTATCAGGGAATAATGTAAATGACTATTCTTTTGAATTTCGTAATGAGATTCAAGGAACTACTTGATGTGATTTCATTAGATGGAAATGACTTTTCCTCCAAGCAGCTACATCTTAACCCCCTGCATGTAGGAAGGGAATATACATGGAAAATGTGGTGGTTTATTTAAATTTTGTGGATGGTTGTCCTTGCACCAGCATTTCTGCCATTCCTACCCCAAAAATGCCTCCATGGCCATCACGTGTTCAATGGATGGAAATAGCAATAAATAGATTTGATTTTGGAAACCTGTTTCCCACTCTGCTGTTCCACCAGGAGTAAAGTGGGCTGTGATTTCATCTGGCAGTGATTTCAAGTCCAACGTGGGGTCTCATTTGGCTGCATTTTGCAAACGTATCAACAAATCAGATTGAAAAGCTGCTGATTTGGTTGTTGCTTATAAAAACCAAACCAACAATTTATTTCTGTAGCAAAGGACATACGCATTGTTCTCCAATCCCTTAAAATACAGAGTTCTGCACAAAAAAATACAATTCTGAAATAACACCTTTTAAAGCAGAATATCTTGGAAGGACTAAAAATAACATCTCGAAACAACTTTGTTATATTCCTAATTGTGCTGACCATAGAATTAATTTCCCAGTCAGAGGGGGGCATGGCTTTTTCATCATCCTCCAATACCATACAATCCAGTGTTTGACTATTTGGAGTGGCCACATTTCTGCATAAAAAACACAGTTCTGGAAAAATACCTTTTTAAGTGGGATGTCTTGGAAGGACTGAAAATAACATCACGGAACAAGTTTGTTATATTCCTAATTGTTCTGACCATAGAATTAATTTCCCAGTCAGAGGGGGGCACGGCTTTTTCATCACTCCCAGCCTCGGAATATTCAGCGTGTCACAGATGTTCATGAATAATGTCCATTTAGAAGCGTTGGCAGCGAGCTGGCGAGATGAATGAAATGTTGGGGGGATCTGACAGGCAGCACGCTGCTTTGTGATCATTCCAAAGTTCTAATAATCTCCCTCACCTTCCCTGCCTGCCTCTAATGAAAGAGAATAGGTGATTGCACCTCGGGCTATGTTCTGCGCCTAATGACTCCTCCAAAGGCGGATTTATGGAGAAAAAATTAACTTTGAATGAGGATTGAATTGGCCCTGACAGGCTGATAGACTGTGACACAGATTCTGTGGCAAAACAGACGTAGCCCTAATTGATTATCAATATTTTAAGCAAAGTGATGAAAATAAGCATTAAGTGATGAGAAAGGCAGTCTTAATACAGTAGGCAGTCACCGGGATCCGGGAAGCCTTTGGGGAGGTCGGCCCCGCTCACCGGAACGGGATTTTGGCTGTCGGTTCTTACCTTTCCTTGCCCAACACCCCCAGTCCCTTTCCAGTCCATCTTCCCCTCCCGGGTCTCTGCCCAGCACGTTAATATTCTGGCCAGGGATGAACGTGCTTCCCTCTCTCTCCAGAGAAGTTGGTTTCATATTTAACCCGTTTGGGCTCAAGAGTCACGCGGGCTGTTCTGTGGGATTGCAGATATTGTCTCTTTCCTGCTGGGCTTTCTCCCAGCCCTGTGCCGTTTCTAGCCAGCAGGTGATCCACAAACCTTTCCTGGAAATGGTAACAATGAAAGAAACTGGGGGGAAATTGCCTGGTTGTTGGGAAAGGATTTATCTTCATGATTATCTTGGCTGTACCCAATATAAACAAATACCTCGGTCACACCAAATAATTACAAATATCTCGGTTATGCTTTAGAACAAGAATAAGACAACTTTTGGGTTTTGCCTGTGACTTTTCAGTTGGGTTGCACATGACTGGATATATCTTCTACCAAAAATACGTTTAATAGTTGGGAAAACCCTCATGGCTGTGAGCCAGATGCTCACTAGCTGTGCCATAACAGGACATTTCTCCCAAAGTACGGAATGCTTTCCGGAATGATTAGGGGAAGGGAACTGAGCAGGAATGCTGCTGAAGGGGTGACAAATAACATCCCTACACCAGCAGGAATCAGTGGGGTGACAAACACTGGGTGTGTTCCCCCGGGAATGTGGAGAAGCTTAAAATAAACAGATTTAGGCATATGGGGAATTTTGAAATGTGACTGGCAGAGCTGGGCAGGGGGACAGTGAGCTCTGCCCCACCCTCGTGCTCAGGCCTCTCCAGTATCCATAACTAGAGTCTGGTGGAATTAAATTATGGGACAGCAGTGGCTGAAACTTCCCACATTTGGGAATTGTGGTGTTTCATGTGTAATTAGGGAGGACAGGGCTGATGGGAGCACTCATGGCAGTGAGAGGTCCGTGGGCACAGACATGATGGACTGAGCAAGTGGCCACCTAAAACATGGATTTATGGAATCATAATTCCGTGGATTTATGGAATCATGGATTAATAGAATCGTACACTCATTTAGCCTGGAAAAACTCTCTGAGATGGGAAGACCACCAAGAATGTTTGTGCTGTTTAAGTTTTGGGGGAAGTGTTACTACAGGTAAAAATACAGAAAACAGCATAAATCTGGGATGATAAAAATGTGTGTGGTGGTGTCACTTCTCCTCTGTAACTGGGAATTCCTGGATGCTGCTCCTTGTATTCCTGTCAAAGGAATTCTCTGAGCAAGTAGTTGTTTGGAGTTTGTGCTGGAATTTGTCAGATGGATAACAGATAATTTTACACGTCAGCCTATGAATATTCAGCAGAGAGGATTTCCAGAAGCCTTGATAAATTTAATATACCAGAGAAAAATAGCATGTAAATTAAACAGGGCCTTGTAAATTAATAATGGTTTCCACTTGTATTTTTATATGTGAGCTGACTGAATATTTTATAAGTGCAAAAATGTTTGTGTTTAAAAAAAACCTGGTGAAGTCTTTCTGATGAGCACCGTGGATGACTGGCTGCATTTTAAATGGGATGTCCATGTGTGTTTTTTCAGTTTCTGGGCTTTCTTTTCCTCAAACATGTCTTGTGTTTTCAACTTTGAGGAGCTGGAAAGTCCACAATTATGTTGAATTAATTTATTTTTCCAGACCTCTTGTGGTTTGCAGTTGTGGGTGTTCTGACACTCCTCTCTTTTTAATTTTGAAATGAAATTTTCTTAGTGAAGGGCTGAGCCTTTTCCATGCACCTTCCTTGCTTTTCCCATGCACTGGGAGAGGGTTCTGCTGCAGGGGCACTTCCATGAGCCTGGGCCACACTTCCAAAAGTGCCCTTTCTATCCCAAAACAGCCCCTGACCTGTTGCTAGCTTGGAATAATTCATGGTTTTCCTGGTTTCACTTAATTATCTTGGAGTAATTTCACCTTGGCACAGTGTGAGGCTGGTCAGGATTAAAGCATCACCCATCCATCAGGGAGTGACTCTACTTTCCCAAACCTTGAGTGCTTCCACCACCCCAGAGGTTCCACAGAACCATGAAATTCTTTAGGTTGGAAAAGCCCTCTAAGGCCATCGAGTCCAACCTTCAAGTTGTAAAAATCTTTTAACGTTATTTAATTGCAGCTTGATTTGAGAAAAATTAATCTCTTTTAGTGCTTTTAATGGCACTTGGACAGTGAATAATAATATATTCACTGGCATAATAATAATAATAATAATAACAGCATTGACAAGGAGAAGGAGAAGAAAAGGAGGAGGAGAAGAGGAAAAAGAAGAAAAGGAGAAGAAGAGGAAGGAGAAGAAAAGGAGAAGGAGGAGAAGAAGAAGAGGAAGAAGAGAAGGAGGAGAAGAAGAAGAGGAGAAGGAGAAGAAGAAAAGAAGAGGAAAAGCAGAAAACTAGAAGGAGGAGGAGAAGAAAGGAGGAGGGGAAGGAGAGGAAGAAGAAGAAGAATGGACACAATCCTGTGTCGTGTTCTCCAGGATGACCCTGCTTGAGCAGGGAGTTTGAACCCCTTGACCCACTGTGATTCCTTCCAAACGGACCCATTCTGGGGATTCTGTGCAAAAATGACAGAAAAAGTAAAATATTTGAAGAGAATCCTTGGTGTTAAATCCTGCGAGCAGCTCAGGGGTTCAGTGCCTGTGCTGGTCATGGTGGACGGTGCCCTGTGAGCTCAGGGACCGACTGCTCTGTAGATTTATGGGCTAAGTTAAATTGTTGTTAATGAGCAAATTTGTGTGGAGAATTGTCCTCATAATACTTCCTAAATTGCCCCATTGTCCCTCTAATTAACCAGGACTTGGAAGGCCAAGCTCTGCCTCGGCAGCGGTTTTAACTTGAGTTACAGGGGTTGGAAATCAGCGATTTAAAGTTAACAAAGACAAAAATTTATTCATTGACCAGCACCATCTTTCCTGTGTGTTTTAATATCTTTTTGCCACTGAGATACCAATGAATTGTTCCTGTGCAGCAACAAATCGGGGAGGAAGAACAAAGTAGCTCAGTGGAATAGATAAATCAAATTTAGGCCTGGTAGTTTATTGAATCTAAATTGTGCCCAGTTGGCCCACGAGCTATATGAGCAATCCATCTTGTGCTGATAATGGAGGGTCTTGAAATCCACCTGATGTTTGCATTATTAAATTCCAGCCTAATGAGCTCTGCTAATACATATTGAAGACAGTTGTAAGGAGCAGAATGGGAATCGGAGCGGGATAATTTGAAAGAAACATAAGCTGAGCATTTTACATGACTCAAGGGGTATATCTACAATTACACATATAACCAAAATTGAATTTAAATGGAATTTCTATTATCCCTGTCCTTTTACCAAGGAGAATAAAGTGTAAATGAAGTAAAAGTCTTTGGAGTTACTCGTGGTTTGGTTTTATTATGGGATTTAATAGATTCTTGTAATGATCTTCAGTGGCAGAAAAGTTTTAATATTTCATGACTTTAAATGTTGTCTAAATATGTATAAAAGTGTGGAAATGGAGCCAGATGTCTGTGCAGTGATTGTATCACTTTGTACCACGCTGTTCAGGTTGTGCATTTTAAGGTGTAGCTGCTGGCTCCAAAGAGGTCAGAGCGACCCCTTCACCCCCCTCCTGAGCTGAATTTGGTTTTCATAAATTATTGCTTAATTCAGTGGCTGCTGAGATTAAATATTTGCAAATCTGACTCAGCTCTTGCCATTTAGACCACAGTTTACAGTGATTTTCCTCTCAGAGAAGGCCTGGTTTAAATGCTGGATTCCTGCTCCTTGTTGGTTCTTTTCTTTTTGGCCTGGTGATACTTTTGAAAACTTAATATTTCATCAAGTATAATGTTATTAGAGACTTCTTCTCACTTAGTTCACTCATCAGGCAGTGAGATGGCAATAAAAGAGAATGGCTCCTTTGAGACATTAATGCTTTGGAATAAATGATGTGCTAGAACAGAAATTTAATTAATTTACAGAGTATATTGATAGTCCCTTGTTACTGTGCTGTATATTTTTAATCTTCTTTAACATCTGTAGGAAAGTGTTTGAAAACCCCTGCAGTTGAGCAACTAGTAGATAATTAAGTAATAAGGGAAGAGGCTTCTAGAGGGAAAAAGATTCTTTTTAAAGAATATTGTTGTAACATGGATTAAGCACTGCTGCTGTGATTTGGAGTGAAGAGAAAATTGTGTACTACCTAATAAAGTCCTGAGGAAGAGCTCTCTGACTCCCCCTCTGAACAGAGTCTGCAGCCCTGGAAATATTGTTTTGTTTCTGTTTTATCCTCAAAATAGGTCTGATGGATTACTCACTATGGCAGCAAATCTGGCACTTTATGAATGCTCCACCTTTGGGTTGTTGCAGTTCAGTCTGGGGGTGACTGGGGTGGGGAGAGTGGTGTTTAAAGAAAGAAAACCTCTTAAAAGTCTCTTAAAGGTTTTACTTAACACAAAATGAATGCAGGGGTTTGTATTGAATTAATGTTGCCACTAATAATGACCTGATATTACCCTCCATAATCCCATTTGTGTCATTTCTTAACTGTGGGAATGACTTTAAGTAAGTGAAGAACCAAATTCTGGTCTGTCATGCACCTGGATTTCATTGTGGGACCTGCAAAAAGGAGCACAAAATTGGGTTTAAAGCCCAGGAAATACTGTTTGGCAAGAGGTTGATGACAACCCATCCCTGGATGTCCAAGGCCAGGCTGGGCTTGGAGCAGCCTGGGACAGTGGAAGGTGTCCCTGCCATGGCAGGGGTGGGGCTGGATGGGCTTTAAGGTCCTTCCAACCCAAACCTTTCCATGATTCCATGATCTGATAGGATAAATTAACTAATTCTAACTCTTGTTTTGTTTCTGCTTTCAGCTAAAGCAGACGAAGCGTTGAAAGCCAAGGAGAGAAGTGAAGAAGAAGCCAAGAGAAGAAAGGAGGAAGGTGAGGAATTTTCTTTCATTTCACAATGAACTAAAGCCCAGTAGGTCAGAAATTATTATTTTTAAGGATCCAAGCTCCAGTGGGGCTGTGGGATTTTCCTCGCCGGGCTGATGATGGAATTTGGTGTCCTGGCTGCTGGAGGGATCGGAGCTGCTTCCTCTGCAGTCCAGCAGGTGGAATAATTAAACCAAATGGATTGAAATGTTGGGGAGTGGTTGGAAGGGACATTTCCAACATCATGAGGGAGCCAATCCAAACAATCCCAGGAGCCTCAAATCCTCACTGGAGCTGTGTGGAACTGGAAGGGCTTTAAGGTCCCTGCACCCCAAACCTCTGTGGGACTCCATGATTTACTTACAAGAGGTAACTCAGGAAATTCCCTGTCTCTGAAACCATGGCTGCTGTGAGTCTCATTCTAAATCAAAATGTTCTGACCTTTGCTTTGTTTTACTTCGGGACTGTGGGATGCTGAGAGGAATTAATTGGTGCTCCCAATTAATCCTGCTTGGAGAAGGTTCTTGTGATACCAAAGAAGGAAATTCAAGTGGAAAACTGGGACAGGCCAGACATGGAAGGAGGGGAAGGGGCACTTGCAATTCTGGCTGGAAGAGGGACCAAACCAACCAACTGTGCCCCCTCCCCACTGTAATTCCTGGATTTTGGGCCCAGGGGGAGCCTTTCCCCCTGAAGGAATCACCCAGCCAGGCTCCCACGGGGCTCAGGGATATTGGGATGAGGTGGTTTGGTCCCACCAGCATCCGTTTTAGCAAATGTTTGGAAAAAACCATGGGGTTTTTTTATGCTTCCATCCCATTGTGAGTGGCACATGTGCTTGCAATTGCTGTGCCAGCAGGGATTGGGAAGGGTGAGGGTGGAAAGGCAGAGGGAAGAAGAAAGGGGTGGTTTGTGACGTGGGAACAATGGCAATTTCCAGGGAAATGGGGAGGAAAACTTCTTACAATTTATTAATAAGCCATGAAAACTGTCCTGGGGTGGCTTTGAAGAGTTGTAAGGATGTCACAGTGCTTGAAAATGAAGAGAAGGTTTTTCCTGAATAACTCAAATTCATCCATTTGCTAAGGAGTTGGCTCCCAATTAGGAATAAAAGAGTTCATCCTCACTGGAAAATACAAAGTCTTATTAAATTGTGTACGAAGCATTCCAAGACATCCAGGGGAATTGCACACTGGGAAACTCCACTTTTTTTAAGTTTATGTCCTATATGGATTTAAAATTCCAGTTTTAGGTAGGTTTATGTCCCATATGGATTTGCAAACAGGACATTTATCCGGTGCTTAGAGTGTGTTCCCTTCCCTGTCCCAGCCATGCTGGGCTCCAGTGGCATCTTTTGTTGGAAAAAGAGCTTTTTGCATTTTTTTTCTTAGCTTCTTCCTTCTTCTCACATCATCTGTGGGTGGTTTTTAACCCTCTTTGAATCATGGGATCATTGAGGTCGGAAAAAACTTCCCAGACCATCCATTCCAACCTGTGACTGATCCCCATCTTGTCACCAGCTCAGAGCACTGAGTGCCACATCCAGTCATTGAAATAAGATAAAGCAAAATTATATTAAATTAAATCTTCTAAAAAAAATCTAAATTAGGATTTAAAAAGAATTTTTATTTCTCTAATATTCCTTATTTTATTTGCTTAACTAGAGCTCTCCAAAAGGAAACTCCAGCCTGTGTGGGCAGCCTGTGACTCCTTTACCCAGGAGCTGCAATAAAAACAATTAAACAAATAAAACAACCCTTCCCCAACCCATAAAAACTGGTTATTGCCCACCCCATAACAAGGGTGTCTCAACATTCCTTTTATTGTCATTTTATTGTCAAATCAGGTGTGAGATTAGACCTTGGATGTTCCATGTAATCTGCTCGGAAATCAAATTATTTGACCTCCAAGCCCAGCGCTGCCCCTTCCCGCTGGTTTCCTGTTAAATATGCAGCATTTCCCCGGCATGAATAAAAAATTGAGGACAAATTAGAAGCTACAGACAGCTGACCCCAGCTCCAGATTAGAGACTGGGGGCTTGTGCTGGTTTAAATGTTTTAATTACCACAGTCCCTCCAGCCCGGTGAAGGACACACAGCAAAATGCTGATTTTTTTTTTTTTAAGTGACAAAAAAGCAAAGAAAGAAAGAAAAAGGCTCCCCCCTCCTCATTTGAATTTTTCAGTTTGATTACATTTGCACTTCCATGGGAGCTATGCTAATTTGCTGCATGAAATTAGGTCTATTAGCAAAAAATGCGACTTTTCCAGGAGTGTTTTCAGTGGCAGGATTTTCACACTTTGGTTTTTGTTTACTTGCTTTGGGACTGCCTGAAAAGTGACAAAATCTAAGAGGGATTTTGCCACCAAACTTGATTTCCACTTCAGACAAATTCCAGGGAGGTGAAGTGGGCAAGAGGAAAATTGAAAAAAACCCAAGAAGGAAAAATTGGAACACGTTGGATGGTATCAGGGAGGGCTTTGGAGCTCGCTTCTCTTAGTCTACCGTGAATAATAATATTTTTAATTATTGAGTTTAGAATGCATCACGTCAGGGCCACGTGTGGGGAGGAGGAGCTGGGGACGCTCCCGGCCGCGTGCCGGGGATGCATCAGAAATCCAGGAAAAGAAGCAGTTCCAGGACACAGCAGAAATGTGAAATACAAAATATGAAATTTTGGCAATCAAGCAGTGAATGGGTGGATGGATGGGAGGGTGGTGCTGGGTGGAGTCAGGCGATATCCCGGTGCCTTTTCCCGGGATTTGTGTGTCCCGCGCCCGGCGCGTGCTGGCCCGGTGCTGAATTGATTAGTTCTGCCTCCCCAGTAAGCACTGCAACATTTTGATATACTCTGGGGAAATAAATTTGGCAGAAAATCAGCATGAGGAGATTTAATTATCACTGCGAGACCTTTCCCTTTTCTGGCTTAGTGATCCCGAAACTCCGCGCGTCTCCCTGAAATCTGCGCCGACGCCGAGCTCCGCTTCCCAATTTGTTCCTCCGCGCCGTGATAAGCCAAGCAATTACTGGTTTATTGATTTTTCATCAGGGCAAATTTAAAGTTGATTTTTTCCCTGCAAAGGCAGGGGTGATTAAGTGTTTCCCGTCGGTTCAGTCCCGGAGAGCTCCGTGGCAGAATCCAATATCCTGAGGTCAACCTCTGCAGGGAGATAATACGGTGTCTGGGCCACGTGTGAGGGAGAGGAATCAGGGCTACAAATGTGAGGGGATATCTGTGGAGACAGTTTAATTTGTTCCATTTATGTGAACAAGTCGTGTGGCACATGCTTGGAAAATATCATTTTGAATAGGCTTGGAAATGAAGGCCACGTGGGCAGGGGGAGGGAGGGATGCAAACGAGAGCGGGAATGTGGGAGACAGCTGGCCTTGAACATGGAACAAACCCCATCCCTGAGGGCTCATTCCTGGGCCTTTCTGAGCTCTGCCTGCTGCTGTGGGCACTTCTCTTTAGCAAAGGGAAATTCTTCAAGTCTTCAGGTCCCTCCAACCCAAACCATTCCATGATTCTGTCATGCCGTGATTTCGAGTGATGGGGAGTCACGGAAGCAAAGTTAGAATGAATGTACAGAACAACCTGGAGGACTCAACTTTTAGAAAATCCCTTAATTATGAACTCTGTAAACCCAAATTAAAAGTTTTCTTTTTTTATATTCATCTTTAGCCCTTTGGCCAGGAGTTCTCACATGAATAATCTTGTCCATGGCCCCCACAGAACACCCTGAGCTGGAAGGCACCCACAGGGATCACGAGTCCAACCCCTGGCCCTGCCCAGGACACCCCAAAGCACCAATTTCCCTTCCCACTTCCTTCAGTGAGGGTTAAAAGACTTTCCCTGGGTGTAATGGATATTAAACCCACAGGTTGGATGTGCCAGGAGAAGATTTGCTGGGATGAGGTCAGGCTGGGAGCTGTAATAAGTTAAAGTGCTTCGCTCAGCCCCAAATGGGGATGCCCTTCAGTTCATCAGTTACTGCCTGAGGTCATCATCTATCTTCAGTAAATTTTCCTGAAGTTTGCTGTGGTGGCAAAGACCAAACTCAATCTGTTTAACCCCTAAATTATTTAATACAGATAAAACACATTTATATAAACACGTGGATTATTTTTTCCTGCCTTCTCAGAGCTGGAATTTCCAATATTCCCCGTTTTTGGCTCGACGGTGGCAGGTTTGGAGCCCCGCCCTGGGTGTCCCTGGTGTGCCAGTGTCACTTCATTAGGCTGACACCAACACCTGGTGTTGTGCTGCTGGTCCCAGGAGGCTGCTCCAGCATCTGGCACACGCTGTGATCTCCTTTTATCTCTGTTTAATCTTTCTATTGCTGGTTTGGAATTAAAAGGGGGCAGGAACAAATCCAGGAGGAAATAATAATGCCAGGTTTGGGTGCAGCAGCAGTGTGGCTGGTTAGGAAGAGCAGCCATGTGATGATCGTGGGAGATGGGAAGGGTAACAGGAATTTGGGGCTTGGCCACTCCCTGTGTCCGTGTTCCTCCTCGGCAGAGCTGAGGGAAAGGGAATTGGAGAGGGGATCGATGGCCCCCATGGATAATGGCTGCTGGAGGAATCAATTCCTGGCTTTTTATTAAAGCTGCTGTAATTAATAATCACTTTTAAACGTGTTCCTTAAATTTTACCCAGCTTTGTGCCTGCCCATCCCCTCCTGCCCCTTTGTATTCCGTACTTCCCTCCTTTCCTTCCCTGCTTTCCCTCAAGAGCCCCTGATCCCGGTGTCCTGGAGCTGCTCTGGGGCTGGAGCCCCTCTGGAGCCAGGCTGGGAGAGCTGGGAGTGCTCACCTGGAAAAGGGAAAACTCCAGGGAGAGCTCAGAGCCCCTTCCAGGGCTGAAAGGGGCTCCAGGAGAGCTGGAGAGGGACTGGGGACAAGGGCTGGAGGGACAGGACACAGGGAATGGCTTCCACTGGCAGAGGGCAGGGATGGATGGGAGATCGGGAAGGAATTGTTCCCTGTGAGGGTGGGGAGGGGCTGGGCTGGAATTCCCAGAGAAGCTGTGGCTGCCCCTGGATCCCTGGCAGTGCCCAAGACCAGGTTGGACACTGGGGCTTGGAGCAGCCTGGGACAGTGGGAGGTGTCCCTGCCATGGCAGGGGTGGCACTGGATGGGATTTAAGGTCCTTCCCAACCCAAACCATTCCATGAATCTTTGATAAACATCAGACTTTTTTTTATATTTGAGGCTGATTTGAGTGATTTTATTTTAGCAATCATAACTGGTGTCATTAAAGTTTTACTGTTCTGTAAGGAGACAGAGACATTTATGATCTCCCTAACAGGGAAATTATGATTTTTTAATTTTTTTAAAATTAAAAGTCTTGAAATAATTTTCGAATTTCAAGATGAGAAACAAAGCTGGTTTCTGTAGTTCATTAACGTGGTGTGTTTTCCTGTCATCTCCATGGCATTTATTTGTGCTAAAGGAGAAGTCACTTAAGGGAATGGGATTGTAAAACCATCATGGAATTGGTTATCGGACTTCAGTCAGTTGAAACACAAATTTATAGCTACGTATTGAAAAGCTGCTTCTAAAGGGAAAATGAGCAGGGGTGTACGGGCAGTAAACGGGGTTATGGGAATTGAACAGGGGTGTATGGAACAGAATTCCAGATCCATTTGCTTAAACCACAATCCCTGGTGTGGAGTCTTTTATTTGGGTAAGAAATGGGGTTTTGTGCATCTGGGCCCTGTGAACATCACACAGGTACTTCCAGAGGGGTGCTTTTCTGGGAATCTATGGGATGAGCATGAGAATTCACTGGGAATTGTCTTATTTGGCTGGCTGAGGCCTAGATAAATTGGGAATTTAGAGGTGGATCATATTTTGTTGGTGCTGGGCAGACCTTTAGCTGCTGTGAGTGGCATTATTCCACAGCCCAGCTAAAGGCCCAGCCCGGGAAAGAAGCAGAAAAATAACTCAAACCAAGCAACTTTCTCCTAATGTCCCTTTCCTTTTCCCTGGAACCACTCCGAGGTGTTTGGGAGCAGCCAGAGGTGGTTGCAGTTGCTGTGCCCTTCCCCTGCTGGGGATCTGAGGATCCACACAGGGAGTGGGAATAAGAGGCTGGAAGTTCCTGCCTGGGGGCACCGTGTGCCAGCAGGGATCCCACGGAACACAGGATCCCTTGGAAGGGCTCTGTGGGCTCACCACACACTGTCACAGGCAAGGGGGGAAGAAAGCAGCTCTGGGCACGTGCCAGCAGCACTTTTTGAAGTGACAACACAAAGTGATCCCTGGAAAAGCTGGAGAGGCTCCAAGCTGCAGCCCTGCTGTCCTGCACGGTGTCACCACGCTCATCCACAGCTTATTTCCCGATTTATTCCCTGTATCCAGTGCACCATCCCATTTTCCTGTCATTTCTGTGCTGCTGGATCCTGGGATGCAGCAGCAAAGGCAGGAATTCTTGCCCTGCCTGTGTCAGTGAGTGGGTTTAACGTGGACAAATTGCTGTGTAGGAAACATCCGTGTGGGATCCACACCGGTGAGCTCGTACCTCCAACACAGGGGTTATCTGGGATATGGAAAAGACAGAAGCAGGCAGTAATTGCCTTTAGGATCAGAGCACAAAGCATTACCTTGGATTTTACAAGGCCAGCGAGCAACAAAAGAGCAGTAATTTATGAGCTCAGCGTAAAAGAAGAGCATAATTGCATTAAAAATTAATGCTAATGAACACTAAAATGGGGAAGGTGGTTATGATGAAAGTTTGGATTCATCTTCCCCGGGTTGAATGATGGCTGGTGCCTTGATTAATGGCTTAATTTCTATCAATTAGCGGGGAGAAATCTCCACTGAGACAAGGGTAAATTGAGCATTGAATTACAGCCCTGGCTTTGTGTGCCCAGGAAGGAGCGCGGCGGCTCCGGTGTCGGCGCGGTGACAAACGTGGGGTGGCCGCAAATCCAGCAAAATTCCCCGTGCCAGGGCTGTCCCCACCTCTCCACTGGCTGGGTGTGGCTCTTGCTCAGGATGTTTCAGAAATACCCCAAAAAACCCCAAAACTGGGGGTGCAGGAGCGAGCTGGGGTGTGAGGAGGGCAGTGGTGAAGGCGACCTGCACACAGGATGTGCAGAAGTGTCATGTTCTTAAATTTAATGTTCTTGATTTCAGTGTTCTTAAACGATATTTTTTTAAATTTAAGGTTCTTAAATTCCGAGCTCACTTGCTGAACTTTCCCCTCCTGTTTTCTGCTGCATTTTATACCTCATGCTCCCAGGAGTTTAAAGGAAAAGCTATTAGTGTCCAGACTTGGTTTAAAATCCTGTAAAAACGAGGTTAGTATCAGTATAATGTATTAAAGTGGCAATCTTAGAGCAGTCTGGTACTCTCTGTAGTATTCTCTCTTGTAAGTACCACAGTGCTCACAAAATGCTATTTTAATGTATTTTAATAACCTCAGTTTCACAGGATTTTAAAACAAGCCTGGGCAAAGTTTTTCTTGTTAATTTGCCTTTTTCCAACTGAACTGTAAATCCTGTGTCCTCCCTGCAGTAAGTGCGTGCTGCAGCACTCACAGCTCGCTACTTTGACACAGTTATTGTGGTTTTCAAGTGCTTGCAGTGAAGTTGGGAGCTCACAAACGAACAGGCAAAGCTTTCTCTGCCCGCGGTTTCTCCCTTTGGAGCGGGGTTATTGTTCCTGCCGCTCGGGCTGGGAAAAGTTCTTCCCCTGGAAATCCCAACAGCTGGGAAAGAGTGTGGCCAAGTGTCGGAGCGGAGCTCTGCCGGAGCTCGGGGGTCGGGAGGCGGCGGCGGGGATGGGAAGTTTATCCTGGAGGGGCTGTGGGAGGGAGGAGGGGATTGGAAGCTGATCCCGAGCTCCGGGATGCCCGGGATGGGTCCGGCAGGGATGGATGGATCCGGCAGGGGTGGATGGATCCGGGAGGGATGGATGGATCCTGCAGGGATGGATGGATGGGTCCGGCAGGGGTGGATGGATCCGGCAGGGATGGATGGATCCTGCAGGGATGGATGGATCCGGGAGGGATGGATGGATCCTGCAGGGATGGATGGGTCCGGCAGGGATAGATGGATCCAGCAGGGATGGATGGATCCTGCAGGGATGGATGGATGGATTCGGCAGGGATGGAAGCTCCGCCCGGAGCATCCTCGGGCTCGGATCCTGGCGGCTCCGGGCGCTGTTGAGCGAGGCGGTGCCTCCCTCTAACGGCAGCGGGAACGGGACCGGCCGCGGGAAATATCCCGGGAAACGTCCCAGGGATATCCCGGGATAGCCCCACGGCACTGGGCAGGAGCGGGAGGGACTCGGAGCGCCAGGAATGTTCAAAGCCTTCAAAGCTTGCGGGAACGGGACATTTCTGGGCTGATTCCCTCGGGATTTTGCTCCGGCTCTTGGGAGGTCTCACCCTGGAGTGGCTGCTGGGGCTCCAGGGAGCATCTCCAGGCAGGATCTCCAGGGCAGATCTGCAGGGAGGTTCCCCAGGGAGGGTTTCCGAGGAGGGTTCTCCAGGATCTCCAGGCAGCTCCCAGTAGCCCTGGAATTCCAGCACTCGCGCTGGGAAGGATGTCAGGACTCTGGGACACTGCGGGATCAGCGTTGGGACAACTGGTCCTCCCCTGCACACAGAAAGGGTTTGAAGCAGGAAAATTCCCTGAAAAGCAGAGCCCCGAGTTTGGGAAAGTGCGGAGGTGACACGGCCACAGTGAATCCCACCCGTCCTGCTGGGTTTGTCCTGCTTTTCCCAGTGCTTCCCCTCTGTGTGGTACAGAATCCAGGACCTCCCACAGCCAGGGAATTTTGTCTCGTCCACTGCAAATTGTCCAGGGAAAACTTCATTTTTCTTTAATTTGTCAGTTCGTGCAGCTTAAGTAAAACTGGGATCAATTAAAAACCATGGGATGCGTGAAAACACAGTTCTGTTGGAAAACACACAGTTCTGTGAGGCAGCTGGGTAAAACATCACTTCCAATAACCCAAAACAAAATGGGATCAAAGGGGAAATCTTTCCTGCTGTAGTTGTTTGTTTAGTCTGGGGTCTGGGGGTGTTTCCTTCTTTTAATCTTCCATTCACAAACAAAAGAGCAGGAAAAAATAGCAGCTTTTCTTCTGTATTTCAAAGCATTTAATGTAAAATGTGTTATATTTTGAAATTAAATTAACCCCTTAAATCTAACTAGTAAAATAGGAAGAAACAGATTCTGAGGAATATTTGAGTTGTATTATGTTGTTGCTTTGATTCTGGAGTTAGAGCTGCTTGAAAAAAATCTCTTTAAGTTCATGTTCATGGGCAGGATTATGGATAAGCAACAAATCCATAACATTTTACACCTAAGGATTATCCAAGAAATACTTAAAATACATTTTTATTTAACGGATCATTCACAAGATATTATTGGTCATTTAATGCTTCTGTTACAGTGATTTTAAAACTCTTAATGGAATCAATTTTGTCTTTAAGAAAAAAATGGGAATATTTTAGGCAGAGTTTGCAGGGAATTTACTTTTTCTTTTATCTGATTTGTAGAATCATGGAATTCTCTGTTGCTTTTTCTTTTATCTGATTCTCTGGTGGTTTTAATTATTCTGTGTGTGGTATTTTGGGATGGCATTGGAAGAATTCCTGCAGATTTTAGTTCTTAAGTGACATTTCAAGTTATTGCTGGTCCAGCCTAATTCCATATGAATTTCCAGCTATAAAAGCTGGCTGTGTGTATTTATGTATATGGATAGAAATAGATGTAAACAGAGACTTGTAAAATCCTGTATTATCTCTGAAGGGTGATCGTGCTCCCAGTTAAACTGGGAAAGGTCCTCCCCTGCCAGGGGCAGTGGTGACAGGGCTGGAAATTGTGCCTGCTGCTGGAATCTCCTTTTTATTAAAACCCAGCCCTAATCCAAGATTTAGTTCCTTTTTTCCACCCTGACAGGGTAGAAAGACTCACCGCGCACTGAGTTAGTATTGATTTCTTTTTGTCTGAAGCCTCTTAGCTTTCTGACTCCATTATTTTTGATTTTCCTATGAAATACGTGTCCCTCCCCCTGACAGCTGACAAACAACAGCTGGAAGTCGTTTTATCTCCCAATAATGTGTTTGTCAAAAGTGCCCTGCACTAATGGGCTCTGCTTCCTCCAGTCCATTTTCCCCCGTTAATGTCACTGATGTCATTGGCAGCATTTAGTGATTTCTGCCCCTTTCCTAATTTGTCATTCCCAGCAGTTTGTGCAGGATCCGTGTGGGATCCTGGAGCTGGCTGGGATTTTGTGACATCGGAGTTGAGCAGTGGATTTGGAATCTCCTTTTCCTGCCTTTAATCAGGATCCTTTATTTACCCTCAGACCAGGTGTATCCAAAACCTCAATGAATTCTGATTCCCTCTCCCCAGCAGGGCGTTGGGGTATTTCATTTACCCCCAAAAATCCTTAGGAATCTGTTTTAAAGGAGATGATTTCAGCACCAAGGCAGCAGGACTTGCAAACACAAGTTTAAGTTATTTAGAAGCAGCAAATTATTGTTTTTTCCTTCCGAATCCCCCCAAAAATGAAGCTTGAAGTTGTATTTATGGGCTTTGCTGTAATGCAGCCCTTGCCAGCTTAGAATCATGGAATGGTTTGGGTTGGAAGGGACCTTAAATCCCACCCAGTGCCACCCCTGCCATGGCAGGGACACCTCCCACTGTCCCAGGCTGCTCCAAGCCCCAGTGTCCAACCTGGCCTTGGGCACTGCCAGGGATCCAGGGGCAGCCACAGCTGCTCTGGGAATTCCAGCCCAGCCCCTCCCCACCCTCCCAGCCAGGAATTCCTTCCCAATCTCCCATCCATCCCTGCCCTCTGCCAGTGGAAGCCATTCCCTGTGTGCTGTCCCTCCAGCCCTTGTCCCCAGTCTCTCTCCAGCTCTCCTGGAGCCCCTTTAGGCCCTGCAAGGGGCTCTGAGCTCTCCCTGGATCCTTCTCTTCCCCAGTTATCCCACAAATCCTGAGGTCAGCATTTGGAATATTCCCAGCAATGACCTCACTGCTGATATTTTTACTCAAGAGTTTTCCCTTGTCACAGAAGATTTTGGGCTGCATTGCACGAGCAGTTTTTCCTGGTATGTTCCAAAATCTCCTCCAGACACGGCTGGGACAGGCCTGGATCCCAGGATTTCACTGATCCCTGATCTCCCCCCTCCCCCTGCAGACCAGGCCACCCTCATTGACCAAGTGAAGCGAGTGAAGGAGATCGAAGCCATCGAGAGCGACGCCTTCGTCCCACAGACCTTCAGGTCAAGCAAAGAAGTCAAAAAGGTACATTTTCCTTCCAAAGGGGACATTTTCCTTCCAAAAGGGACGTTTTCAATCCCTTTCTTGCTGCATTATCCCCTCAGAGCCAGGAGGAAGCTGCTTTATTAAGGATTTTCCATCGATGAAAGAGCATCAACGTTGACAACCTTAAATCCACCTGAAATCCCACCGAGGACTCCCTGATGGTCTCAGGGTGGGTTCAGGGAATTTAAATGTGTCAGAATTTAAGGAAATCATCTGTTTTAAAGACTTTTTTTTTAGGAGAAGCAGAAGAATTAAAATCCCAGAGTAATCAGGCATTTACTTTGTAATTAAAGTGGAGATGTTTTTAATGCTGCTTAACTAAAGCCAGACTTTAAGTCTGTGTTTATTCCCTGAAAAGAAGCAGCTTGGTTTTCCATCAGCTTTCCAGAAACCCAACAGGAGACATCCAGATCCCAGGATTTACCTGCATTTTGGCCACCAGGTGTTGTAGGGAACTGCTTTGGGATGTGTGCAAGCCAAGGCTTGGTTCATTTTTGTCTGGAATTATCCCTGTGTGTTTTCCCAGCCATGTGCAATTTCTTGCCTTTCCAGAAGTCTCTAAGAAGCTGATGCAGCTTCTTCAGAAAGTGATCCAAAATCCCAGTGCTGAGTTTTCAAGCTCTCTCCCTGCCTCAGGCAAATCCTTTGGTTTTTATTTCATATCCCTTTTGTCACTTCATGTCCTTTGTCCATGTCCAGCATGTCCTGCTGAGGATGCTGAGAAGTCTTTCCATGAGGACCCTTTCAGGGAAGACAGCCAAGTGCTGGGTGAAGGTACTGCCACACTTGGGAATTTTGGGATAAAATTTTCTGACTTCAGATTTTCTGTGTTTGGTTCTTTTTCAGTCAACAGAAGCTCCTGAACTCCAGCATGAGCCTGTGAATGTGGGAGCAGGAGCCACTGAGGCAGCTGCTCCTGAGAAAGAGCCTCCAGCTGCCAACATCCCCACTGCCATCAAATACCAGGATGACAATTCCTTAGCACATCCAAACGTGAGTGTTGCCATTTTTTATCCCATCTTTAGCTCTAGGACAGCCCCTGGAATCAGAGCAGGGTTGTGGGATCCAACAGCCTTTGCTGTGCTGCTCCTCACAAATCCTTGCTCTGGAGACACAGGGACAAAGAGCATCCCACTCCTCCCACCAGCCAGCAGAACAATCCCACAGGAATGTCACCAGGAGTTTTGGAGTTAGAAATTAATTTTATAGCAAAATACAATCAATGTAATGCAGGGGAATTGAAGATAAATAAAATAAAAATTCAGGACAAACTGGTTTTGGTTTCTGTAGTTGGAAACCTGGTGGAAAACTCAGAACTTGCCCATTTTGCCAACTTGTAAAGTTTTAAGACATAGGACAAAGATAATTTTAAATCACTGTGGCTAAACTTGACCAAATTCCTTTGGGAGCACTTTGGTTGGAAATAAAAGGACTTACATGGAGGTTTTTTAAGAATTAGCAAGTTGCAGTAAAGAAATGAATGAGTTCTGTTCAAGGGACACAGAGAGCAGAGATCCAGGTGTGCAATGGTGAACTTGCATTGGAGCCTTGACTTTCCAATTATTACCATCTTTAAGATCCCTCCCAAGCCAAACTACTTGAGGATTCCCTGAAAGATCTCTGCTTTTATTGATGTTTTTAGATCACCTTTGTGTTTAACCCCCCTGAGCTTTTCCTTTGGGCGCTGAAACATTCGTGGGGTGTTCCAAGGGACGCTCACAAACACGGAATTGCTGAGTTGTGCCACCTTTTCTCCCTGTGCCCAGCTGTTCATCGAGAAGGCAGAGGCTGAGGAGAAGTGGTTCCAGAGGTTGGTTGCTCTCCGCCAGGAACGGCTGATGGGCAGCCCCGTGGCCTGACAGCTGCCAGCACCATCCCAGGCCGGTTCCCACACGGAATTCCTGCATTCTCTTGTTCTCTTTGTCTCTTAGAGGAGATTTGAATGAGCTGTGCAGGCAGGGAGGGTTTCACCTGAATTACCAGGCATGTTCTGCCCTGGTTCTCTCCAGACCCAGTGCTGGAGATGGGCAGGGCAGCACAGCCAGGGGCATTTCCTTTTTTTGGAGGGAATTCCTCAGGTGCCAAGCACTTGGCAGCCCATGGAACATTATTTTATACCTCCCAATCCAAAATGTTTTCTAGAACCGTGTAGGAGTTGGGAGATCAGTGGGAAAATGGGAATCAGGGCTGGGATTGGGCAGTGCTGGGACAGTCAGGGACAATCCCAGGCCACTCCGTGTCCTGCAGCTGGACAGGATCCAGGGCAGTGGGATCATTGTTATCCCTTCCTTCTGTGGAATCCTCAATGTCTGGGCAGGCTCCTGGCTGAGGGAATCCTCTGCATGGATGTGTTCATCCCTCTGCCCCCAGTTCCTCACTTCAGGCGGAAAAATGCTCCTTGAACTGTTTCCTTGAACACCTGCCACTGCTGCAACTCCAAATGGGGAATTGTATCAATCTCATCATTTAGGTAATGACCAGGCTACGTAATTATCACACCCCTGGTTCTGTGCAGTGACTGCTTCCAGCCCATGAAGTTCCCTTTGGCCAGGTGGGGACTTGCAAATAATGAAAGATTAATCTGAACATCTGAATTTAGCCTGGAAAACATCCCCAAAAATCTGTCCATCAAAGTGCAGGAAATCAACCAAATAAAATCAAATAAAATACAAAAGTATTTCTTCAGCAAAGCTGGGAGGAAACTGTTCTGTCAGGAGAGGAGAAAACTGCCCCAGCTCTGGATGTACCTCACTGGAACCCAGCTGCACCAGCATTCCCTTGGGAGGCTGCTTTTTAGGATTATTTCTCCTGGTTCTCAGACCTGTGGTGATAAAAAATGGAGGCTGACTCTGGAAATGGACTTTAGTTGTCTTAGTTTTTATTTTAGATCCCGGGTGTAAAAGGAAAATGTATTGAATTTGCATTCTGACACATTTTTGCTTCCTTTATGAAGTGTTAGTTTGATTTTATCCTGCATTAAAATATTCCAAGACCTTCTATGCAGGAAAAAAATTGTTTCCCTTGTTTCATTTCAGCATTTTCAAATAGTAAATACTTGTCATTGTTGTGTTTTCTAATCACCTTTTATGTTTCTTTCATAGAAAATAAAAACTGTTTGATGTCCATGGAAGGCCCAGGTGCAAATTCCTCTTTTCACACATTGTGTTGGATAATTTTGGTGCTTTTATTGGATGTAAAATGATTCCTTTTATTTGCAGCCCTGTAGAATATTAGAAAATTTTACAATAGACTGTATACAGACTTATGGTAAAAGTGGGGTTTGATTATTATTTATTGCTCATTAATCAACATCTGAATTTGCTGAAGGAGAGTTGGGAGCAAGAGCTGGAAAGAAACTGGAAATAGCATTGAGATAATCCCATCTGAATGGAAATATGTCCTGGGATATTCCAAACACCACTGGGAACAGAGCACATCGGGATAAAGTTCATTTTTACAGTTCCAACCACAGCTCAATGGTCAGAATGTCCAATAATGAATTCCTCAGGATTCTGCAGCTTTCATGGAATAGTAACTTGGGTATTGCCTCAGGTGGTTCTGGTTTCTTATCCTGACTCTTCCCAATCCCTCCTTTGAGCACTGGTGGATGTGGAAGCTCAGGAAGTTGTTGGGAGAGGAAGGAATTGTCAGGATGGAGTTTGTGCCGGATCCCTCCAGTCCCAGCCCTGTGGCAGCCCTGGCAGTCCCTGCAGGACTCACTCCAGAGGTGTCCGTGCTCCGAGGAGCTCCTGTGGCACTGATCCGTGACCCCAGCAGTTCCAGGTGGGTTTTCCAGGTGAATTTGGCTCTTCCCATGGATCCTGCTCCACCTGTGCTGCTGGGAGGGACACAGAGCTTGTGCAGGGCCACGCTGGGGCTGCCTGTGAAGTTTGGGCTGCAGCAGTTCCATGGGACAAACTTTGCTTTTCCTTGAGCAGCATCCTGTGACCAGTTGTTCATTTTCCTGCCAAAGGCAGGCAGACACTGGAATGGCAGGAATGGAACGTGGGAGGAGGCAGCACTGTGTGTGACTCAGGTGGATCTGGAACTTCCTGCTGGAGTTATTTTACCCTTGGACACTTTATAAAGGGATTATTTCCAAATACCTGTGCCCTCCACCATTCCATGTGTGGAGCCCTTTCCCTGAGGGAAAGGGAGGATGTGTGACCTCAGCAGCCAGGTCCAAATTAACTCCTCTCAGTACCTGGCCATAAACCCTTATCAAAGTGTGCAAATTATCAGCACCAGCCTGGATAAATGCACTGCTGACTCCCAACCTCCCTTCTCCTGATCCGATAATCCCACTTGTTTTAATCTCCTAAATTTTAGGATTAAATCTTAACCTGTGACAATAATCCTGGTTTTTAGCTCCTGTGATTTTAAGCTCTGGTATGCTCACATTTAGGACTCTTTCCTACAGAAAGTTCATCTTCTCATTGTATTTTCCACTTTGCTCCCGGTGAAAGGGAGCAGATTCCTGAACAGGAAAGGGAAAGAAGCAGCTGTGGTTTAGTTTTCCCAGCAAAACACAGATTTTAGCCCAGCAGTGACATGGGTTGGACACTCAGGACTCTCTGATGCACAAAGTTCCTTAGCTGTGCTCAGGGAATGGAGTGCAGGAATGGGAAGATAAAGCTGGAACTGGAGCCTCTCTGACTCCTGGGGGTCAGCAGAGCCCTCTCCCCCCAGCAATTCCAGCAGCAAACTCATTTCCCTGCCCTCCATTCAGACCAAACCAGGTGGGATGGTCACTGCCCCCTCCTCACTCCTCAGCAGCTCCAGCACTGTTTGCTGTGGGATCGTTGCCTGAACAGGAGCTGGGGTTGGTTTTTAAATGATTTTTGTTATTATTGGGACAATATTTTGGGAAGATTTTTGCTGCTCAGATGATGCTGTCAGAGGAAACACTCCCGGCCAGGAGATCAAATGTTGCTCCTCCTGCTCCAGTCACTCCAGGAGGAGCAGCTCTGGATGATCCCGAGGCCTCTCTTCCATCAGTAACCCAAAACCAGCCCTCTGGATGATGACAGTTTTCCATTTGTCAGGTTACAAGGAGGGAGTTATTTTTAGTGGGAATCCTTGAACTGCAGAAACCTTTGTGAGGAGAGATCAGCTCAACCCGGGACAGAGCCACGGCTGGCAGGGGCTGGGGAGGCTCCTCAGCTTGGAAGTGATAAAAAATCCTAAAAATACAATTAACCAGGATTGAAAATATTCACCCCTTGTAATCTTAGGGCAGCACAGCCTGGTTGGTTTTTCCCTGGCGGTTTGGATAAAGAGCAGCGGTGGCGGGGCCGGGTTGGGTGACCCTGGGAATGAGACCCTGAGTCACTTTGGAATTGCCACTCCGGGCCGCAGGGGACACGAGGTGGCTCCTCTTTCTGGGGGGAAGCAGGAGCTGAGGCCCGGGAGGGAGGAGGGTGCTCAGTGCTTCCAGCAGAGCTGGCTGAGCTTCCAGCCCGGCTCCCACATTCCAGGGACTCTGCTCCCAGCACAGGAGGCACCTGGAGCTGCTGGAGCCAGTCCAGAGAGGCCACGGAGCTGCTCTGGGGCTGGAGCCCCTCTGGAGCCAGGCTGGGAGAGCTGGGGGTGTTCATCTGGAGAGGAGAAGGCTCCAGAGAGAGCTCAGAGCCCCTTCCAGGGCCTGAAGGGGCTCCAGGAGAGCTGGAGAGAGACTGGGGACAAGGGCTGGAGGGACAGGACCCAGGGAATGGCTTCCACTGCGAGAGGGCAGGGATGGATGGGAGATCGGGAAGGGATTGTTCCCTGTGAGAGTGGGGAGGGGCTGGGATGGAATTCCCAGAGAAGCTGTGGCTGCCCCTGGATCCCTGGCAGTGTCCAAGGCCAGGTTGGACACTGGGGCTTGGAGCAGCCTGGGACAGTGGGAGGTGTCCCTGCCATGGCAGGGGTGGCACTGGGTGGGGTTTAAGGCCCCTCCAACCCAAACAATTCCATGATTCTCTGATTCTATACCAGTCAGTTTAATAGAATTTTGTTATAAATTCTTGTCATCTTATTTCAGGCTTTGTACAAATTACTGACCTGGGAACTGAAGAGATATTTAAATACAATATTAATGGCCATGTTCTTACACATCTACCTCCAGTCCTTGCTTTTATCTGACATTTACCAACAATTTATCACCAACTGCCTTTGCAGAAGCTGATGTCACAGATGGGCTGAAATCAGCTCTGGAACAGCACAATCCAAAGGCCTCTCCCACCAAAAATACACTCAAGCCTCTGGAAACTGCAGTGCCCACCTGGAGAGGAACAGCTGGAAGGAGTGAGGGCACCTCATTTCTGCCAGTCCGTGGGAAATGGGAGTAGGAACTGCTGATCCCTCCAGAAGTGCTGGGGATGCAGCACTGATTGTCTGAGCCCTCTCAGGTTTCCTTCAACCTTGCTGCTGACATTGCTGGGCAGAGAATGGAGCAGGGTCCCCACGTGCTCCCATTTTTTTCCAAAATAGTTGGAAACCCCCTGGTTTTAATAACTGCTGTTTCTCACTAGGTGGGTAAGCAGAGCTGAATGATTGGAAGTTTGGGGCTGAAAGAAGTGTAATTAAGAAGTAATTGTGTAATAAAATCTGGGTTTGTTTTTTTTTTTCTGAAGTGAGCAGTGAAACCTCTCCTGGCTGATTAGAAGTGACAATTAATCCTTGCCCTCCCTGTGAGATGAGGCAGGAGCTGAGCTGGGTAACTCGGTGTTGTGATAACTCCTGCACTGAGTACACTCAGTTTGTCCAGCACTAATTGGAACATGGAATTAATAAGATCTGCTGAAGTGGCAAGAGGCATTTTTAGCTCCAGCACAAACAGCCTGAGGCAGGGGAGCCCTTTCAGAACAAACAATCACAGCGTGGCCTCAGCTGGGCACGGGGTTTAAACAGGGCCTGAGAGTGGCTTCACTTCACCTGGTGCAGCCACAGGTAAACCTGGATTTGGATCCCTATGGAGTTTCCCTATGGAAAAGGGCTCCTGGAAGCCCTAAATAAATCAAGCAGCTCCTGCTGCCTGGGTGGGATTTTTTACCCATTTTGCATTTTTGTCTGATTTTCCAGCTTGAGGCCGTGGCCAGACCTGGGCTCAGCTTTGATGACCTTCACCATTCACCTGGGACAGATTTTCCCTGGGCAAAACCTCCAAAATGCCACCCAAAAGCCCAGGATCTCTGCTCCTGGTGTCTCTCCAGCTTTGGAGAGGAGTCAGGGACTTCCCACAGGTGTTGCTGTCCCTGGATGTGCTGCTGAAGGAAGCACCAAAATCCAAGTGTTTTCTCCCACTCCTGGAGCTGGTCTGGAGCAGGAGTTCTTCCCCTCCCTTCCAGTGGCACAGAGCAGTTGCCAGGATTTAAGGAATAACTCTGTCATCCCACAGAAGATGTTCAAGCACCTTCAATGTGTGTTTTTTGGTGACTTGGGAATGGCAAACAGAGAGCTGCAGCTCTGGATCAGAGTTCCCTGTGCTCCCTGAGCTTCCAAAGGCTTTATCCATCAATAATTACTGCTCACAATGGCAACAGAGCCCATTTAAACAAATATTAGTTTGGATCAAATCCTGGAATCAATGATAGAGCTCCCACTGGAGCCAGCTCTTGGTCATGGTGTTTTTTAAGAATATTTCTATGCCTCAGCTTCTACTCTGCTAAACAAAAACAAGAGGAGCTCACAAAATCCAGGTGGATTAAAAGAAATGCTGGTTCACATGATGGAAAATTTAGGTCAGGAATTCATTAAAACTCAAACCTCAGGAACTCTCCAATGGGTTGTTGCTGTAGAGATGATCTGGAACATCCCAATACTTTTTTAAAAACTCCGAATCTTATCCTGGCTGTCCTGGGAATGAGTTGGGATGGCAGTGCCAGGCCGTGGGCTGGCTGTGTCACATCCAGCTCCTGGGGTCACAAACACCCAGCCTGGCTAAATCCTAAATAAGACACCAAGGAGCCATCCCAGCTAATCCAGTCTGGCAATTCCTGCATTTATATTGCTATTTTGTACTCAGATTGGTGGTTTTTATTGGTATTTGTCACCACTTTTCAGCTTCCTCGAAGAAACACACCAAAAAACCCAATTTTCCCACTTTGCTGAGACGCGGTGGCCACGGCAGGCTCGGAACAGGGGTGACACCCCCCGAGGATCTCTCTGCTCTCCAGGGATATTTGCTGCCCTGCCAGCATTATTTATTAGCTCATCCATAATTGATAATCTGTAATTTGTGTGGGCTGGAGGAAGCTGGGCTGCAGTGAGCTATAAAAGGAAGGTTATCAGCAGCCTGCACGAGTTGGTGACAGCTCTATTTATAGCCCGGCCCAGGCCCCAAAATGTGTTTCTTCCCCTTTTTTGGTGCTGCAAGTTCAGGGTTAGGAGTTCCTGCAGCCAGGAGTTCCTCCTGCAGCCTCTAAGTGACTCCTTTTATCAGCTGCAGAGACACAAGGGCAGTTTTTAGGGGTATTTCCTACTTATACTCAAAGAGGGTTGCAGGGTGGACACGGGGAGGTTTTCTGTCACAAGTTGTTGGGTGGGAAATGGAAAAAAATGGAATCATAGTAAAAGAAATCTAATTTTTTCATATAGAAAGCAGGTTTTGCATCTCATATAAAATAGGGTTCAGCGTATCCAGGTAAGGCTGACAGCGAGGTCCTGAACAGGTATTTTATATTTCATCAGAACAAAGCCACCCCTGGTCAACTCTTGGCTCTGATTGCTCCATTTCCCTCGTTAGGGTCATTAATTACCCAGCTTGTAAACCTTGTCAGACCCAGCATCTTCAGAGGAGACTCACAGGATTCGGATTGGATTTCAACAGAGAAATCTGCTCATAATGAACTAAGGAACATTAATTCTTTCTTTTCTCTTGGTTTCTTCTTTGTGTGTGCAAACCAGGTACTTCCTTTGAAATTTACTTTTTAATTTGCATTTGTATTTATGTTTTAAAACAGGGGAACCCTGACATTTATTTCTACTAATTACTTAATTTAAAACCTCGTCCAGCCTTGGGAAGGGTTCTGGCTCCAGTTCTCCCAGCCCAGTTTGGCACTTTTCCCATTTAAACACATGTGCAGGAATGCAATTTTCACCTCCAAGTGTTAAAGCATCCCTGCTGCTTAAAAATAATCCCTGTAGAGGAATTAGAGTGGATGATTTCCCACAGAGAAAGGCAGAAATATTCCTGTGTTTTTCAGCAGCTGCACCAAGTGTTTTCCACGGATTTTAGTGTATTTTATATAAATAAGTTGATCACAATCAGAGTCGTCTTCGGCATCACCAGAATTGATTTTTACTCTGGAGGGAACAGAAAACACAAATCCAAAGGGAAAGGGCTGTGGAAAAATACCCTCTCAGCATGGGGAGTGGAGAGGAACTCGGGGGTTAGAAGGAAATGTTTGGGGCAAGAACATAACAGGGATCTCTGGAATGGAGAGAGAGCAAGGGAATTATAAATACCAACAAAACATCAACATGGCAAAATGACCTTTTGTTCTGGCTGAATGTGCTCAACAAAGCTCTGAAGTCTGGATCAGATTTAAATAGTCCTATCACCAAAATGAATAAGAATTATGAAGGTAAATTAATTCCTAAGGGAAATCACTGTAGATCTCATTAGCTCAGGAACAAGATACCTTAAAACTTTTAATTAAAGATAATATTTGCTGCAAATGAATAAGAGTTGGCAGGTTTCAGCAGAAACCGTAATCTCATTTATGCAAAGTTTTCTTCTATTAAGGCAGGCATCATTAATCTCGTTGGAGATGCCCTCCAGCCCCACAGAGCTGCAGCACGAGGAGTTTCTTACACAACTCTTTTAATCTGCACAAAGGAGCTGGGGCTGCAGCAGACACGGAGCTGGAGAGGGGCTGGGCAATTGGAGATCCCTGTGCAAGCACAGCCCTGCACTGAGCACCCCGGAACGAGCTCCTGCACAGCCACTGCAGCCACAGCCCTGATTCCCGCAAGGATCCAGCGCGGCAGCTGCTCTGCCTGGGAAAGATTCCATCCTTTGGAGCTGGAGCCGGCAGAAAATGAAACAGGGAGGTGTGGGTGATGTGGAGGGCTGGGAACGGCTGTGGGGAAGTTCCACAGAAAGTTCCAGGGTTAGAAATCGTTTACAGGGCTGAGTTCAGGGAATCATGGAATGGTTTGGGTTGGGAGGGACCTTAAAGATCCACCTGGATGGGCACGGACACCTCCCACTGTCCCAGGCTGCTCCAAGCCCCAGGGTCCAGCCTGGCCTCGGACTCTGCCAGGGATCCAGGGGCAGCCACAGCTTCTCTGGGAATTCCATCCCAATATCCCATCCATCCCTGCCCTCTGCACGGCCGAAGCATCCCCGTCCTTGCTCCATCCCCGTCCTTGCTCCCTCCTCACTGCCGTGTTTCCCTGGAACAGCTCTTTATGGATATTTCACTTCAGGCTCTCGCTGCTTTTCCACGTTCCGCGAGTTTCCAGCCGCCGGGAAGACGCCGCAGCTTTATTTTACTGCCATCTACTGGGAAAACCGGAATTATTTCTAAAATTGCCGAGGGGCGGGACGCGCCACAGCCGCGCTGGGGCCGGGCCTGTCCCCGCCTCACGCTGCCCGGGGCCGGGGCGCACCCCGAGGCAGAGCGGGGCTGCGGGAGGGGCAGCCCGAGGGGCGGCGAAGCCGCGATTCCCGCGTATTTCCCGCATTAATTCCCTCATTAGTTCCCGCGTTAATTCCCTCATTAGTTCCCGCATTCCCGATTCCCGGGAATCTTCTGGAGCGGCGGCCCCGCGGTCGCCACGGCAACGGCGGCGCGCGGAGCCCCGCCCCTGGCGGCGCGCCGGCCAATGGGAGCGCTCGGGACGGTCACGTGCGCGGGGGCGGGGCGGG
>VZTJ01004885.1:385007-441282 GCA_013397795.1 Orthonyx spaldingii
TAAGGACAGGATTGGGGCGGGTTGAAGGGGTCGGTGCCGGTGTAAGGACAGGATTGGGGCGGGTTGAAGGGGTCGGTGCCGGTGTAAGGACAGGATTGGGGCGGGTTGAAGGGGTCGGTGCCGGTGTAAGGACAGGATTGGGGCGGGTTGAAGGGGTCGGTGCCGGTGTAAGGACAGGATTGGGGCGGGTTGAAGGGGTCGGTGCCGGTGCCAGGACCGGATCGGGGCCGGTTCAAGGGGTCGGTGCCGTTGAGCCGCCCGTGTGCCCGCAGCCGGCCCCTCCCGGTACCGGGCGAGCCCCCTAAAGCCGAGCAGGGTTCGGGGTTCTCAGCGAGGTTCAGTAGCGGAGACTCGAGTCTGTCTCCCCTCTCCGCAGGGAAGAGCTTAATCCACATTTCATACAGAGGGGATCTTCACCTCCTCGGCTGGAGATTCTTGAGTTTGTTTGCTCTTCGGTTTCCTGCGTACGGGTTCTGAGCAGTGTAGCTCATACGGATTTTTGTACGTGTTTAATTAATTACTTAGCCACAGGCTGTCTGTGAACTCTTCTCAATGCCAGCACTACTTAGAACACCGGGTGTTCTTCAGTTAAAACTTTGCCAGCGTGTGTGTGTGAGAGCACTGATGGCAAATTGCCTGCTCGTGCTCATGTCCCCAGGGGCTGGTGGTGCTTTAACTCAGCAGATTGGGTTTTATTCTTATTCCCTGTTCGGGTGGGGAGGCCGTGGCACAGGTTGTCCAGAGAAGCTGTGGCTGCCCCTGGATCCCTGGAATTGTTCAAGGTTGGATGGACTTTGAAGCAGCCTGGGATGGTGGAAGGTGTCCCTGCCCGTGGCAGGGGTGGAAGAGGATCATCTTTAAGGTCCTTTCCAACCCAGACTATTCTGTGATTCTGTTTCCATGCTCCTGTCTGTGTATTCAAGTCTGAGCCCAGTTTATTCCCTATGGGAATCTTCTTCTGCCACTGGAATCTCAGTCTAAGCAGTAAGTGGTGCAAATGCTTCTCCTCACAGCCAGAACCGCTGAATTACCTGGTCTGGCCCCATTCTGTGTCTTTGGCCAGAAACTGTGATTTGTAGTGGATGAAAATGGGATCAGAGCGCTCTGAGGAGCCTCGATAATTGCTTTAAGTCTTTGAAGAAACTCCAAGGAATGCAATTAGCAGCCAGGATGAAGGGTGGGTGAGGAAGGGGAGCAGCAGGCCCTGTGATGTGGTTTGTTGTGTGCATCTCCTGGTGACAGGGAGCTCTGGCCGAGGCTGCTCAGAGGAGAATCTCCTGCTGAGCTGCAGCACATTCCAGGATAATTCCCAAAGCTGTGCCACACGGATTAGTACTCGTGGTTTGTAGTATTCCTGCTCTTATAACAACCCTGTGCAGGAAACTTGCCTGTGCAAATCCTCTGCAGGAAATTAAAGTAATAATAGAATTTAGGTCTTGTTTGAAATCACAGTTGCTTATTTATTAATTTATCTCTTGTTGTTGTAGCCCGTGGTGTAGGGAAAGAAGGATTGCAGGAGGGGGAGGCAGGGAGTGTGTGTGAAAGATGAGCTGGAAACTGAGACTCGTTTCTCAGCACTGTCCTTGTCAGGCTGGTTTGCATCGAGTTAAGGAAGTGAGCTGATTACCTCAGATAAGATTAGCTTCCAAAATAGTGTCATAATAGGCTCCAGTTGCCTCATAAGGAGCGAGTTTGATGCTGAACTGGAAATAGTGCCTGGTGGCAGTCCCTGTGTGAGCAGCTGTCCTGGGGAAGCAGCAGTCACTCACCCAGAGGTGCTGGGCCAGGCTGGGAGCCTGCCCTGACACCCTGCACAGGTGCAGGAGTTGTGTTTGCCCTGCCAAGTGCTCACTCTGGATTTCATCCTCCAAAGCACGGCTTCTGTTTCTTGTGCCAGGTGTTCTCTCCAGAGGGGATCTGCAGCTGCAGCCTTACATAACTTCCTGAGTGGGGAAAAAACCGAATATCTAATAAAAATAAAGACATCTAATACACAGTACAGTTTACAAAAATATTAAGTGGAAAGTCCTGTCCTAGGACTGATTTTTCATGCACTGAAGTAAGCAGTGACATTGTACTTGCATGTTTAATGTCAGGTGAAGGTCAGGTTAATACATATTAGACAAAATTCTGTTACTGCAGAGTGCTGGAACAAAAAGTGTCAAAATTGTTTGTCTCCATCCAGAATTTAAGTTTAAAATAATCTTTAACATGTGAAGGGCACAAATTTGGTGTGCAAAGCCCTTGTGGAGCCCCTCACATTTTTCTCATCACTTTTATGCTGTAACAGAAATTGTGTCCTTCTCATCAGAAGTATCTTCTCCCCAGAGTCAAAGGTCAGGTTTAAAGTCAGATCTGATCAAAGATAGTTAAATTAGAGTGTTCTACACCTGCTGCCATCCCATAAAATCTGTGCGTGGAGCAAGGATCTTAAAATCCTGCGTCTCCCCTGCAGAGACTTTGCCTTGTTCAATACATCTCTGTTTTTTCAGGGTGACCTCCTCCTCTTGTAGTTGTGGTTTGAGTTTGGGTCACTGGAGCCATCAAGGTTTAATTCCTTGGAAACTCTGTCTTCTAAATGGATTTTCGGTTCCCTTTGCATTGGTTTTACCCAACGCCAGATCATACCAAAGTTGGGGTGTTTCTTTTCAGGCTGGACAGCATTAACTCTTTTAACGGCAGATTGGGAATTGGGAGCTTTCCCTGCTGTTCTAAACCTGTCTTTGCTCAGTTTGTGTCTGACGTCCCTGTCCCTGGTGCTAAGGAGCTCCTTGTGTTTGATCTCCAGACCTCTGTGAGGTTTGGGATCTGCTGGAGTTGTGCAGGTCCTGTGGGGCTGCCGCTGCGATTCCCTGCCCTTGGCTCATGCCAGGACTTTTTCCATCTGTTCTTCATCCTGAAGGGAGGGAACACGGCTGGGTGAGCTCCTTATCTCGGCAGGGCTGGAGCCAAAGCCAGGAGCAGGGCAGGGGCTGTTCCCTGGCAACATCAAAATACTTTACGGGTCTCTTTTGGTCTGAGTTTAAGTCTGGGCATAGCTTAAAGGAATATTTTTGTGTTAAAAAAAATCTTATTTGAAAATTAATCCAGCCTCATGTTTGTCTTTTTCACTTGAAAGGGGAAAAAAAAAAGTTAAGTGTGACTTTGGCACAAGATCAAAGCGGCCACGTGATGTGGGAACTGGTGGGGCTGGAGATAAGGGGTGGGGAGCAGAAAAGCTGCCCAGGAGATAACAGGGCAGGGAAGGAGTCAGGAACAGCCTGGAGCTTTTCCTCATGAGATTCCCGGGAAGGGCTGTGGTGTCCTGGCTGTGGGAAGCGCCAGGAACTGAGAGGAAGGAGGAGGAGGTGTATTAAGCGTAAATAAACATACCTGGGAAGTGACTGTTAATGGTAATAAAGTGGTTTTCAGTGGGATAGCAAAGAGGAAAATGAGATGGAAGGAGGAGATGAACAGTGTTAATTTGTGTGGGAAGTGTTAGTTTGTATGGGAAGTGTTGATTTGCAGCCTGGCCCTCAGGCAGCAGCACTGCTCATACCCTGTGCTTCTGAAAAATTCCTGGTTTGCTCATCTTTTGGTCTTAATTAGGAATATCTCCAAATTAGAGAATTAAGGAAGGTGAGCAGTGTTTTCCTTGCAAGCCAAGCTTGGGAATACCAGAGGAGTTCTGTAGGTTTTTTGGACAGGACAGAAGAGGAGAGGGGAAAAAACAGGAAAAGGCAGTGAGAATCTTCTTCCTCAGCAGAGGAAAAGGGATGTGGGAACAGGATTTGTGGAGAGGGAAGGCAAAGGTGCAGCAGTGGGTGACTAAAGGAGATGGAGCTGGCCTGAATTTAGAGGAAAACGGGTATTTTTAAGCATTTGGGACAAGGAAAAGGAAAAGTAGGATGGGAACTGGCAGGAAAAGAAACTTGAGGGATGAGAAGTTCCAGTGGGACATGAGGAGTTGAGTGAGTAGGACCTGGCTAAGCTTTGGAAGATGAAAGGGAAAAAGGGAGGGAGGAAATGAAAAAGAAATTATTTTAATGTCTGGTGTTGGAGGAGGAAATAGTGATAAATAAAACATGGGTCAGTTCATGGCAGGTATTAAACACAGGCTGGAGTGAAAGATGCAGCCAAGGATGGGATTTCTGGAAAAGATGAGGAAAGGGCAAAAAGGAGTAGGGACACCCAGGAGTGTAGGAGAGCAGTGAGGGCAGCTGAGGGAAAATAGATCTCAAACGCCCAACCTGAGAGATGGGAAGGGAAGAGAAACTCAGAGTGCATGAGGAGTGGGAGATTGCCCGGTTGGGCCCTGTTAAAGATGTAATGGCACATTAAAAGCGGGAGTGTGAAAGCGCCGCTGTCCTGGGCGGGAATAACCGCGGTGTGTGTGTGGAATTGCCGCTGTGCAGGGATCCCTTCGCTGCCCACCACGAGCACATGAGGCAGGTGATGAGGAGCTTCTCGGAGCCCTTTGGGCGGGACCCCTTCCCGAGCCTCCCGGAGGGAGGGCAGAGAGCGGAGCGGAGGCCGCAGCGCCGAGCACAGCAGGACTCGCAGGTGGCCGTCCCGGGCCCTCGCAGGGTGAGTTGGGTGTTCGGAGCCCCAGGGCTTGCTCCTGGAACCTCCTTCAAGCTGTGAAATGTGAATGATTCCTCTCGTGGTTCCCCCATGGCACGTTCCTTATCTCTGAGAAACATCTCTCAGGGCTGATCAGACTCTGGGTTTTATTGATCATTGAACAGAATGCATTTAATGAACAAACTCATCACTTATCCAGTGCTTGGTTTCATAAATGTTATATATTAAATATTTCTATTACAGAAAGGCACTAAAAATGTCCCACATTCTCTGCACATGTATTTCCTTTTTATGTTGACTTGACTTAAACAGGTACCTGGCTGTGACTGCTCCATGCCTGAACTGTCCAAGGCCAGGCTGGAGCCACCTGGTCCATGGAAGGTGTCCCTGCCTGTGGCTGACTTTCCAGGTCCCTTCCAAACCAGCCCATTCCATAATTCCATGATATATTTGTGTGCACTTCAGTGCCTTGTGTGCAGCTATTTCAGTTTGATTTACAGAAGCCTGGCTGTCACCACCTCAGGAGTGTCCATCCATGGATTTTTTTTTAAACCCTGTTTCAGCTTTGCAGCTGGGAATCAAGACTTCACGCTCTGAATTTGGGCTGATTGTTAGTATTCCCTCAAATACAAACATGTCAAAATTAAAGCTCAGGGAAATGGCATGAAATTTATTATTTCTGTGTGTTTCCAAGTAAAACTGATCTGTTTAAATAAAGTTTTTCAACCCTGGGCATGCAGAACAATAATATCTAACCCTTACCTAGAGCTGTATTTATAGAGGATAAACGTTGGGAGCTGGGTCCTTTCCCTCCAGATATTCAGCAGCCTCCTCCCTCTGGCTTTGATGAATCCCAGTGAATTTTGAAGAACCCTTGGAGGACAAAGGCAGGGGCCGGGGGCTGGTGGCCAGGCCAGAGCTGGGACAGAGCCTGGCACCTGCAGCTCCAGAGGGGAGCTGTCACATTCCTGCTCACCCAGCTCCTGGCAAATATAGAAGCTGGATCTAATTATGGCATGAGCTTCCCTCTGCTGATCCCTGGGCCTTGGGTCAGTGGTGCCTAAAGCCAGATCAGAGTTTTTGCTTTAGACAAAGAACCTGTCAGAGCTCACCTTTAAAGCCCAGGGCTGTGTCCCCGTTCCTGCAGTGAGGGACAAACGTGAGGCCCAGACCCTTCCTGTGTGGCTGCAGCAGGGAGTTAAAGGTGCAGGAGCACTGGGTGAGCTGGAGGAGCACAGAAGAATCCCTCACCTGCCAAACCCTTCCCAGGATCTTCTGATGTTCCTCATGTCCCCTGAGGAGCTGTCAGGTGTCACACCAGACTCAGCTCTGATTGCTTGGAATCTCAAACTGCTGCCCCACAAATGATTTAAACCCTTCAATTAGATTTTTGTGTAGGAAAAGGTGGCTCTTTGCTGCCATGTCAAGTGCACTTCATTGCACTGATTATTACTGTTGTGATTCTGTGTTTAATGAAATTGCAGCAGGCCTAAAACTGCTTTGAAAGGAACCAAATAAGTTGGGACAACTCAATGTGTGTTACTGTAGGATTCAAATTTTAAATGCTTTTCTATTATCCAGCTAGTTTGCAGTTCAGTTCTTAGGGAAGGAGGAGGAATGAACTGAAACATCTTAAGAGATACTATTAATTGGTTTTTTGGGGGGATATCTGATTATCCTGTATATCAGGCAAATGTTTAATAGCTTTTAGTGGCTTTTTAGTATTATGAAACAGTTTATTAGCTTTTGATGACTAATAACTATTATTGATGAGGACTTGATATATAGAGAAAAAAATACATATTATTATTTACAGTTCTGCCTGATCTGTCCTGACAGAAGTTCCTAAAGCTATTCTAGAATTGGAGAATTCCTTCTTTTGGCATTAAAGTTCCTGCAGAGGGTTTGGTCCTTCTGCCACCTTATCTGGCTCCCAATCTCTGTTTCCTGGAAACATTCCTGTGTTTCCCGGGATCTCACTGCCTGCCATGCAGGAATGCTCAATATCAGTGGGAAAATTTGTTGATTTGTTGATTTTAATCAGCTCTCACTGCTGGGGTTGTGCTGCCTGACTGGAATGGAGCGTTCCAGGGTGGGGCCTGAAGTTTGAAATCACTTCAGCACAAAGGTTCTTGTGGTGTACAAATGTTTCCCAACCTCTAAGTGCTTTTCACACACACTTATCAATATTTATTAGCTGTGGTGGCACTTAGCATTTTCTAATATCATCAGTATAAATATATTATTTCCACCTACCCAGGGACTACTTAATTAATTACCAAGGGCCTCCTGAGTGATTTTGATTCGATGGGAAATGTTTCATGTCACCTGCTGCATGTAAAATTATTTCTGCTGTTCCTGATAATAATTCCAGGTGTTGCTCCTTTTTCTTCCAGGCCACCAGCTTCTCCCTCATGCCCTTTGCAGGCTTTGGGAGAGGGGTCAGTATCCCTGGAGTAGCTGCTGTGTAAGCTGTGTGTAACCAAAGCATGGCAGAGGCTGAGCTCTGGGCTTGCATCCTGCTTTTGGTGCTGTTCGCAGATAAAATAATAAAATCCAGGAAGAAATCCTTCCTGGGGCATTAATCTCTGGATATGGATGGAATCATCTCTGCTGGAGAATGTTTTTGTGGGGGTGACAGCAGCAAACCACTGTTCCCAGTAAGGCAGAGCAGCCCCTGGAGATGGGCTGGGAGTGGTTCCCAGCTGTCGTTGAGGGTCTGGAAGATCCTGTAAAATATCCACCATCTGTCCATAGTTCTTGCCCAAAGGATTCCAATTTCTTGTGCTCAAAACACAAGTTGAAGATTTTCTGTACTTTAATTTTACTTCATTTTGGGCTTAAATGCAGATTTCAGTTTGACACTTTGAAATACATAACTCTGGAAATGAATTTATTTCAATGTAAGCCCTGAAAGGTCAGAGAGGACTTTCAGAGCAGAAGCTGGTGAGGTCAGAAGGTTTATGAACTCATTTGTAAAATAATTGGATATTTGAATATCCAATGAATATTTTTGTAAAATAAACTCATTTTGTGGCCAGTTTGACATGTGAGTGACAAATCTTCCACTTTCATCTTCCCAGTATCTCCAGCTGAATCCAGCTCCCTCAATTTTCATCTAAAAAGATGCATTGTGGCTTGTCTGTGTGTGAAGTGCAGTCTGAAAAGCTTTTTGAGTTAAAACTGCATGTGAAAACCAGCTTCAGGACTGGAACAGTCAAGAGACAGTTTTAATTGTAAGCTTTTTTTTCCTTCTTTTTTATCAGGATGCAGATTTTGGGGATCCATTTTCTGCAATGGACAGGATGATGTCAAACATGAGGAACAGTATGCTGGAAATGCACAGGAAATTTGTGAGTTCTTTTTAAGATCATTCTCAAATTTATTGTAGTGGAGAGTGACAGTTACTTAAAATATTCCTCAGAAGATAAAGCCAAGAAAAATGTGACTAATCCCAAGGAGACAGTAAGAATTTTTTTGCCCAAACTATATTGTGTTTATAATTTTTCTTCATTCTTTGAAGATAAAACTGAAGTTTTACGTGGTGCCAGGAGGGTTCATGTAGTGGAGGGGTATTTTCCACAGTAAACCAGCAAGGGACACGCGTTCCCCACGAGCTGTGGGTCCATGAGTGACCTGCCTTGCCTTGCAGGACGAGCTGTCCCTGCAGCCCGACGCGCACACCTTCAGCTCCTCCTCGGTCATGACCTATTCCAAGGTGGGGGATGAGCCCCCCAAAGTGTTCCAGGCGTCGGCGCAGACCCGCACGGCTCCGGGAGGGGTGAGTGATGCTGGGTACCCACAGGACTGAGGGGCAGCCACACCACACCAGCCCCAGCTCCTCGTGCTGCAGGCACTCACTGCTGGGATTCACAGAACCCCAGGTCACTCAGGCTGTGCCCATCCCCACCTTGGCACTGAGGGCCACCTCCAGGGATGGGTACTCCAGACCTCCCTGGCAGCTCCTTCCGGTGTTTATTCGCTCTTTCCATGGGGAAATTCCTGCTGATTCCACCCTGAGCCTCCCCTGGCCCAGCCTGAGGCCGTTCCCTCTCCTCCTGTCACTGTCCCTGGGAGCAGAGCCCGACCCCCCCCGGCTGCACAAAGGAAATTTAGGAGTCGAGGAAAACACAGAGCATAAAATTACAGGGAGGAAATCAGACCTTTAATACAGAGCAGTGTTTGAGAGCTCTAAGTACACCCCGGAATAAATGATACACCCATCCAAGGCTGGAAAACCAGAGCACACGCCAGCAATTTCCCAATGCTTCTCTGGGCTGTAATGAATCCTTTTCCTGGCCACTTCAGCTCCAAGATTTATGCAGCCCCTGCCTGCAAATCCCCCCCTTCGCCCAGGCACTTACATAACACTGAGCTGGAGCTGCCTTGCAGCTGTCGTGTCTAATCCTGCCGGGAACTGGGAATGGGAATGTGACCCTGGCAAGGGGCATGAAAGCCTAGATGGGATCCCAAAAGGCCGTGGGCAGGGTGGGCTGGGAATGTGTCCCAGCTCCAGCACACTCACTTATCTCAGGGCTGCTAATAATACCCCAGAACACTCTGATAAGGGGCTGCCTGGGGTTCAGGCCAGTCAACACCACAGCCTAAGAGTTGGTTGTTCCTCACGCTGGGAATTTTGGCATCGGGTGTTACTTGGGTTTTTTTGAAGGAGTGTGTTGGAAACTTGGCTCTATAGCATCTTTAGACTGGGTTTTTTTCCCCCCAATAATTAATATCCAGTTCAAAAACTTCAAGTGTTGTTTCATCTTCCTGTCTGGTGGCCAAAAGAAAATAGGCTTGATTTGTGTTTTCTGGTATATTTTCAGCCAACACAGGAAATGAGAGATTTGGAAAAGCCTGGAAAACCTGACTTTATAAAACTATTGGGGGAGGGAATAACCTTTTGCAAGGACCTGGAGTAACAGGAAAAGAGGGAATGGCTTCCCACTGCAGAGGGCAGGGACAGATGGGATATTGGGAAGGAATTGTTCCCAAAGCAGCTGTGGCTGCCCCTGGATCCCTGGCAGTCCCCAAGGCCAGGTTGGACACTGGGGCTTGGAGCAGCCTGGGACAGTGGGAGGTGTCCCTGCCATGGCAGGGGTGGCACTGGATGGGATTTAAGGTCCTTCCAACCCAAACCAGTTTGGGATTCCTTGAACTCTTTTAGCTTCATTTTTGGTTGGAAGGACACTTATTTCCCTTTTTGTTTAATACAGGTTAGGGAGACAAGAAAAGCACTGAAGGATTCCGAGAGCGGCCTGGAGAAAATGGCCATTGGTCACCACCTTCAGGATCGGGCTCATGTCATCAAAAAATCCAGGAACTCCAAGACTGGAGACGAGGAGATGAACCAAGAATTCATCAACCTGGATGAAAGTAGGTCTTTTTAGGCATTTCTCTAATGGGCTTTGCTGTTTCACATCGTGATTTGGAAGTTCCAGCTTGAGGTGTCTTCAAACGGACTTTTAGACCGAAAGTCTCCAAACCCAATTCTCTTTTACAGATCCCCAACACCACTTGCAGGCCATGTGGAGAACGGTGTTTAAAATCACTGCTCAACCCCCCTAATATTCATTAAATGTTTTTTCCTCTCTTGATTAACCTTTCAAGTAAATTAATCTGTTTTTCAGCTGAGGCTGACACCTTTGATGAGGAGTGGCAGAAGGAGATCATGAAGTTCAGGCCTTGCCGGAGCAGAGGAGCTGTGGAAGCTCCAAGATCCAAAAGCATCCGTTACAGTCCCAGGGAAAATGGATCAAGAAGGTAAAAATTGTTCCCTGCTATCCTACAGGATAAGGAAACTCCAGCAGCAGAAGGAGAATCCAGCTCTGGAGCAATGGGTGTGGCAGCCCCAGGGGAACTGCAGGTTTTGTTGCTCCTTTTTTTCATGGAGGTTGTGATCATTGTTGTTCCTTTTCCAGAGAGAAGCCACTTGGGGCTCCAGGATCCAGGATGCCCAGGGATTCCTTGGAGACTCTCAGTGTGAAAGGGACACACGTCCCCCTGAAGAGCTGCAGGAAATAACTGTCCCCAGCCCTTGGGATGGAGGTTCCCTGGAGCAGATGATGGTGCTCAGCGCTCGTGTCCATAAAATACACCCGGATTTGTGACCAATCTCTGTTCTGTGTTGTGCCTTTGCTCCTCCTGCTTCTGAACATCCTTCAGGCCTCAGCTCCCCCGTGAATTAAAACCCAACAACTTTCTGCCTAAAAGCACTTTATGGATCATCTCTAATCCTGTTTAAAACAGCTTTGATTTGCAGTTTTTCTACTCCAGCTGCTCCAGTCTCAGGCTTTACTAAGCCTGGTGCTGCAGCTCCTTTCCCACTCTTAAGTTGCACAGAAAGTGAATTTCCTTTATTTTGGGTTGCTGAAATAATGATTGATTTTCTAGGTGAATTAATAGAACTTGAATCCACTATAAAACACTATACCTTTAAAATCTTTTAAATTGTTACAGAACCCCCATGCTCACCTTGGTGTAACATGAAGTGAGAGGAAATACTGAAATATGAGAATACTTTAAATCCATCTGAGTTTTAATGTTAATAAGCTGTGCTTGCACCTCATTTTCTGTGCCTAAACTGTCAGCTTTGTATTCCTGATCCTTTGTTTGTTTTGTGTGGAGTTGGCCCATCATTTTCATTTGAGGATTGTCTGTAGTAACTTGAATTATCCTGTAGTAATAGCAGTGTCCTGGGATCAGCTACAACTAGAAGTTATTCATGGGAAAAACAGGTGGGAGAAATGAGTTTAACTGGAATGGTTTCACCATTTGTTGTGTTCTAAAGAGCCAGGGCAGCTGTAGATGCAGGAACCCCTCTCCCCTCACTGTGTTGTGTGTGTTTTACTGAGTGTAGGATGACCCTAAATCCATATTTGATTGGAGTCTAGAAAAGCCACAGTGTCTGAGGGCAGGAAAATCCTGGTGTTCCAGGTGTTCAGTCCCTGTGCTACCACACTGAATTATCCCTGTGGTGTAACATAAGGAATTTCTGTAAATTAAATAACATTAAATAACATAAGTTAATAGCATTAAAGCATTACATAAATTCAAGGCTACATTGTAGTGGAGCCTGATAAAGCACTGTTTGTATGATAAAAGAAATAGGGTTTAGTAAGTCAAGAGTAATATTTGTTTGGCTAAAAGGCCTCTAAATCATGTTTAATATTCCTGCAGTTTCCCCAGATAACTTAATTTTAATTAATTAATGTTTATTAATGTGCAAACCCAATCAACAGCACTTTTGTTGAGCTCTGAAGAGGGAAGGACAATTATTTGCTTGTTCCTGCAGTGGTCCTTTCCTGAATTAGAGCAGGATCAGTAGCAATAAGTTCATGTGATCAATATTAATGGCAATAATTAAACCATTTAATAGGCAGTGAAGGTAAGTGGGGGCCAGGGGGCTTGGACACCTCTTAAAGTCAGAGTTCAGCCCAGGGGCTCCTTTTCCATCCGCTGGAGACAATGTGGATTTTGCAATTAATTTATTAGAGAAGCTTCTCAGTGATTAACAGCAGCAAAGTTTTTTATGTTGGAACTTGAGCAGGAATCTTGGAGAGCTGTTGATGTTAAATGAAAAATTCACGTGACAACTCTTTGAGTTCTGTGTGAAATAAAACAATCTGGGTTTTGAAGTGACAGTGGGAAGAGGTGAACATTCCCTGCAGACCCCTCTGCTATGCCAGGACTGTTCTCCAATGTAAGGGAGAAGCTCTGCTCTGTAGAAGCATCTGAAACTGCAATTCTTTAATAAAGTTATTTATTATTTATGGCGTGTGTTGGTTTATTCTGCACCACAGAGGGACTTGTGCATTATTTAGTTTGGGCTGCTTTGAAACAACGCAGTGAAGAAAACCTGGGCTATGAAACGTGTCCCTGGCCGTGAAGGGGTGAAATGGGATGAAATTTAACATCACCATTCTGGGATTCTATGGAAATCCCTCAGTTTCCAGAGGTAAATACGCATTTTCCACAAAAAATAGAGTTTGATGGAAGGAAATCAGGGAGACGGCCAAGCCCTTTCTCTGCTTCAGAGGTGCTCCTGGAGCCTTTGCAGGTATGAAAGGCAGTTTCTGGTTTATGTTAATCCTGGGGTGTATTTTTATATCGAAAATATGTTATTTTAGCACTTAACAGTGTCACTGTGCCCCCAGCACCCTCCAGCACATCCTGGCCTTGTCTTCCCCTTTCCCTGCACTTCAGCCCCCTGGGGCGGGGGAGCTCCGCTCTCCACTTGTTTCTAATTCCCAATAATTCCCGAACTCCTGAGGCTGTGCCCCCGCCGCCGATCCCAGGCTCCGTCCCGCTCCGCGGTCTGGGTGAAATCCGCCCCTCTGCCGCCGCAGTTGGGGAGTTCGGGTCAGGCTCGCTCCCCGAGGGGCTCAGCCCGAGGCTGCTCCGGGCCGCGCTCGGCGGAGCCTCCCCGGGGGCCCGCTCCGTCCTCGGCACTCCCGCCGGAGCCGCGCCGCCCGAGGGGGCCGTGAGGGGCCGAGGGGGCCGGGCCGGGGCTCGACGCCTGCGCGGGGCCCCGGAAGAGGCGGGAGCGACCCGGGGCCGCAGCCGGGAGCGGAGCCGGGGTTGGAACCGGCAGCGGGGCCGGGAGCGCGGCCGGGCCATGCTCAGGGTGTTACGGGCCGGGCTGGCCCCGGGCCGCCCGCGGCACATCCAGGTACCGGCGGCGGCACCGCCCGGGGAGGGCAGGCAGCCGGAGCGGAAGGGACGGAGGGCGGAGGGACAGCCCCGGACGGGCCGCGGCAGCTGCGGGGAACGAGCGGCAGCGGTCACATGGAGGGGACAGGGAAACCGGGAATGTGCAGCCGGGGCGGGCCTGGAGGGGCCGCGCGGGGTGCGGGGTGTGCTGAGAGCTCCGAGGTGACCCTGGAAAGGCCGCTTGGATTTACGTGACCGATCCGCCACAGATTGACAGGAAGCCGTAGGGGAAAGGTTTGTCAGTACAGTGAATCGCACAGTGAATCCCAGCATCACTGAGGCTGGANGTGCGGGGTGTGCTGAGAGCTCCGAGGTGACCCTGGAAAGGCCGCTTGGATTTACGTAACCGATCCGCCACAGCCGTAGGGGAAAGGTTTGTCAGTTTATCCATGGGCACAGTGAATCCCAGCATCACTGAGGCTGGAAAAGCCCTCCAGGATCATCGAGTCCACATTGTGCCCCATCCCCACCTTGTCCCCAGCCCGGAGCTCTGAGTGCCACCTCCAGGCCTTCCTTGGACACTGCCAGGGATGGGCACTCCAAACCTCCCTGGGCAGTTCCAATGCCTGACCACCCTTTCCATTACTAAATTCTTCCTGATGTCCAACCTGAGCCTCCCCTGGCCCAGCCTGAGGCCGTTCCCTCTTGTCCATTCCTCGTGTCCTGTGGGCTGTGTTGGATCCACTCCCGGCTGACCCAGTGACCTCTTGCCTTGCAGCTCCTCCTGCCCTCGTGCAGGCTCTGCTCCTCGGGGGTGCTTCCCAACGAGAGGATCCGGAACATCGGGATCTCGGCCCACATCGACTCCGGGAAGACGACGCTGACGGAGCGGATCCTGTTCTACACGGGCAGGATCGCGCAGATGCACGAGGTGGGGATGAGCTCCCACCGGGATCTTCCTGGGACTTATTCACCTTCACACTGTGTTTCTCTGCATGAGAGATGGTGCTCAGTCCATGCAGCAGCATTCCTGCACGTGGATTCACAGAATCATGGAATGAATTTTTTTTCTTTTCTTTTTCTAAGGTGAAAGGTAAGGATGGAGTTGGAGCTGTCATGGATTCCATGGAGCTGGAGCGACAGCGGGGCATCACCATCCAGTCTGCAGCCACCTACACCATGTGGAAGGACACCAACATCAACATCATCGACACGCCAGGTGAGGGCAGCTGGGAACACCTGGGGATTGCTGTTCCTCATGGGGTGTGGTGCCTCTTGGTGTCCCTGGTTCTGATAGGACATGGAGTGAAGGGTTCAAACTGACAGAGGGGAAATTTAGACTGGATATTGGGAGGGAATTGTTCCCTGGGAGGGTGTGAGGCCCTGGCACAGGGTGCCCAGAGCAGCTGTGGCTGCCCCTGGATCCCTGGCAGTGCCCAAGGCCAGGTTGGACACTGGGGCTTGGAGCAGCCTGGGACAGTGGGAGGTGTCCCTGCCATGGCAGGGGTGGCACTGGATGGGCTTTAAGGTCCCTTCCCACACAAACCATTCCATGTCTCTGTGCTCCATCTCTTGAGCTGATGTGACTCAGTGTGATTCCCGTGGCTGTTGCTCCTTTCCAATGCATTTATCATTTTTATTTGTGTTTGTTATCCAGGACACGTGGACTTCACCATTGAAGTGGAGAGGTCTCTGAGGGTGCTGGATGGAGCTGTCCTGGTTCTCTGTGCTGTGGGAGGTGTCCAGTGCCAGACCATCACTGTCAACAGGCAGATGAAACGTTACAACGTCCCCTTCCTGACCTTCATCAACAAACTGGACAGGATGGGCTCCAACCCGGCCAGAGCAGTGCAGCAGCTCAGGTTTTTGGCCTTTACAATGATTCCTGAAATTCCATTCACATGGCAGGTCATTAGGAACAATACTGGAAAGGCTTCTCTTGGGAGCTGCAGTTTGGAGAATTCCTGACTCGAGGTTAAATCCTGATCTGACCCACAACCAATCTCCATTGTCTCAAAACCCCCCAGATATTGGTGTCAGCCAAGTCTTGCAATGACCAAGAGTGGGGTTTGATGTTTATTTTGTTGATGGAACTGTATCAGGACCCCCTTTGAAAGCAGCCTCTCAGTCATCCCTAGGTCCTGGTGCTGCTGAAATTCCAGCAGGGAGGTGACATGGGGTGGTTTGGATTCCTGGAGGTCCTGCTTGCTCCCTACCTTTGCCTGCCTAATTGGATCCATGAGATAAACTCATCAATAGTCATTAAGGGAGAAGCAACTCCCACAATCAAGCAATCAGTCTCAAACTGGTTTCCCCTGCTGCCTTTCCCGTGGGAGTTGCTCCCTGTTCCTGTTGGGATGCAAAGGGCTGGGGCCCTAAACGACAGCTGGGTGGTTTTTATCCAGATGGGCAGATTTGGGCACTGTCCAAAGGACAAAACACAGGGATTTTGTGGGAGTGGGATGTTGCTCAAGGACCACTTGGAGCACACCCATAGAAATCACTTTTTTCTTCACTAATTCCTGTTTTCCCCTTTTTCCAGATCCAAGTTGAAACACAATGCAGCTTTTGTTCAGATTCCAATTGGGCTGGAGGGGAACTTTAAAGGAATTATAGATCTCATTGAAGAAAAAGCAATCTATTTTGATGGGGCACTTGGGTAAGTCCTGGAAATTGCTTCTGTTTTAGCTGGAGCTGCTCTTTGCAGGAGGAATTCCTGTAGCTCTCTTTAGGGGTGAAACTCAGCTCTCTGGAAATTTGGGAATGGGCTTGTGCTGTGGATCCCCCTGGAGCTCTCCCAGTGCCCTGGGCCTGCAGGGAGCTCTGGGAATGGGTGGCTGCAGCAGGAGTTGGTTGCTGGGAAGGGGTGGTGGCCACAATTCCCATCTGGAGAGGCAGGAGGCTGCTCCATAAGGGGACCTGGCAGCGTGTGTGGTTCCCTGGGGTGAAGATAAGGTGTGGGTGAGGCTGTTGGGAGCTTGTCCTGATCCCTGCAAGCTCCTGCCAGGAGTGGGAAGGACTCCCCACACCAGAGATAACACACGATGTTCACAGGGGATTTTTTCCCTGTATCCACGTGGAGGGTGCGTCGTTCCCAGCCAGGGCAGTGGTGGGAAGGCTGGTCCCGGTGGGACTGCTGGCAGTGACTGAGCTCTGTGTGTGCAGGCAGACCCTGAGGGCGGAGGAGATCCCGGCCGAGCTGCGGGCGGAGGCGGCGGAGCGGCGCCGGGAGCTCATCGAGTGCGTGGCCAACGCCGACGAGCTCCTGGGGGAGCTGTTCCTGGAGGAGAAGATCCCCACGGCTGCACAGCTAAAGGTACCTTCCTCGTGCTGGCTGCTCCCTCACCTGTGGCCCTGTCCCCTCATTCCTCAGTAAATGTATCAGGAATTCTCCAAGTTCGCTGGAGTCGTCCCCTCCTCAGCCAGACTCCAGTTCCCCCCAGGGAGGGCAGGGAACCATTCCCAGTTTGGTTTTATGGGAAGCCCTTGTGCTGGGGGCTGTCTGGGGGGCTGTGGGAGCAGCTCTTGGCTCCAGAAGCCCAGGCAGGACAGGGAGTCTGGGCTGTGCAGCAGGAGGAGCTCACAGGGATGTTTTGCAGCTGGCGATCCGGAGGGCGACGCTGCAGAAATCCTTCACCCCCGTCCTGGTGGGAAGTGCTCTGAAGAACAAAGGGGTGCAGCCACTGCTGGATGCTGTCCTGGAATACCTTCCCAATCCTTCTGAGGTGGAGAACTATGCTCTGCTCAACCAGGGGTGAGTGCACCCAGCAGCAACAGAGCGTCAGGGGCAGGGCTTGGAGCAGCCTGGGCTGTGGAGTGTCCCTGCCCATGGAACTGGATGGGCTTTAAGGTCCCTTCCCAAACAAACCATTCCAGGATTCTGTGGAACAGTTTCAAAGCAGGCAACATTCCTAACAAGATCCACAGTCATTTACCATCTGTATCAAACAATGCCCCCAGAATTTGGCACAAAGTCCCACAGCTCCTCTCTGGGTTGGGGGTTACTCTCTGCACTGGGGCTTTGTCACATTCAGTGTTGTATTTGGACAAGGACTGTGAGGTAATTCTTAGGAATTGATGGCAGCCCTTAAAGCCAGGCCTGCCTGGAGGAGGGAGCGCATCCCAAATGTGTAAATGGTCTTTTGTTCTTATGGACATGAATCCCACAATCCCTGAGGCTGGAAAAGAGCTCCAGAATCCTCGAGTCCCAGCTGTGCCCCATCCCCACCTTGTCCCCAGCCCAGAGCTCTGAGTGTCCAGGCCTGCCTGGGACACCTCCAGGGTTGGGGACTCCAAACCTTCCTGGGCAGCCCCTGCCAAGGCCTGACTGCCCTTTCCATGGGGAAATTCCTGCTCATTCCACCCTGAGCCTCCCCTGGCCCAGCCTGAGGCCGTTCCCTCTCCTCCTGTCCCTGTGCCCTGGGAGCAGAACCCACCAAGACATGTGAACCCCAAGAGCAGAGCCAGTGAATGTTTAGAGGAGACTCCCATGTTGGTTCCTAACCTCACCTCCCTCTCATCCCTGTTTTTAAGGGATTCTAAGGACCAAACCAAATTCCTGCTGAACTCCGCTCGCAACGATTCCCAACCTTTCATCGGCCTTGCTTTCAAACTGGAGGTGAGTCTCACTCTGCTCCTTCCCACAAGCCATGGAGAGAGCCCAGGTGGTGCTACCCAAACTCTCCTAGAGCAGACTTTAAAAACAGTTTATATTTAACTTCAATTTTAATTTAACTTCTTTTTTAAAAAATGGCTTCAACTATAAAATCCACAAACGCTGCTAATTTGGAAGTTTAGGTTGGGTTCTGGACCTCAAATATTTGCTGGTTTTCTTAGTTAAACCTTGAACATTTAGGGGTTTGTTGGCTTAACTGAAATATTTTCAGGGAAAAATCACAGAATAATGGGACATGAGAGAGTCAAAGAGGGAAAAGGGCAGAGATTTAAGCAAATAAGTTGTTTGTTACCTAGAGAGCAGCACTTCAGGATTCACATGGAATATGGAAAATGGCTGGCCAAATTCCATGATAATGTGTGTCTCTGTTGGGAAGGTTTGGGAGTGACAAAGCTGCTTCAGAAAATTGCCATATTCCATGGCAGAGCCAAGTGAAAGCTGTTAAAATTCTTTCATTTCCATTTGTAGTGGGGAAACTCAAACCACATGTACTCAGTGCAGCTGGTGCTTGGAACTGGGATTGATTCCCAGGACAGTGAGATCAGATTTGGGTGGATTCTGTTGCAGGCTGGCAGGTTTGGGCAGCTCACCTATGTGAGGGTGTACCAGGGGATGCTGAAGAAGTCAGATTACATCTACAACACCCGCACTGGGAAGAGGGTGAGGGTGCAGAGGCTGGTCCGGATGCACTCGGACAACATGGAGGTGAGTGGATCCCTGGGAGTGGCTGCCAGCCCCTGGGTCAGATCCAGGCATTTCACCAGGATCCTGGATGGGTCAGCACTGCCTGAAGCACAGCATGGTGTTTGATTCCTAACAACTTTGCTTCTTGTTTCATCCTAAACTAATCCAAGCTGAGCCCTCCCTTTTGTCTTTTAAATAAAAAGGGAGATCTGCATTTAATCCAAGCTGGAATTTTAAAGGAGCTCAGTGTCAAGCTTTAAATAAAACACAGTGTTGATGTATCTTCTGTAATCCAGGTGTAGTTTGGAGGTTAGAGAATGACAGAATCACTCCTGGAATGGTTTGGGGTGGAAGGGACCTTAAGGATCACCCAGTGCCACGGGCAGGGACACCTGCCACTGTCCCAGGGTGCTCCAAGCCCTGTCCAGCCTGGCCTTGGATCCAGGGATGGGGCAGCCACAAACTCTCACCCTGCAGTGTGGTCTGAACAGGGATTTCTCTTCCCTCAGGATGTCAGTGAAGTTTATGCCGGGGACATCTGTGCCCTGTTTGGGATCGACTGTGCCAGCGGGGACACGTTCACGGATAAAACCAGCACTGACATCTCCATGGTGAGCCCACCTTGCCCTGCCTGCCTCAGGCATTTCCCAGGATTTTGCTGTAAGTTGTAATCGTCCTCTTTTCCTTGGCCACTGCAGGAATCCATCCACGTCCCTGACCCCGTCATTTCCGTGGCTATGAAGCCTTCCAACAAGGTAGGAGCCTGTGGATCAACATCTTCTCCATGAGTTCCTTCCCTTTGCTGTTTTGTGATTTTGTGGAACAGACTAAGCACTGTTTGGAAGTGTTTTATCCAAACAATTAAGATTTTATCCCTTGGATAATGCAGGACTGAGATGGATGCTGTCACTCAGCCAGAAATATCAACTTGAAATAAATAATTAACACTTTAATAAATAGCTATAAATCTTGCATAAAACAACCCCAAGGAGCAGAAATGCTCAGCAGCTGACAGGAAAACTTGAGGCTTTTTACCTGGAGTGGCTCACGGATCTTGAGTAAATCATGTCTTGTGTTTCAGAATGACCTGGATAAATTTTCCAAAGGCCTGGGCCGCTTCACCAGGGAAGATCCCACGTTCAGAACCCACTTTGATGAGGAGAGCAAGGAGACCATTGTCTCTGGGATGGGGGAGCTGCACCTGGAAATCTATGCCCAGGTAATTCGGAAAGCACATTCCATAGGTTCTGCTTTTGCCTGCTTTTCCAATCTCCTCTTCCTCCTCCCTCTTCCTTCCAGCTCCTTAGGGAAAAGTTTAACTTTCGAAGGCTCTTTCTCTCCAGTGGTTCCATTTTGAAGGCTTCTAAAAGGAAATTTTGCCTGGAATATTTTTAGGTTTTGGTTCAAGTCCATAAAAAATGTATTAAACACTACACTTTGCCTTAGCAGCCTTTGCTTACCATTAAAAATAATACTTAATTAGAATTAATTTCTACAGAAAAATACTCTGCTTCTGTGGTTTTAAATGTAGCATTCCCTAATAAAAGCTGGTGCAGGGAGAAGGGAGTAGTTACAGGGATTGGAATTCATTCCAGCTGATGTCTGTATTTTAATCTGACACAAAGGATGTACATGAAACATTGACAGAATGAAGAAAAAGTGATTTTTGCCTTGAAAAACTTAAACTTTAATAGAATAATTAATGCTGTTTCCTTTTCCTGCATCTGAAGCTGCAGGTCTTAAAGAAGTTGATAGGGAATAATTTGTTAATTTAAAAAGCCCAATAAAAATCCCCAAAAATCAATCCCATATTAACCCTGATTAGGTTCATAATTCCAACGATTTGCTCCAATGGAGCAACCCTAATTCACTGTGGGCTTTTCCTGCAGCGGATGGAGAGGGAATATGGATGTCCTTGCACCATGGGGAAGCCCAAAGTTGCCTTCAGGGAGAACATCTCAGCCCCTGTGCCGTGAGTATTCCTGCTGGGAATTGTTGGCTTGGTTCACTTGGATGCAGAGAAATGTCTTTGGAATTGTCGGATCAAAACCATCCGGGAAAATTCAATTTAATGTCTTTGTGCCGTGGGTGATCCTCACTCCATCCGCTTCTGTGCCTCCGTGTGGGAGCTCAGGAGCTGCCCCCCAGGGGTGCTCAGGTGCTTCCAGGGGTGCTGAGGTGCCCCCCAGGGGTGCTCAGGTGCGTCCCCGGGGTGCTCAGGTGCTCCCGGACCCCGGGCTGTGTCCCCCGGTCCCGCGGCGTTCCCGGGACACGCGGCCCCCGCGCCGGGGGTGCCACAGCAGCGTCACCTCCCAGGGAATCACCTCCTGTGGGTGACACACACACTGAGCAACCCCTGCCTCCCTTCCCTGACCAGGCAGGGGTTTGCTTCATGGAAAACTTGGGAATTAAACCACTCTGGGTGCCCCAAGGGAACGGGGAGTGCAGCGGGTCCCTGCAGAGCTGGAACTGGGAGGGAGAGCCCTGGATTGTTACAATCACGAGCTTCTCTTCCCAGTTTTCTGTGGTTTTCCTGTGAAAACCCTAGCTCAGATCCCAAGATGATGCTGGAGAGTAGCACAGGATGTGAATGCTGTTCTGGGAAGCAGCTTCTGCTGGGGGTTACTGGGATTGATGAGGTCTCTGTGCTGGGCCACCAGTACTGTCCTGGGGCACGGGGGCATCCACAGCCCAGCTGGAACCAAGCCAAGCATCCAGGATGCTCCAGCTGCCTCTTCCCTTTATCCCTGCCCACTCTGGCACTGGGATCCCCCAAGGGAGGGCTGTGAGGGACCAGTTTTGAACCTCAGCCATTCCCAAAAAAACCCCAAAATAGCTGGGAATTGCTGCTGTTGTTCCTGGAATGCTGGGACAGGCAGGGATGGTGGCCCTGAGCTCACCCTGCAGGGTCAGAGCTGTGTCTGAGCTGGAGCTCACACAGCTGGAGTCTTAAAATAACCAAAAAAAGGCTTTTTAGGAATGAAATGCTTTACCTGGGACACCATCTCATGGAGTAGAACCACGTAGTCAAACTGAAGATCTTCATCACTTCTTTTCTGGAAAGACAGGATGAAAAGGGGTGAATTTAGGGATTCTCCCACCTCAAAAAAAAGTGATTCAGTTCTCTGTGGTTACCACAAAAATTCCCTGATGTCTTTCAGATAAAAGTGGCAGCTCCTGGTAACAAATAAAGCAGGGGGAGCTCAGTCACTGTAACAAAATTAAAAGCTCCTGATTTGAATTTCTGTGGACTCCAAAACTGCATTGGAGACACTGAATGTAAAGCTTTGAACTGCTAATTCCTGCCTAAAAGAGACCAGATCTATCAGGAATTCTTTGGGATGGGAACAGCTCATTCTGCAAGGTGTCAGTGTAACCCAAATAATCCCAAATAAAACTGTCAGTAGGGTAAGGACACTGCAGAGGCCCTAGAGTGGGTGACAGTCAGGGATTCTGAGGGACAAAATAAACCCTGGCCTTTGGGATAGACTTCTTTCAGTGTATTTTTCAGGGGAAAAAAGGGAAAAAATTACCCAGGAGAGACGGCAGCTGGGTTAGTTAATAGTTGTCTCCTTTATGCTTGAATTTGTTCGAGAGGGGTTGAAAGTCTTTAAACTCTTGCTGGTGCACAGCCCTGAGCAGCTGTGAGCTGCTCCAAGATGCCATCAGAGGGAGCAAAGCATTCACAAATCCTGCTCCCACAAGGAATTCCTGCCTTTCCTTCATGCCCAGAACTTCCTGGGAATTCACTCTCTCTTCAGAGTGGGTTTTCTAAATACTAAATCCTGCTGCTTTGTCCTGCTTCATGTGGAAAATTGCTTTTCATTTAAAGCTCATGATCACTTTAGGGCTGTTCTTAACTCAGAATCGATTTTCTCCAATAGAACACAGAAAAACTGGGAGAACCTACAGAATTCTGTTAATTTGTTTTCCTTGCCACAGCTGCTTAGCTCTTGAATATTACTTTCCATGGAGAGCCAGGGCCAGGTTGGATGGGTTTGGAGCAGCCTGGGCTATGAAAGGGGGTCCCTGCCCATGCAGGGGGGGAATGGGATGGGCTCTAAGGTCCCTCCCAGCCCAAACCAGTCTGGGATTCTGTTCCTGCTGGGAACTCACCACTTGCTTCACGTGTTTAACTTGGGCAAGGTGGAACTTGGTGTTTTCAGTGGAGTTCCGCCAGATCACATAGCCAGAGGCCACCCAGGCCAGCAGGAGGATGGGCTCCAGCTCTGGGGGAATGTTCCCGTGGCTGTCTGGAACCAAAACAAACACTGGATGTTAAAGGGAGCCATTAACAGAACATTGTCACCTCACAGGGCTCCTGCTGAAGGCCCTCCTCTCACACAGCCTTCTACAGGGTTTGGAAGAGCAGCTCCATCACCACAGAGTTTTCCTCCCACTTCACAGAATCGTGGAATGGTTTGGGTGGGAAGGGACCTTAAATCCCATCCAGTGCCACCCGTGCCATGGGCAGGGACGCCTTCCCTATCCCAGGCTGCTCCAAGCTCCATCCAGCCTGGCCTTGGGCACTGCCAGGGTGTCCTCCTCCACTGTTTTCTCTGAACATGAATTGCAGAAGGTCTCAAAGGAAGGCAGGGGTTGCTCTGAGGTGAGGGCAGACCCTCGTTGTGCTGTGCCAAGGACAGTGACAGAGTGGGCAGGAAGAGGTGACAGTGCCAGGTGGTTTTCCAGAACAATCCCATGCAGAGTTAGGAATAGATGCAGTAGCTGTGACTGGCAGAGCCCCAGAAAGAGAGAGGGAAGCAGCTGGTGCTGGGAGCAGAGCAAAAACCTGACCCTGTCACAGCCCTGGCTGTACCTGGGATGTTCTCAGCCTCAAGCTCCTTTTCCAGGCTCCTGATTCGGTTGTAGAATTCCTGATCTGCTTCCTCTGTGCTCCTGAGTTCTCCTTGCACTGTCACCTGCACATCTGGAGCAGTGTTTTTGTTGCCCAGGTGGTACACAACCTCAGCAGTGCAGGTAACAGTCCTGTCCTGTCACAGAGTTCATTATGTGCATTATTATTTGATTAAATACATGAATAATACATGAATTTGCACTTCTGAAATGTAATTTTTAATGTAGTTGCTGTTTTCTCTGAGTCTGGCCTGTAGAGATTGGTGATTATTTAAGACAAGGTTAAATTCCTGGCATTTCTGTGAATGTTTCAGGGTGGGATTTGCTTTCTGCAGTGATGGAAGGGGCAGTGCCTGGGGTGCAGAATGTCCCTTGTGCTGTTCGGTTGGAGCTGAGTGGCACTGGAATGTCCTTGGCATCCCTGCAGCATTGGCTGGTGGTGCAGTGGAAGGTGCCACATGGTCAGTGGGTTCCTTCTTGGTTAAAATTCAGCCTTTTGGGGGGCCTGATTGGCAGTACAGAAAAATCAGGAGCATGATTCCAAATATGAAGTGCTGTGTCCACAGAGAGTGTGTAATTAAACCAGTCTGACTCACTCTGTCCAGGACATCTTCCAGCTCCAGTTCCAGGTCGTACTTGTGCCCAACATCATCGATGTCCTAAAAAAGGGGAAAATATTAACAAGACTTGTTTTGGCAAATGTTGAATGGCTGCATCCTGGACAAGATCAGAGAATCCCAGGATGGTTTGGGTTGGGAGGGACCGTAAATCCCATCCCATTCCCACCCCTGCCATGGCAGGGACACCTCCCACTGTCCCAGGGTGCTCCAAGCCCCGTCCAGCCTGGCCTTGGGCACTGCCAGGGATGGGCACCCTGGGCCTGGGCCTCCCCACCCTCATTTCTACCCTTGAACACCACTGAATTGCCAGTTTGGGGCTCCTGTGGGATTCTGTGCAAGAATTTGCTGTTTGGTTAAATGCTCCCCTAAAACCCTTCAGCGATTCCTTCCATTAAGCCCGTTGTGCAGGTTATCACCGTTGGATCAGGCCCTGTATTTTTTTGGCTATAAAGGATGGAGCAGGTGGGGTTTGCTGTACCCTTGGTGTTTTGGGAGGGGGGTTTGCTGTGCCCCTCTTGTGCCAGCTGTCCCTGCACACCCAGGGCAGGGTGAGCCGTGTCCTGGCACCCCCAAACCCAGCACCCAGCACCCTCCTCCTCCTCGTCCCTGGGCGGTTCCTGGGGCGGTGCCGGGCCGTGCCCTGGGCAGGGCTCCCCGGGCGCTGCTGTCACCGCGGTGACACGCGGGGTGTGTTCCGTGTGTCACATCGCTGACCCGCCCGTGGGGCAGCGACACCGAGCTCCTGCCCAGGACCCCCGTGTGCCACCCCCGCGGGTGGCCGGGCTTGGAAAGGCCCGTGGGACCCGATCCTGTCCAACCCCCCGGCCAGGCAGGGCCACCTGGAGCGGTGACACCGGCGGGGTTTGGGATGTCCCCGGAGCGGGACACTCCGCACCCTCCTGCGCGGCCGTGCCAGCGCTCTGCCCGCTCCGGGCGGAGAAACCCTCGGCCGTGCCGGGCTGGCATTCCCGCCGTGGTTCCCGGTCCGTTCCCGGTCCGTTCCCGGTCCATCCCCGCGGTGATTCCCGGTCCATTCCCGGTCCGTTCCCGGTCCGTTCCCGGTCCATCCCCGCGGTGATTCCCGGTCCATTCCCGGTCCGTTCNCCCCGGGGGGATTCCCGTTCCATTCCCGGTCCGTCCCCGGTCCGTTCCCGGTCCATCCCCGCGGTGATTCCCGGTCCATTCCCGGTCCGTTCCCGGTCCCTGCCGCTCACCTGGCGCCGGGCGCGGCGCAGCTCCCGCAGCTGCAGCCCCCGCCCGGGGCCGCCCCGCAGGTACCGCAGGTACCCCACGGCCACGGCCGCGGCCCGGGCGGCCGGGAAGTGGCTCGGAGGCAGCTCCATGGCCCAGGAGCCGTTTCCTCCTCCCGCAGGAAGCGCCCGGGCGGGGCCGGAGCGGGCGGGGCGGGCTCCGAGCCGCGGGACGGGACGGGGGCAGCGGGGATGCTGCGGGGACAGCGTTTGAAACAGCGTTCGGTGGGGTATTGGGTATAAATCCCTCCCTGTGACGGTGGGGAGGCCCTGGCACAGCTTTTCCAGGGAATTTGTGGCAGCTCCATCCCTGGAAGCGTCCATGGCCAGGTTGGACAGGGCTTGGAGCAGCCTGGGCTATGGAAGGTGTCCCTGCCCATGGAATATTAAATTTAAATTCCTTTCCAAGCCAAACCAGTCTGTGGTTGTCTGGAATGTTTTCCACAGAAAGCTGTGGTTTGTGTCCTGACTAACGTGGTGTCTGGGGGGATTGTTGGGGGCCAGGTTTGAGTTCACCCACAAGAAGCAGTCGGGAGGAGCAGGCCAGTACGGCAAAGTGATTGGAGTGCTGGAGCCCCTGGACCCAGAGGACTTCACCAAACTGGAATTTGAGGACAGAACCATTGGCACAAATATTCCCAAACAGTTCGTGCCTGCTGTGGAAAAGGTACAAACCTTTGTGATACAGAAAATCCCGATTCCCGTTGTTTTCCTGCAATACCATCCACGTTTGCTGTGCCCACCAGGAAAGGAGGCTTTTCCCATTGCTGCAGTGGCAGCAGGATCACATTGGTGTGGTTTCACTTCATGTCTTGCATTCCTGGGGTTTCCAGTTAATTGGGAAGCTGCTGTGTGTTGTCTTTGGTGCTGTTTGCTGGCTCTGTTTCCCTTGCAGTGCCTCCTTTTCTTACTCTCCTGCTCAAGCTGCTTTTTCCTGGCCTCTTCTGATTCTGGTTGTGGCCCCACAATTCTCCTCCCAACCCCAAAATATGTAACTGTTACTGGGACTTCTCTGAGGCCAGTTATGGAGGAAACTGTAATTAAGCTGCATTTCCTGCCTCAATTCCCAAATTCTCTTTCTTTATCCCCTCTGTGAGTGCCTCACTGTATAATTTATCACACACTACTTCAATTAACCTACCAACATCTTGGAATTCCTGTAATAACCTACAATTATTGCTTCATTTTTCCATGATGCAACACTTTGAGATTTTTTCCAAATCCAAATAGTCTTAAAGAAGTTTTGTTCTTGAGGCAGGAGCTCTTTCCACACAGAGCATTCTTTTGGGGTTTGGCTATGGAATCCCTTAAAAAGGCAAATCCTGAGGACATTTTTCCTTGTCCTGAGCTTGTTCTGCAGTTTTTATTTGTCGGAATTACCGGTGTGAGGTGCCAGGGCCTGGCAGTGGTGGTGACTCTGGCTGCTGTTCGCAGGGGTTCCGGGAGGCCTGTGAGAAGGGCCTGGTGTCGGGGCACCGCATCTCAGGAGTGCGCTTCGTGCTCGAGGACGGCGCCCATCACATGGTGGACTCCAACGAGATCTCCTTCATCAGGGCCGGAGAGGGAGCCCTCAAACAAGGTACAGGCTCCTCCTTGGGTGGCTCCTGCTGGCTGGCATCCATCCCTCCATCCATCCCTCCATCCCTCCATCCCTCCACCCAAAGTTTGGCAGTTGCATGGAGCAGAATATGTACAAGGGTTTACAGAATTTCTGAGGGAGGCACAATAATTCCTGTGGTTGATTGAAGGAGATCCTGTTTTCCCAGAATTCAGTACAGCAGCACTACCAGCTTCAGCCTTACAGGGCAGGAAGAGAACATTTGGCCAAACTGGGCCTTTTTTAGGAAAAGATTCCTTCACGGAAGGAGAGGTGAAACACTGGAAGGGGCTGCCCTGGGCAGTGGTGGAGTCACAGTCCCTGCAGGTGCTCAGACAGTGTGTGGCTGTGGCAGTTCACAGTGGGTTCAGCGGGCACAGTGCTGTCAGCCAGAGGTTGGTCTGGATGATCCTGGAGGTCTTTTCCAGCCTTAAGGATTCTGTGATTCCAGGAACAGAAGCCCAGGAGCTGGAATTCCCCGTAGCTGCTCCTGGTTTTCCCTCATTAACCATGCACCGTTTGCTGCTGTGCTCACCCCAGCTCCCCTGTGCTGCTGACTCTCTCTCCCTGTCGCAGCCATGGAGAACGCCGTGGTTCGCATCCTGGAGCCCATCATGGCCGTGGAGGTGATGGCCCCCACGGAGTTCCAGGGAGCCGTGATCGCGGGGATCAACCGGCGCCACGGCGTCATCACGGGCCAGGACGGCGCCGAGGGCTACTTCACCCTCTATGCTGAGGTCTGTGCTGCTCACCTCTCCTTCCCTTGGCTCCAGTCCTGTTTTACTCACTTCAGATGGATAAATTCCGGCACATGTTCAATGTTCTTCCTTCTTCTAAGTCCCTCCTGTGTGTTTTCCTGGTGGGTGGTGGGAGGGTAAATCCTGTGGGCTCAGGACAAACCACACCCTGTGGCCCTTCTGCTTCCCAAATTATCCATGGAGGAATGTCTGGAGATACCTCAAACCTTGCTGGGTAACTCATCACTGAATTTGGGATATTCCAGTTCCCAGTGCACTCAGATTTTTGAGGTTTCCTGCTGAAAACACATGCAAATATAAATTAATTAAAATAACAGGTACTTTATAACAGCAGCTCATTAAATCAGAGCTATTTACAGACAGAACTGACTCTTTATGAAATAATTGGGATTAATTAGCTGATAGCCCAAAACTGATGGAAAAAATACCCTATTACAAGCCAATGTGTTTGGATTTTAGGTGCCACTGAATGACATGTTTGGATATGCCAGCGAGCTGAGGTCTTGCACAGAGGTGAGTCCTCCAGGTCCTTTTTGCTAAAATGTGTTGAATTCATTAAGTTTGGGCTAATTGGATCATCCTGTCCATAGCACCTGCAGCAGGGAATGAGATCAAATCCAACCAGAGCTGTGGAATTCCTGGCCTAACAGTTCTGTACTTGAGGAGTTCTGTTTGGGTGGGACTGTAAAGGCTCACTGGGTGTTATTCACAGACAGGATTGCACATGGCCCATCCTCACTTTCACTTTTCCCAATTCTCCAGGGAAAAGGGGAATACACCATGGAATACTCCAAATATCACCCATGTTCTGCCAGCACCCAGGAAGAAATAATCAACAAATACCTGGAAGCAACGGGGAGACTTCCTGCCAAAAAGGGCAAAGCCAAGAGCTGATCTGATTCCTCTGGAGTCCCCTGAATGGTTTTTCCCAGTCTTCTCCAACAGCTCACTTTTCCAAGCCATGGAAGCAGCCCAGGCTGGCTGGGTAAGGTGGGCTCCAGTGGGATTTGGACTTGGAATTTTATCACAAAACCTTTCCTCTGGGGTGCTGTCAGAAGCACCAGGGGATCACCACGGGATTGCTCACGTGGAAATGCTGCTGTAACAAATAGATGTTAACACATGGCTGGTGCTTTGTCTGGAGGCTTGTCTTAATTAAGATCTATTAAAATAATTTTATTTTTTACTCGATACATCTTTATTTGGAAATGTTAAACCAGGAAACTCAGGTAAGAGCTGCTGGACAGGCACGAGGAGTGGGACATCCCTTAGCACGTGGTGCTCCAGCTTCCCTCTAGGGAACAGGTGGAATTTTCCCCTCGAGATCCTTTGGAAATGGCACTGGATCCTCCAAAGTCTCAACCCACTGGGCAAAGGCATCAGTCAGTGCTTGTCACCAAATCCACTTTCACTGGTGGCACACGGATGGAGCAGAGTTGACAGGATGTTGGTAGGAGCTGACTCTTCCCAAAGCTGGGAACAGCATGGAATTATTGTGTGGCCTTGGTGATGTGGATTCATGGTGTGGACTTGGCTTTTGGCTGCTGGTTAGAAATCCAAACCAAAGATCCCTTTTCCTGGAATCTCACCATCCAGAGGGTGTTTGTTAGAAATCCAAACCAAAGATCCCTTTTCCTGGAATCCAGAGGCTGTGCTGCAGCTGATGCTCAGCTTGGGAATCACTTGACTTTGCTGACTCACAGCAGAGACTAAACAAGGGTGAGGTGAGAAGATAGTCCCATAATTCTGTATTTTTCATTATTCCCAGAATGTCCACGTTGAGTTTTCTTTCCTCCTTCCTGCCCTCCTCAGCTGAGAAGTGTTTTTGCAGATTCCAGTAAACAGAGAGTGAAGCTCCAGTTCCAACCCAGGGACATTCCTGGCACAGCACTGGGGCTGCTGCTTCCCAGACAGCAACAACTGGAGCAGCCAGGCTGCTCCTCCTCACGGAAAAACTGGGGAAATGATTTATGGAAACCTTGGGAAAGGATTTGTCAGGGCCTGGAGCTGCTGACAGATCCCAGGCCAGATGTGGGGTATCCGTGTGGTTGGTGCTGCCTTGGGAAAAATCCTTGATTCCCCTGCATCCCTGGCTTTGTTTTTGGGAATGCTCAGCTGGAATTCGTTTCTAGAAAAGCCCTGCAGGTTCTCAGACAGTTGGAGAGTTTCTAAAACAAGCAAATGTAGTGCTTCTCTCAAAATTTGGAGATGTCTGATACAAGTGTGAACATAGGGACGAACCAGGGTGGGTATGATTTTAATGTTTATGGGGTTTGTGTTTGTAGTTATGGGGTTTACGTTTATGGAGTTTATATTTATGGGGTTTGTATTTGTAGTTATGGGGTTTATATTTATATTTGTGGAGTTTATATTATGTTTAGACCAGTTGTGATGTGAATTCCTGGCTGCTGAGTTCTGCCAGATGTGCTGGTTCTCCACAGACCTGGAAAAGAAACAAACCCCAAGAATGCTGCTGTATGATTTGAGGTTTTAGGCTGAAATCTTGACCTAAAAGCAGCTGGGGGGAAACTTTAGCTTGGAGTTCCAACAGCTTTGCCACTTATCCAGAAGTTCCTATGGAGTTCCTTTAACTGCTGGAAGTTTGTGAGCAGCCAGTTCCACCACCCTGGTGCCTGGGGAGTGCCTGATCCTCTGTTTCAGCTCTGCAGAGCAGTGGCAAAAACAAGGTAAGGAGACAAAATCAGAGCCCCAAAGTGCCAAATCCATCCTATTTCCTTGGCATCATTCCAGAAAATATTTTAATCTCCAGCTTCTTTAAGGAATGTTGAAATTCCAAGCTCTGATTTCACACTTTTGATGATGAGAAGTGTTCTCCCAGCAGGAAAGAGAACACCAGGAGGGAGTGGAATGGTGCTTCCCTGAGTTTACTGTGGTGCCTGTTGTGTGCTGAGGGAAAAAGTTTGTCAGGGAATCAGACTTATGTGTACAATGCTGGAATGTGGGAAGTTGACATCACCCAGCCTAAGTCCGTCCAAGGAAAGCTGTTGGGTGAAATCCTGGAATTGTTGTTTGCAATTACAGCTCAAGGCTTGTGAAAACCACCCCAAATTAAACAGAACAGCCATCCCAGAGCCTGTTTTCCTCAGGAGGTTCTTGGGAAGGATTTCATTTATCCTGGCACAAACCTGGCTCATGGAGGAAAAAAGGTGAGTTTGGGACAGTTTGGCACAACCCTAGAGAGCAGAGGTGGGGCTCTGCTGGATCTGCTGGGGATCCACCTGGAGAATTTGGTGGCAAAGGACAAAGCCATGACTTTGTGGTGGTGAGGATGGGACAGGACATGGCAGGAGTAACAGAGGAGCTGTTCCCAAACATGGGAATTCATCCACAAGGAGCCTCCCCTGGCTCTGCAGCCGTGTTTGGGTTTGAGGTAACAGAGAAAGTGGGAAAGAAAACCCAGCCTCGACCCTGCATGATGGTAATTGGTTTATTGGAGATGTGAGTTAAAAATCAGCATGATTCTAGCCCAAAAAATGACAAAAAAAAAATTAGTAGGTAAATATTTCTTAATGACAGATTAACACTTTTCTCACAATTTTTATCCAAATATATTAACTTTGTTTACAAAGTCTTCAGTAGCACTTAATTAGTGACATCAAATCAACTGGTGCATGTTCATCTGTGATCTGTGGAGTAGCAGAGGCTTAGGCAGAGCTGCAGAAGTTGAATGTTGCAGTTGAAGAAGTGATAGGGATGAATTTTGGCACAGAACAGATCAGTGAAACCACTCCCATTCACTGATCTGCAGGGAAGGACGATCCCAGCTCCAGGTCAACACAAGGATTTGCTCATTGGATCCAGATCCACAAAACTGAGGATTTCCCTTAAATATTTGCTCCCTTTTCAGCTGAAGCCCCAGCAGCTGATCCAGATCCTGCCCCGGATCCCTCATTCATGCTGTGGCTCTCAGAAGCACAGAAGTGTTTCACTTTCAGAGGGTGCCCAGGGAGCCACGTCAGGCGCATGTGGCAGGAAATGATTTCCTGGGGAAGAGATTTAAAAACACGCAAAACACACAGGTTTGGTCATCTCTGTGCTGTTCAGCTCCTGCTCAAAGGAGGGGCTGTCCACACTCACTTCCTTACCTGGGTTGGGATTTCATGCAGGAGGACGGTGTAGTCAAACTCAATAAAATCATCCTTCCTGATCTGGGCAGGTGTAAAAAAGAAAAGAATTATCAAGAGCACAGGTTTAGTGTGTTGGAATTGAATGTCTGCTGTGATTTACTGGAGCTTGATCAGGGAAGGAGGTGAGCAGGGCCCCGTGGCTGGAGTGGGGTGGGTTTTGGTCGTGGAATGACAGGGAATGAGGAGCACTTCCTGCATGGAATGTGTGAGGGCACCAGGAGCTGTGTGGCTCTGCAGCCTGACTGCACTGGCACCAGGCTGGCTCAGGTGCTCATTAACTGAGTGTAACCCTCAGTCACATCTGAGCTTCCTCCCTGCCTGTTAACCTCCAGAGAGGTGCTGAACAGCTGAGGAGCAAAACCTGGGTCCTGCCCCTGGCTCCCAGCTGGCTGAGGGCCACGGGGCTCTGGGAGTGCTGTGGGTGTGCTGCAGGTGTTGGAGCTGCTCCCCACAGGGTGTTTGTGTCAGCTGGGTCATGGCTGAGAGCAGAGGGACTGCAGCTCCTGCAGAAGCCACTCCAGCACATCCAGGTAAGCACAGCTTTCCCAGCGAGGCCTGGCCAGAGTGTGCAGAGGGGGAGCTGCTGGTGAGGAGCAGCCCTGGGGCGTGGGGGATCCCCCTCAGAGCAGAGCTCTGCCTGCCCTCCCTGCCCCACTCACCCACTGCCTCGCAGCCTTCACTTGGGCCAGGAAGTATCCCAAGGTCTCCGTGGACTTCTCCCACATGATGGAGCTGCTGCCAGCCACAGCCAGAGCCCACACGGGCTCCAGGGCGGGCTCGATGTTGCCGTAGCTGTCTGCAGGGCAAGCAGAAAGAGAAAATAATATTAATCCTGGCTGCTGAGCAGAAAAATGACGACGCTCAGGGCAGATTTGCCTGGCACAGCACCTTTGCTGGGATGGGGCTCTTCCCTCTGATGTGTCCCAGGGAGGAGAAGGATGCTAAAGCTGCAGTTCCAGGGAAGTATCAAAGTGTGGCAGAGCTGACAGTGCCAAGAGAGGGGTCCCCGTGACAAGGTGAGAAACCCAAAAATCCACACTAGTGGGAGTCCTTACCTAGCTGGGAGAAAAGGTGGGATTTTTCCAGGATGGAAAAGTTGTGTTAGTCACCTCCAGAGAATTTCCAGCTGCAGCTGGGGAGGTGTGTGGGTCAGGGCTCTTGTTTTTCCTGGAGGATGTTCTGCATTTACTTGAGTTAAAAACGGTGTGGAGTTGCTTTTAAACCCAAACCACCCTCACAGGATGGTGCTGAGTGCCAGTGGGAAATCCAGAGGGGCTTTGTTCTCCCAGAAATCCCTGGGGAGGTGGGATTGTTTTGACAGCAGGATGGGATCAGGGTGCTACTGTCCATAATGTGTCTCCTTTCCAAATGCTTGTGTTCTTCGTGCTCTTTAAGGTAGAATGAAATACAGGTGAATATTTGGAGGAATATACCTGGAATATTGTTTGCAGTTATTGGTTTGGTTTGGTGCCTGATGCTTTGGTAAAGTCTGTTGTCCTCCTCCTGGATTTCCTTCTGGTCTTTGGTGTGGGAGCACTTGATGCTGACAACAGGAGGAGCCTTTTTCTTTGGATACAGCACTGTAGCCAGGCAGCTCCCAGCATCTTCCTGTCAAGGGAGAATTTTAAAATGTTATTTTTAATCAAGATTTTATTTACCAGCATCTCACTCTTTGTATGAAGCTGTCCAGGGGTTAGGGAAGTGTCAAGAAGGATTTTGTTTTTCTTTTTCCAGGAAAGAGGTTAAAACCACAAGGCTAAAGGGATTTAACAGATGTTTTTAATTAATGCTTGTCCTGCTTTCAGGGCATGACAATGCTCTAGGTCATCTTGGAAATATGTTTGTGAGAGCTCAAGGAATAACATTAATTGGTATCAGGGACTGCCATTATGTCAGCCTTGAAACAAAAATAATCTCAGGCTTCACAGTAAGTCCTGAGAATCATTTGAATTCTACAAAATGTGTGTGAAGGCAGAGGGCAGTAAAGCACTGCTGACAGCTGGGACAGAGTGAGTGGAGGGGGCTGGAATTGGAAAGGACATGGAGCTGTCAGCTCCTGACTCCCTTTTTGGGGTGTGGACAGCAGGAGAAAGGGCCACAGGGGGGCAAAGGGGGCCACATTGTCACTGAACCTGGGCCACTGTGAAGGTCCCCGCAGGCCCTTGGCTGCCTCAAGTGACCTGAGCAAGAAATCCCTTCAGGACTGAGGCCTGCCCATCACTCAGGTGAGCCTCACAGACAGGCAGGAGGAGCAGAAAGGTCTTTCCATTGTGGCAGAGCCCCTCAGGACACAAATGTCCCTGTTTGGAGCTGCTGGAGTTGGTTCATGGCCGGGGTGAGGGGGAGGAGCAGGAACTCACCCCAGTCCTGTAGTCCTCAGTGCTGAACTGCAGGTAATACTTGTGGCCAGACTCTGGGATGTTCTGCAAGAGAGAAGGTGGAGCCAGCAGTGGAATTAAAGCCTTAGTGCAGCAAGGAGCTCTGAGGAGGGAATGGCCCTTCTGAAATTCCCTGGGTTTGAGTTTAGTCCTGCTTGGATTTAACACACAATTCTGGCTGTGTGCAGCATTTTGCAGATCAGGACCCAAAGCAAAGCTGTGTGTGTTATTTACCTAACCTTGGACCTTCCTGTTCCCAGCACACTTTTCCCAGGAAATCACTAATGCTACAAGGTTAATGAAGTTTCATATCCACAGCAAATCCTCAGTCCAGCTCCTGCCCACACAGAGCTGGACAATGCAGGTAGAATTAAACATTGCTTTAGTCACTTGCTCTGCTTTTGTAAGATCCCCTCCTGGAGCTTTAGGATGAGGCAAGTCCAGTGTGGAGCCAAATCTCACCATGAAGGAGATGGAGGAAACAGAGAGGATGAGCTCAGACTTTGATAATTCCTTTCTTCTCTGCACCCTCCTTCTCCCCTTCTGCCTTTTTTGTGTATTGCCTAAAATATTGTCCTCAAAGTGACAACGTGACATGGGCAGAACAGTAAAAACTGCATTTCTGAAAGCAGGATCACCAAAGAAGCAGTAGTTAAAAAGAAATTAAGTTAAGAAGGGTCTAATCTCCTGCAATAACCACATTTAAGTCTAAGTTTCTAATTGTTGTAAATGTACCCAAGAGGTGTTATTGCTATGGTTTATAACATCCCTAATTTTATTAAACTTGGGGATTTCTACAGTGAGCCAGGCTTATTCCTTTATGTCATCAGTCCTGCAGATGAGAGAAGGTAAATAGTCAGCAGGACTTTTAAAAGAGCACAGAATTCTGTGCTTCTGTGGGGTTTGCAGCAGAGATTCTGCCTTGATTTGCAACAACCCCCCCAGTACTGCTGGTAGGTACCACCACTCCACTGCTGCTGCCAGAAAGCTTTCCAATGATGCTACCCAGCTAAAACAAGTATTTATTCTGGTGTGAACACCTCCGGCTTCCTGAGCTCACCACGGAGAAGGGAGAAGCTCCATTTGGCATGAAATAATTGTAAATCACAAAAGTCTTTGTAGAGCCAAAGAAGAACTTTCATTTGCACTATTATTTCCCACTCTGTCACAATCCCAGAGTGTGAGCTGATCAGAGCTCAGGGATATCCGACAACCCCCAGGGAAGCAGCCAAAGGCAAAAGTGTCCAAAAAGAGAAGAAAACAAGTGAGTAATTCATTTTTCCACTCGATATCTGGGTCACAGGATTCTTTTACTTCTGGGCTCCAAATTACTGCAACTTTCCTGACGGATTTTCGGTCCTGGGAAGGCCAAAGCAGCAATTTCAGAGCAGCCCTTGCAGGTCCCCCAGGGTCAGTTTACAATCGGTTTGCACTTCCCTCACTCCCCACAGGCACGGAAAGGGAGGCTCCCTCTCTCTCTCCCCTGCTGCAGGAGGTTTCCATCCATTCCCCTCGGTGTTTCCCCACCAGGATTTCTCCCCTGGGCTCAGCTTTTGCCTGGATCACTGAGCATGGAGAAGCTGGCACTACAAAAAAGGGCTGGGAGCTGCCCCTGCCCTGGATTCTGCCTTTCCCACCCAAATGTGGAGCTCTGACTGTTGGAAATTAATAGAAAAAATTTTAATTGACTTCTAATCTTAGGGACCAGAGCTGTGGCACTGCAGTGTTTGGTGTCCAGGTGAGGTTGGGAGATGTCCCCCCGGAAAATCGGATTTTCTAGTCCAATTTAAGCAAATGTTACACGAGGTCACCTGGCTTTTCCCTTTCCCCTTCACCTCCCTACTCCTAAATTAGGATTTCCAGGACAGCTTGGGATGGGAAACTTCTCCCAAAAGCTTCCCTTTAAATTCTGGGATCTGCAGCTGGCACAAACTAATGCTTCTCCTATCCAAAGTGTATTTTAAAGTGCAGCTGTCAACAACTCCAGGAGCTGCTGTTTCCTAGAACATCCTCACTCAGGAAAAAAGAAGGAACAACCAAAAGCAACCTGCATACAACCGCAAGGTAAGGATTATTCCAGGTTTGGCATTTTGTTGCCAGGAAAGAAAGTTTCATTTTACCTGAACTTCAAAGATCTTTCCCTTCTAAGAGAGTTGCCAGTCCTGTTTCCAATTACTAGTTTCACCAGCTAGTGGGCCAATAAAGTTAGTATTAAATTACAATGCTCATTATTAAATTCCATGAAAAAAGTTATCCTGATTTTATGAGATCCAGTAATAGAGTAACCAATAGGAAATTAGCCCACTTAAAATAAATAATTAAAAACCAGACAAACAAACAAAAAAAAAAAACAAACCCAACACCCAAATCCCAACATTTCTGCATCTCGCCTTCATGTAATAGAGCACATTCCTTCCAGGAAATTCTTTTCATTTTTTTCCAGGGGAGGACAGGAAAGAAGGAAGTGCCCACTTCTAGTGCATTTCTCCTCTTGTTTTCACAAAATGTGGAAAAAAAAAAAGGGGGGAATAAACTGCAGAGAGTGGTTCCAGGGAGCTCCTACAGCACCCAGCACTGTGAGGAAATAAGGAGGAATTTCACTTCTCTATAATAAGCCAGTTATTTTCCTTCCTCTGTCAGGAGGCAGGTGGCTGATAGAGGGTGGAAAAATCTCCTTCCTTCCCCACAAATATTCCCTTGTTCTGCAGGCAGGCACAGGTGTTTGTATATGGAAATATTTACATATAGACATATGCAAAGTGCCCAGGAAATACAGAAGGAACGCTTGTACGTTTGGAGAGTATAAAATAACACACTGAGTTCCTGTCATGGGTGTCTGTAGCAATTTCACAGGAAAACTTAGTTATCCCATGGGCACTTCCATGCTCAGCACCTAAAGACCCCCATAACGTAAGGGCTGCATTAATGCATCCTAAATATTTCTGGTTGGCTTGGAATATGTTTTTTGAAAGGGGAGATTTAACACGGCATCCTCTTACTCAGTTTTAGGAGTGAGGGACTGAACTGCACAGGACGAGTGGTGTAACATCTCTGGATCCTGGAAAGGATCCAGTGGAATCCAGTGCTGCCTGTGGCACCTCGGACTGGGAATCCAGAACACCCAGCCCCTGCTTTCGGGAGCTGCCCGGCAGCGGGAGCACGGGGCTGGATTTAAAACCCGTCCCTCGGCTCTCCAGGAAGGCGATGCATTCCTTCCAGGATCTACAGCCTGGACAAACATTCCCCACGAGTTTTTGCCTGATCTTGTACTTTCAGAAACTGAATAAGCTGTAAAAAAACCCTCCAAACCTGGAGGAGGAGAAGGGCTGTACCCCGAGCACCACCTGGAGCATCCCTGGCAAGCTCTCCATGACGGGAAGGCTCTGTCCCCGTAGCTGCTCCTCTCTGGGACTCCTGTCCCGTTCTGTCACCTCAACTCCAGGTGCTTTTGGGAAGATCAAGGTCTGTTTTCTGGTGGGAACTGCATCGCCTTTAGATGAAGCTCGTGGTCTGGGGAATGGACTCTGGGACAGCGGTCCCTGAGGAGACCCAGGGATCCCTGAGGAAGGGATCTGGATGTCCCTGAGCATGGGACGGTGGCACAGGAGTCCCGGAGGGGAGGAAGGGCAGATGGGACAGCGGTCCCCGAGGGGACCCGGGAGCACCTGAGGATGGGGCAGCGGCTCCCGAGGGATGCGGGAAGGCGCGCGGTGCCCTGCGTGGGAACGCGCTAAGCTCGGTATATACGACACTAATAACAGAGTAATTACTGTTAATTGCACTCTTCCCAGCGTCCCTTTAACCCCTCCCGTCCCCGGCGGCTCCCCGCTCACCTTCAGCGTAGCCTTGCGGACCTGCCCGAGCGCCCGGAGCCCGCCGAGGGATCCCGCCTGGAAGTTGCGGTACTGCAGGGCCACCCTCGCTGCCGCCGCGGCCAGGCGGCTCTGCAGCTCCAGCTCCTCCCGCCCGGCTCCCGCGGGGCTGCCACGGGCAACCACGAGGGCGAGGAGGAGCAGCGAGGCGGGCGGGGAGGCGCGGAGCCGCGGCAGGGAGCGCAGCCCCGGCATGGTGCGGGCAGCGGCGGGCACTGGGCCGGGCGCGGCCCCGCTCCGCTACAAATAGCGGGGCCCGGCCCGCGGCTCCCCCGCCCTCCGCCCGCTGCCAGCGCCCGCCGGAGGCTGCCCTTCCCTCAGCCCTCCCACCTGGGAGCCGCGGGGCTGGGGGGAACCGGGGGCTGAGGGGAACCGGGNGGGAGAGCCGGGCCATTACGGAGACCCGGAGCCTTGAAGATGCCGGGGGAACTCGAGAGGGACCAGGGGTGTTGAGGGGAGCCAGGGGGAATTGAGGGTGACTGAGATTTTTGAGGGATGTCAGGTACTGAGGGCAGCCGGGGCCACTTGAGGGGCACCGGGGGTTCTGAGAGGAACCAGGAGGATTTGAGGGGGATGGAGGACTTGGAGGAGAGCCAGGGCACTTCAGAGGGACCAGGGGTTCTAAGGGGAGCCAGGGGGAATTCAGGGGAACCAGAGGCGCTTGAGGGGCACCAGGGGTTCTGGGGGACTCAGAGGAATTTGAGGGGTGCCAGGGTCCTAAGGGAAGCCAGGGGGGCGTGAGGGGGACTGGGGGTGCTCGAGGAGGGCTGGGCTCCAGGGGCACTTGAAGGATGCTGGAACTTGAGCAGGACCCGGGGTTCTGAGAGGAGCCAGGGACACTTGAGAGGTCACAGGATTTGTCTGAAGGGAGCCTGCGGCTCGAGCCAGATGTGTAATCCTGACACAGATCAGAGCAAACACAGGTAATGGTTGGAAAAATGCAGTTAGCTCCTTCTCAGCGTTACCACAACTCAACACCTCCCAAAACTCCAGAGCCTCACTCAGACCATGGCATGCTTTGCCTGGGACACAGCTGAAATATTCCAAATATTGTGCACAAGAAGCAGAGGGAAGCATTCATCTCTGGAATAAATCTCACTTAGTGAAGTTTTTGGAACCAGTATAGTCATGTCCTGGTAACATGAAGAGAATCGACTGAGAAAGCAGCCAGATTCCCTTATTCCCCTAAGATGATTTTTGGGATACAACTGGGCTTGTTGCCTTGCTCCTCCTGGAAGCATCTCTTTAGGAGAGACTGAATGTGGCAAAATGTAAAAGGCTGCAGCACTTCCTGTGTTAAAAAAGCTGATTTTTAACGAGCTGCTCTATTACCCTCCGAGCAGACGGGTGTTTGTGTGTGCAGCTGGGAATCTATTTTTGTGCTCCTGCCTGAGTATTGGGGCAGGTTTCTGGGCTGGGACCTCAGAGAAGTAAATCTAAACTCTGGTTAAGGAGTCAAACTGTCTCCTCTGGAGCTTTAAGTCTCTTTTTATTACTGGAATGCTTTTTCACAGAACTTGAAATTCAGTATTTCTGAGGCTTTTTGAAGTGAGGGAAAAAATTATTACAATAAAGGTATAATGTCATTTTTTATTACAGTTTTTTACACCACTCAGCTACTTTTCTTGATTTTGTAGGTGATGATGATTTTCCCTCCTGAAATAGATTCTGTAATTAACAGTTTGTATCTTTACATTCATGTTTCACACAGGCCAGGCTGGAGGGTGTTTGGAGCAACCTGGACTAGGGAAGGTGTTCCTGCCTGATGTCAAGTTTAGCTGGAGGATAATTTTTTCCTTATCGGGACACCTGCCATGTTTCTCTCCAATATTTTTTTCTGGAAGAAACCAAGATCCAGCCTTTTCTCGTTTATCCTCGTTATGGTGAGAGCGCTGATGTCCCTTTTAACCTGAAATGCAGAGGCTGATTGCCCTGGGCTGGCACTGGGGGGTTCGGCAGTGCCGGTTGTTCCCTGCTGTTCCCTTGCAGCAGCCCCTGGATGCGGGAGGAGCGCAGATCCATGGAAAGGCGAGCAGCGAGGCGGAGCAGGGATGGCCGGTGAGGAAAACTCTGGAGCAGCTTCTCCTGCTCACGCTGCTCGTGTGCTGCAGCCGCCCAGGGGAGAGGTTAAACCCACCCTGCACAGGGGGTTCACACTCGCAGCTTCCCTGTCTTTCATTGTGGGGGAGTTTAGAGGCTTCAAAAGAGGTAAAAGCCTCTAAATCCGGCGTTGTCACAAAAAGCCTGCAGAGCTGAGCGCTGAGACGCTGACCCCATCCCTGCCTTTGGATGCGCTTCCTTTCCCCTGGCGTTCTCCTCCTTTTCCTGCTTTCTCAGGGCGCGGGCTGTGTCCTTCCTCCCGAGGGCAGGCAGGAGGCTGTCAGCAACCGAGGGTCAGCGTGACAGGGGCACTGAACCGCTGTGACAAAGCAGGGACAATCCCAGGGCAGTTTCCTACCCTTGTGCAGAGATTGTGCGCTGTCGTTTGCTGTTGATCTGAGGTGAACTCCGAATTTACAAAACAATTTGACTTGGAAAAAACACAAGTTCAGATGCTGAGCAGGTCCAGGTCAAGGCTGGGGGATATTTGTAAACGTGTACAAGCACAAGGTTTTGTGCTTTCACAACATTTAGGAAATGTATTTATTTTAAGCTCTGGGGTTTTTGGATGCGTTAAAGGTGGAAGTGCATCCTCCAAGAGCCAAGGTTACCTCAGGCTCTTTGGTGAGGGTGAAGTGAAGCTCTGCAGTGTGTCAGAGCTGAACCAAAGGAGCTGAAGTGAATTACCTGACCTGAAGGGATGTATCCAGTGCTGGAGAGAGTCCAGAGGAGGCACCAGCATGGTCAGAGGGATGGAGCAGCTCTGCTGGGAGGAAAGGCTGGAGAATTGGGATTGCTCAGCCTGGAGAAGCTTTGGGGGGATGTCACTGTGGCCTCATCTGAAGGGGCTACAAGAAGGATGGAGAGAGCTTATGGACAAGGGATGGAGGACAGAGGGAATGGCTTCCCACTGCCAGAGGGCAGGGATGGATGGGACATTGGGAAGGAATTGTTCCCTGGGAGGGTGGGGAGGCCCTGGCACAGGGTGCCCAGAGAGGCTGTGGCTGCCCCTGGATCCCTGGCAGTGCCCAAGGCCAGGCTGGACACTGGGGCTTGGAGCAGCCTGGGACAGTGGGAGGTGTCCCTGCCATGGCAGGGGTGGCACTGGATGGGATTTAAGGTCCCTTCCAACCCAACCCATTCCACAATTCCCTGATTCTGTATATCCTGGTTAGTTTGAATGTGATGCAGGGAGGTTTTGGCCTTTACAGTATTTTCCCCTCTCATCTCACATCATTTTGCTGCAGACCCACAGAGGACTGTGCTGGTGTCAGTTCCACCTCCCAGAGCCTCTCTCCCTCTCCCCTGCTCTGTTCCCCTGTAGGAACCAGGACATTCTGGGAAGTCTCCCAATGTGGTTTGCACCACACTTTGTCACAGCTGACTTGGACCCTTTGGAACTGGAAACAAGGCTTGGTTCAGGCAGTGGCTCTAAAAAGCACTCTGAGGTTTGCATTTTCTTTTTTCATGCATCAAGTGCTTGTTGAGAGGCCAGTTATTCCTAATTTGTTTCATATTTGAAGGCTATTTCCATATCCCTTGCATACACCAGACCTCACTGGCTCACAATCATTCCCAGATGACTGTAATTGAATACACTGAATTTGGATAAAATTCAGTTTATTTGGTTGTGCAACTTTTCCAGTTTTAAGTTCACCATTTTGCTGTAGTTAAGAACAAGTTCTCCTCCTTGATTTTAACTGCTACGAGATTTATTCTCAATAATTAATCCCAAGAATTTATTTTTAATTAGTCTCCAAATATTTTGCTGGATAAATCAAGGATAGCTGACCTTTTAATGCATTTCTGTGCTGGCCCTACCTATAGGAATAGCGTGTGGGAGTTGATTTAGTGTGACTCATTTTTTTCAGGAAAATTTGGGGTTGAAGGATTCTGATTATTTTTAAATCATGGATAGGATTTTTTTTTTTAAGGGAAACATTTGTATTTGGTCAGCAGCACTGTCCTGTCACCCTGTCCATTGTAAACAGTCTCCATTCTGTAGCTCCCTTCAGGTACTGGAAGGACACAATCAAGTCACACTTGACTTCTAAGAGAAGATATTCAAGTCAGCCAGGAAGGTCTGGTAACCCCTTCTGGCCAAACCCAAACTGATTGATGCTGTTTCCATTATTTGATGCATTTTTATTTTGGGTTTAAAATGTGTGTCAACACCTGTATAATTGAAATGGCACCAGGAATGTTCAGAGCCCTTAACTGCTGCTCCCACTTTCCCAGTGAATTATCCATCAGCACTTCTGCTCCTGTTGCTTGGAGGCTCCTCCAGCCTGAAGGCTGATGGTGCAAAGTCACCTTTAATGCCCCATTTCATTCAATGTGGTGTTTTTAGTGTACCAAATCCATACTTCTGCAGTGTCAAACATTTTCTTGCAGAAAAACCCCTTTGTGAAACAGAGAAGCACAGAAACTCTCAAGCATGTGGGCATTTACAGGATCCTCTTTTGCTGGACTTCCCCAAATGTTGTTTTGCTAGGAAATTGGAATATATCTGCAGCGGCCTTATCCCGAGGAAGGTGAAAGGACCTGGATTGTAAACAGGGAGTCAGTCATTGCAGATTATCAGTGTTGTTCTGGCACTGGAGGGGGACACAGAACATGCTGCAAACCTGCTTTGGATCATTTTCTTTTGATTCTGGAGCTGGTCTGGAACAGAGAAACCTTTCCAAACAAACCAATCCCCTCCATGCCCGGTGAGACCCCATCACCCAGAGCCAGGAATAACCATGGGCAGTAAATAATCCCTATTAACGACCTGAAATCACCAGCCTGCCTTGTAAAACTGTAACAAATGGATGTGGGATCGTGCTCAGGCCTGTTTAAATACAAACAGCAATTAAAGCAGCCCTTTGGAGCTGAAATGCTGAGGGGAATATTTGCTTTTTGGAGTGTTTTGTGCCCCTGATGGCTGTCACAGGGGAGCTCAGCTATGATGTTTGGTTGTTGGACAGCTCTTGCAGCAGTTCTGCCTCTCCAGAGATGTTTGGGCAGATCCCCAAAAGATGGGAATCTGAAATGAAGCCTCTAAACCACTGCTCAAATGAAATTCCTGGCAGCTCGTGGATGTGGAGGCACAACCCCTCACCCCACAAACAACTTTAATTTGTTTGAGACTAACATTTACTTACCTGATAGCCATAAAAATCCCCTTGCAATGCTGACTTTTTGACACTGTTTTTGTAAAGATTCAGTGCAGGTCGCTGTGAAACAAGGATTGCAACAGCACAATAACTTGGGAGGTGTTTGGTTGCACAATGTTTGAAGAAGGCATTAAATATTTGCACAACAAGGGGCTGAGGGCTCAGGGACTGTTTGAAAAAAGGTGAGGACAGAGAGGGGATTCTCACTGGAATTCCTCAGCATTGTCTCAGAGCCACCCCTCTCCTGCCAGGTGACAGTGGCCCCTCAGAGAGGAAGCACAGATCCCATGGATCCTCCCCTCTGTCCCCTCTTTGTCCCCTCTTGGTGACCTTTTCCAGGAGCTGGGGGTGCTGAGCTCTGAGGTTCCTTTCATAAAACCCAAAAGGGACAGAAACCCCTCTGGGGACAGCCCTGCTCTGTCACTGCTCTGGGCACACCTCAAAGGTGATCCTGAGATTTTTTTATTTCATCATTTCTAACATCTCTTAGACAACGTGAAACACACACAAAAATATTCCTCTCTGAAGCCTTCCTTGAGTAGCTGGGGGTGGTGTTTAGACTGGAAAATGGGTAGAATTGATTGCTAATTCTCTGCTAAGAAGAATTTGTGTTGCAGGGAGCTGCCTCAGAGATCCGTTAACTGAAGTGTGGCATTTAATCTTCACATATGAATTTTGTCCTTAGGGTTTTTAAGGGTTTGCTCAAAGTTAAACACTGTAACCTGCACTTATGTTAGTAGATATATAAATTATTCATGGAATTTTTCAGTGAACTTGATGATGTTGGAGCTGATGCTTTTCAGCCCTAATGACTCTGGGATTCTATTACCCAATATTCAGCTCACCCTATAAAATATGTGAGGACAATTTGCAGGTTGTTAATTTAACTCTTCTACAGGGTTTCCTGTAACCAGGTGCTGCAGTCCTGGAGCAGATTGAGCACCCTGGCAGCAAGAAAGGCAGGTTACTCTTGAGGAGTAAAACCCTAAAATTATTTCAAAGAACAAATCAAAATCCACATTTTGATTTGTTTGTATTGCAAAGTTCATGTTGGGTTATTGTAGACACCACTTATGTGACTTAAAAATCAGCCTGAATTGCATTTTAATCTGAGTATTAGATGGACGTGGAATCAAATCATCAGAGCAATCTCCAGTTCTTGAATTAATATATATAAAATCTCATTTCCATGCTGGTTTGGTTTTTTCTCAGCACATCTCCCATTGCTCAGTGAGTTATCTCACAATCATCTCGTTTTCTTGGTTCTCATTAGGAATAACTCCTCCTTTGTTCTTTTCTGCATCACCGTTTTCCCAGAACTTCTGAGAAAATGATCTTTTCTCCCTGCATTAGTCATGGTGTTTGGACAAACATGGGCTGGTTTCCTCATGTAAATGTAGAAGAACCACTGTGTTTATTTCTCCACGCCGGGTGTAATCAGCAGGAGCATGGGGGAGTCCAACTGAAAATCTGGATGACAAAAATCTGGTGAAATAACAGCTTTGCAAAGCCCAGAGCTCAGCGTGGCCAATGTGGTGCTTTTCATGAGCCCTTGAGTGCCTGGCCCAGTGTTTATCCTGTAAAACCTCCAAGGGACGGGCGAGAGCTGTGAGCTCAGCGTGCCTTTGGTCCAGTAACCACCTGGCGCAAGGATTCCAAACACTGAGAGCTCAAGGAATGGCTTGTGAGGAAGGGGAGAGGAGCAGAGTCATTTCCAGCAGCTCCAATTCCACTTGGAGGGACTACAAGGAGAAAGCTCTCTCCTGGTGCAGGGGGGAGTTTGTGTAACCTGGCAGAGCTCCCCCAGCACATAACCCACCCCACCCCTGGTGTGCTCCCCATTCCCTGGGTTCCACTGGAAACGTGGCTTTTGTGCATCTGCTCAGCAGTGCTGGGATGGGCGTTAATGTTCAGTGTTCTTCCTCCAGACTGAGAGCTTTTGGGAGAAACAGCCAATGAGAATGGGAAAAGTTTGATGTCTGAATGTCTATTTGATGTCTACATGGTGGCTCTGGTCTGGAAAATGAGCCTGTGGTACCTTCAAATGTTCACAGAATCATGGAATTCCAGACTGGTTTGGGTTGGAAGGGACCTTAAATATCCCATCCACCCCTGCCATGGCAGGGACACCTTGCAGTGTCCCAGGGTGCTCCAGCCTGGCCTTGGGCACTGCCAGGGATCCAGGGGCAGCCACAGCTTCCCTGGGAATCCCATCCCAGCCCCTCCCCACCCTCACAGGGAGGAATTTGGGTTCTAATATTTGGATTTGGGTTATCATATAAAACCATGTTCAGGATGGGTTTGTTAGTTTTTATTTTTTTTCAAAGAAGAAATGCCTTCAGAGTTGTGGAATTTTATTCTTCCAGGTATTCCTGTTACTGGTGTTAGAGAATGTGCTGAGCTGTTTGCATGGATGAAATGAATGAAATTATCCCAGATTAATTAATTTGCTGCCAGTTAAGAGCCTGGTGCTATAACTTTGTATGAAGCAGAGATCTCTTTAGATTGGTGATGTGTTCACAAACAACACATGGTGCCACATGTATATAAATTATAAATAGATAAATATATAAATATATAGTAAGAGGTGTGTAACCTATGATTGAAGTAATATTGTGGCTGAGCTTCCCTTCCTGAATCCCTGGTATCACCCACCTTTTCCTTTGAAAGGATTTTTAATTGAAGGTAATATTTAATTGTCCAAACAAATACAGAAAGTTTAAGGGAAATTATTACATAAAGGAAAAAGGGAGAACTTTCCCTTTTTTCTGTGTGGGACATTGGAGAGTTTCCATGCAGAAAGCCCCAGCCTATATTGACATTTTGATTTCCATTTTTCCCCTAACCCTGGCTGCCCTTGATTCCAGAGGAAAACAATGGGAGGGGAGTGAGTATTTAAAGCACAATAATGGGAAATGCTCCCATCACCACAGAGCCCTTTTCCTTCCCCTGGCAAGCCCTCTGCCTGTGCCTCTGGATCCACGAGCCTCTTCCCAAGGTAATTGTCAATGATTTGGAAAACTCCTGTATTCCAGTGGCAGCGTGGAAAGGGCACAAGGAGAGCTCATCCAAGGCCCAAGATTCACTTCCTCAGTGCATTCAGAAGGTGCTGCTGGGGGAGTCACGCTGATTTTAACAGCTCAAGAGGTCAGAGATTTATTCTTAATGAATTAATTTTCCCAGCCTTCTGAAATCCAGTGCTCAACCTTGTAGTGACTGCAGGGTTTGAGAAGCAGCAGAGTAAATCTGATTTAGGTATAAATTGCCATTTCTTAACAAGACACTTAGAAGGGAGGGGGTGATGTTAATATTGCACTTGGTGGAAGAGGAAATGCCTGGCAGTCCCAGGGAAGAGTCACAGGCACCTGTGCTAAACTCACACAGATTTTTGGTAGCAATGACCTAATTGCTCATCATCAGTGGAGGAGAAAACACTTCTTATACAAATAAAGAGAAGCCTGGCTCAGGAGGTGACATCACTGCAATCAAGGAAGGTTTAAATGAGCTGGAGAAGGTAGCAGAGATAGGTTGTGTGTTAAAAGAAGTGTGAGGTGGGAGAAGATCAATACCAAAAATCAAACAAGTGAATTTTTCCTTCTGCTACTTTTGCTGTGTTCCCTTTCCAAAGCAAGGAAGCGGCAGGAGTTTAGGGGAGTCTGGTTCAGGTCAGTCTTGCTGAAATTTAAAGCAATTTGAGTTTCCCTGATCAATCTGCTTAATTAACTAAAAATGCAGAATTGAAAAAGTTGTTGGATATTTTTGCATTTTTTTGTTTTGTAGTTGGCTGGAGGAGACTTTCCTCAGACTAAGGGCTGATGTTTGGGGTCTTCAGCCTGGAGAAGAAAAGGGTCTGGGGAGATTTAATTGTGGCTTTCCAGCACCTGAAGGGAGCCTGGAAAAGAGCTGGAGAGGGACCTTGGGCAAGGACCTGGAGTGACAGGACAAGGGAGAATGGCTTTAAACTGAAGGAGGAGAGGTTGAGGTGGGATCTTGGGAAGGAATTGTTCCCTGGGAGGGTGGGGAGGGGCTGGGATGGAATTCCTAGAGCAGCTGTGGCTGCCCCTGGATCCCTGGCAGTGCCCAAGGCCAGGTTGGACACTGGGGCTTGGAGCAGCCTGGGACAGTGGGAGGTGTCCCTGCCATGGGAGGGGTGGGATGGGATGGGATTTAAGGTCCTTCCAACCCAAACCCTTCCATGATTCTGACCCAAAGACAACCTGTTCATGGAGCCAGCACTGTCTGGGGATAAAGCAGCTCCTTGGTTTTATCCCTGTTTTTCCTTGCTAATCCCTGAGCTGAGAGGTGATGGGAACAACTAGCAGGAGCATCCCCAGGCCCTGGGAGTGGGACTTTTGATAACCATTGCTGGCTTGTGGCTTCTCCTGAGACAACAGAACCAACAATAAACTGTCACTTCAGGGCCACATTTAGAGCCAACGCAGAGAAATCCAGGATGGCTGTGGCAGGTGTTGGGGTAAACACCCAAAACAAATCCTGGAGGAGGATCCCAGGGTAACAATGCCCGGGTGCCAAATCTGATTGCAGAGTGCACAAAGAACAAGGGAAACATTGCAAGAGCACAAAGATTTCCTGAGAGCTCCAGCACAGGCTGCTGCCTCAGCAAAGCTGTTTGTTGGTTCTTTGCTCCCAGCTCCAGACTGGGGCTGAGCCAGGCACTGCATCCATCGGGATCAGGATGCTGTGGCTGGAGGATGAACCCCCAGCCAAGGCCCCCAGGGAGCCAATGATGCTGTTTGGAACCCGTTCATCTTCCCCTGGTTTCCTAAAGATCTGTGTGGGGAGCAGTGATTCATCCAGCCACTCTTCCCAGCCCCATGGGATGGGTGTTTCTCTCCCTTTTCCTGGAAGCTCTCGGTGTTTGGGGAAGGCTGCTGGTCTCCATCCACAGCCACCATCAGCGTTATCTCCTGGGTATAACTCCCTGAAAATCCCAACCCTCCAGCCCTGCAGGAAAATCCCTTTTCCTGTGGAGCATGCAGGGTGTGAGGCTGGCTCTGGGAAGTATTCCCAGGGAAGAAGGCCTGGGAATGTGCTGACAGCAGCTCTGCTCTTTCAGGTGCCAGTTTAAGAAGCTTATAAAAAGCTTCATTCTTGCTTGGTGAGCAGACAGTGCAGGAAAATGGGAGCCAGGGCTGGGAAGAAGTGGAGTAGAAGCTGAAATGATGTTGGGACAGCTCGGGCTGGAGGCAGGAATGCTCAGCAGGGAAGAACAGGCGGCCTTAAAAGGAAGAGAAAACTTGAACATGTGAATTCTAGACCAAACAATTGTACAAAGCCGATGGATTGTGATCAATTTGCAGCGTGACTTTGGAAAACTGGCTTTGGAAAAGAAGGGTTTGGACTCCTGACCTGAGGATGCAGATTGGGAAGCCCTGACTATCAGAGCTGTGATCTGGATTTTGTGGGGGTGCCATCCCCCCTCCCCAGCACCCCCAGAGAGGGCTCAGATGTGCCTCATCCCAGCCCTTATCTCCAGTGCATCTGCGGGCTCTACTTCCCTGGAATAATCAGCTTTTAGGAAGTTACGAAAGCCCTCATCAGTTGTTTCTCCTCTTGTGGTGGGGATGTAAACACAGAGGAGCCAAGCAAAACCCCACAGTGGTTCCCAGTGCTTGGACAGAGCCCGAGGGGAGCATTCCCAGAGAAATGAGGAGTCAGTTCCCCAGCAGGCTCAGTGTCAGTTGGACACAGGGAATGCAAGTGGAGATCTTGGAGCCAAGGCCTGCCCCAGAGCACTCATTGTTGGAGTGGAACATGAGAAGTGTGATTTCGTACAGTTTGCCAACAAACTAAAACAAGGAAGCAAACACTCCACATCCAGGATGGGATGTTCTTACCCGGTGTGGCTCTCTAAAGCAGGGTTTTTATCTGCTCCCTTTCCTGAGTTCAGTTTTCCCTTCCCATTTTCCATTCCCTATCGCTTCCCAGAGCCGAGCACTTGGCACTTGTTGTTAGATGTCAGATATTTGAACTTGGAGTTGTATTTTCTATGAATTCTTTGTTGGTTCTGGATCTCAAATTTCCAGAAAAAAAAAATGTATTTGCTTTCCAGAGAAGAGAAAAAAAGAAAACTTCATTTCTTTTCTTTTCAACTTCTTCTAATCTGACTTCATCTGATGGTCACCGTGCAGGGCAGTGGTGGAGTCCCCATCCCTGGAAGGGTTTAAAAATCCTGTGGCTGTGGCACTTGAGGACGTGGTTTATGGTGGGTTAGCAGCTGGACTGGTGGTCTGGGAGGTCTTTTCCAACTTTAGAGTTTCTGGGATGATTCCAAAAGGACAAAGAACTCGTAGCTCAAAAGGGTTTCAGCTCCTCTGAGTGTAAGCAAAGCAGGTTCCACAGGAGATGTCCATGGTGGCATTTCCTTCCCCATCCAAGGAGATCATGGTTTGTGTGTCCAATTGCAGACATTTAAATATTAATAGCATTGAGAATGTCATTCCCAATGGAAGCAGGGAGAGCTAGAATCCCATGTGGCCTTTCCACATCTCTGGGATCCAGAGATGGATGGAATTCAGGATTTGCCTAACTGGAAGAGGTAAATATAGAAATAAACCAAGGTGTGAGGGCAAGGTTCTCCAAGCACAGCTTAATTTCCACTGAAACCATCTGAGAACTTTGCTTTTGTCATTTCCTTATGCTCAAACCAGGTTATTGTCAAAGAATTCTGTTCTTTTCCTCCTTTTCAAGGAACCAGGTGGAGCCCAGGAACAGCTCTGGCTCACGTAGTGAATGCACAGCAACATTTTTCCTGCCTTGTGGGAAGAAGGTATGTCCTGGACGTTTCCTAAGAAAATTTCCAAGCCAACAAAGCTGGAATGACCTTTCCTTGAAACTCTGGGCTAGGAATCATTCCCTTCTCATCTCCTCAGTGGGGATGACCTGGCTGTGCTGCCAGGAAACCTGAGGGGAATATTTCAGTTACTCACCTGCAGGATTTGTATTTATGCACTTGTCATTTACGGGGAACAACATGAACCCACGCGTTTCCTTCCCCCACGCCATGAATAATATTGACAAAATTGTTTGCACTTGGAAACCACAAGGTGGGGAGCTCAGGGATGTAAAAATGCAAAGATTTGTAATCTGTGAGTGAAACTGTGAAATCAAGTGTTGAGCAAGATGCTTCTAAAGGAAACAATATATTTTCCTAACTAGATCACAAGTGATTTTTTTTTTTTTGCTGTGCAGAATAATTTTTTCACTCACTTTATGAAAGAAATAGTTACTTACTTTAACAAATAGTTAGACAGTCATGTCTTGTCTTGTCCTCTAATTTGAATTATCAGTTTGTGAAATGGTTTTTTCCTCCCCTCTCCAGCTTGTTTCCAATTCTTTGCCTATAAGGAAATGATTATGCTCCCCCCTTTTCCCACCCTTTTCTCCTTTCCTCTAAATTAGAGATTTTTGTCATTTTTCCCCACGGTATCGCTTTCTTGGGTTATGAAAGAAAGCCTCATACTCTGAGATAAAGCTGGATGTGTGGAGACAACTCAGGATTATTGGGATAATAGTGATTTTTCATTCTTTGTTTTATTTTGAAAGGTCTCAACCCAATGAGAATATTTAACTTAACCACATCAACTACAGGGAGAGAATTTAATTTCCTCAGATCCAAGGCCTAGGAGAGCTGGTGAGAAGGAATTCCACAGAAGTGAGGGATTAAATTGAAAATGAGGGATCAGGTGTATCAGCAAAGGAATTAAAGTTCAGGGAACAAAGGGGCTGCTGAATAAAGTTGTTTGCTTGGAAAGTTCTCCAGGCTGCAGCAGTGAGAAGGAAAGAAATCCACCCCACCTTACCCAGGTCTTGGAAAGTCTCCAGCAAAGTTCAGTCACTGGAAGGCAGAGGAAATGCCTGAGGAGGAACTGCTGGATGTGCAGAAAATCCTCAGTCTTGGGCGGGGGAAAAAGCAGGAGTGTGACAGGAGATCTGTTTTTGGGAAAAAGGAACTGAGGGACAGAGCCCGGAGCTGAGAGGGGACAGCAGCAGGTTCTGATGGACCCCTGGAATGCCCGGCAGCCTGGGGGAGGAACAGCCCTGGACTGGGACCAGGCTGATTTCTGTGTGGGGAATGGGCACAGGGGTGCCAAGGGGACCCTGCAGCCCTGCCACGGAGCCAGGGGAAGCTGTTCCCTGCTCCCATCATGTCTGTGTTTCACACACTCCCCTTCCAGGGAATGAGGAGCCCTGGTGACAAAGAGCTCTCCCTTGGCCTGCAGCCAGAGGAGGGAAGCAGAGCCTTGTCCAGGGTGGGAACTTCCTTCATTCCCAGGGCACTGAGGCTGAGTGGCACCAGCCTTCAGCATCTGATTCAGAATCAAAGCTTCCTCCCCAAATTCCTGGGCTTAGCTATGAACTCCTTCATGCCCATCCCGCTGGAAGGAACAGGAGAGTTTTAAGAGTTTAAATGTTATGAGAACGCATCTTTTCAAAGATGAATTCTCCAGTAAATGCTTTGCTTCAGTGGCTCTCAGGCAGCTGTAGTTGTTCAGTATTTCCGCCAAACAACCTGGAGATTTTTAAAACTTAGCATTGTTAAAATCCACCAGGAATATTTGTATCCTGAGGGAAACAGGCACCAAGGGGAAGCTGTGCATGGAGCCACGTAAAAGTGTTATCTGGTAATTCAAATATAGTCCCCAAAGCTCTGAATTCCCAGAATCACAGAATCCCAGAATCCCAGACTGGTTTGGGTGGGAATGGACCTTAAAATCATCTCATTCCACGCCCTGCCATGGGCAGGGACTCCTTCCACTGGACCAAGCTGCTCCAAGCCCCGTCCAACCTGGCCTGGAACACCAAAAAATTCCTCCCCAAAGTCCTGGTGCGGCTGAGAAGCTGCACATCATTAATGCTGCTCCTACACTCGCTGGGGGTATTTCTCCCTCCATTCCCTGCCCTGGCTGTTGGAGAAGGAGCCTGGTCCCAGCTGCCCTCGGGAGGAGCTGTGTGATTTCGGGAAGGATGCAGAATTTACCAGGGTAGGGAAAGGAGCCACGAACCCACCCCGCTCGGGGCTGCTGTGACTCAGCAGAGGGCAGGAGCTGTTTGCTTTGGCACGGGGTCCCTCCCAACCACAGGAGCTTCCTCGGGCCAGGCTCTTGGCTCTCAGAGAGATTTATGGGGCAGAAAGGCTTCCTCAGCCTTTCCCCAGCACTTTGCAGAAATCAGACTTGTCTGGAGATGGTGCATAAAAGCCCAATAATATCTGAGTGAGACAGAGGGGTTTGTAACAACCCATTCCTCAGCACATGGAGTGATTAAGAACTGTGTGCGTGCCCGTGTGTGACAGATCCTTCATCCTTTGGGAGGAAAAGCACGAGGTTTTTCCTTCAGAAAATGGGTAATGGGGTGATGATGGTGGAGTCAATTTAATCATGTGAAATGCAGCTCCTGCTTTGTTGCAGCTTTGAAGCACCTCCAGCAATAACTCAGAGGAGCTGAACTCTGAACGCTCATCCTTGTTTCCTGGGAGAATTTGCTGTCCTGAGTGCTCCCTGCACCTGATGGATGTGGGCAGTGCACGGAGGGGAGGCCACAGGCACGAGGATTTTATGGCCCCTATAAAGCCCTGTACACAGGTTTTGCTCAATTTGCTGCTGTTCTCCGGAGCGTTGGGGATCATATGGCACTTGAAGTGCTCTGATTCATGGGGAGGCAGCAATTACTCCTGTAATAAACCTTCTAGAGCCTAAGAGCCATGCACTGTATTTATCTGGGATATAAACACTCACCTGCAATGCATGTGGGAATTATCCTGGGCTTAACTCACAGCAACCCCACAGCCATGAGCTTCAGGCACAGCAAGGTCACAGCCAAGGTGAAGGTGGAAGTGACTGGGGAGAAAGGCAAATATTGGAAACAGCAAATGGAAAAGAGTCTTTTTGTTCTGTTAAATATTCTGGATGCATGGCTGTAATTTCCTACTCTCCTGTGAAGAGCCTGGTGTTACACAGAACAAGATAAAGCACAACCCCAGTCTCATTTAATAGGAAATATTTGAGCACATGGCCATGGAAAGAACATGGAAAACCCACTGAGAGCTTTGAAAATAAATACAATAAAATTGCATGTGTTTCAGGTTGATGAAATCTCCCTCCTGGATGAGTGAAAGCACAGAAACCCTTTGTGCTTCTGGAAGCTGCTCCACAGGAAGAATCATTGGCAATTCTGGTACTGAACTAATGATGCTCAGTGGATGATTAGGAGCAACAAAGGTAATAATTTTTAACTGATTTAAGTAGCTTTTAAAACAGTTTAAATAGCTTAATCCTTCCACCTTTACATGTTTTTGTATGAGAGTAATAGTGTGGGAGTGTGGCATGAATGAAATTGATGTTATTAGGAGTGAATGACAGAGAGGGACAGTAACACTCATCCATTTACTTCTGAAAAATAAGAAAGTCATTTACAATAAGCAAATTCAGATGAATCTCTGGTCTCTCAAGGGAAGTCAGAAGAGAGGACAAGGAAAACCACAACATAATGAAACCACGAGCTTGAAGTTTTCAGGGCAGCACAACTCACTTGGGTAACGACTGCAATAAAAAAGACAAATTCAGGATTCTTGAATTTAAATAATAAAATGAGAGAGATCTAAACATTCACCCTGTGATGTCATCAGGCATCATCCCACTGTTTTTACAGGAAAAGGAAGGAGATTCTGGTTTGATACATTTGTTACAGATTGATACAGCAGTGACACAGTGAATTTCTCCCAGTAAGGAAGCCTTGGATTGCAATGCTGCAGGGATTTAATAAACAAAAATGGGACAAGAACATCATAAACCAGTGCTCAAAATCCTCCTGGAAACACGGCCGAGACTCAGGGTGCCATTCTGGCCCGAGGATTCCTTTTTCCAGGAATCCTTTGTCATTGCACTTGGCACAGCCAATCCCCCACGGCCCTTGGAAGCTCTCAAAAGTATTTCTGCAGAGTGAATTTTTCAGAGTTTCTGCAGAGGGTCTTCAGTGTACAAAATGTGACAAAAGTTTGCAGGGTGAAATCCTGATCCACGAGATTGTGGGGTTTTTGGTGAGTTGATCAAATGAAGTCACCCTAACAAGAGTTTTGGTGAGGAAATCCCTAAAGCCTCTGACAGCTGTTCACTTCCAGGCTTTCCCTTGGCTGAATCCAGGCCAAAATATTCTCATCCTACATCAAAACTTGCAGTTTAATGTGTTCAGTATGTTTATTCACTACATGGTTTTGCCTATTGCTTTGCTTATAGAGCAAAAAAGCCTTTGTGAGGCTTAGGGAGATAACATTTGCTTTTCTGGATCTTCCTTTAAATAATTATAAAATTGATCCCAAGTTAGAGGAGAGAATTTCTGTGGGTTTCTTTTGCCAAAGTGCTTTGTCACTGCCCATCTGAGTTACTCACTACCCCGGTCTGAAATCCATAGGAGAATAGTTTAAAGAATAAAATCAAAGTATTGGTGTTAAAATTTCCCTGGATATAGCTTTGCTTTCCGAAGTTATCCCTTCTATCTGTGTGTATAAACTGTCTCCCTGGAATTATGAAACTCGAGGTGCTCTGCAAGGTCAATTATCTTTGAGCTCCCTCAAGTGGCAATGAAACCTTGGAGGTTTTTTACAGAAATCCTCGAGTTTGTCACTGAAATCCACAAGTTTGTCACTGAAATCCTTGTTTGTTACAGAAACTCTTGAGTTTGTCACTGAAGCCCTCGTTTGTCACAGGCACTCTCAAATTTGTTGCACAATTGCTTTTCCAACCAAGCCCTGTAATTTAAGACCGTGTTTTCCACGGCAGCTGTAGTAAACTGAGAGGCTCAGATTTCAAGGACTCTAAACCAGGTTAGGTCCGTTGAAAATTATTAATTTAATAACATAGTTCTGTTTTGACAGGTCTCTGAAAAGACACGTATCAAGGGAAATGAAGCATTTCATGTCCAAGGGGAGTTTGCAGCTGAGTCGCAACACGATACCTGCAAGTTTTGAGAAGTTGTTTTGACTTTCTTCTATGGTTTCTTATCAAATTCGTGACAGAGGAGCTGGAAAGTGAATGTCTTGTTCAGCATCTCAGCTAAAACTCGTGCCTTTCCTTTTTACACTTTGAAAAGGTAAATAAATCCTTTGGCTTAAATCACAAGTGGTTTTGCCTCATTAAGAGCATAATTTATTTCAGAAGAACGTATTTTAATCAAAGAGCTCTTGATGTCCAGACAAAATTCAAGTAATTTTTGCTGCAAGAAGATGAAATTTCAAGGAAGATTGGAGCTTTTTACAGTAAAAAAGTAGCTTTTTCAAGGGTTTGTCTAAGGTGGGAAGAACCTTTCGGAGCAAACAGCTCAAGAAAAATGACTTTGGAGAAGAGAAGCCTTCCAGTGTCTGATGGAGCTGCAGGGAAGCTGGAGAGACACTGAAGTGCCAGAACACAGGGAACGGCTTCCCACTGCCAGAGGGCAGGGATGGATGGGATATTGGGAAGGGACTGTTCCCTGGGAGGGTGGGGAGGGGCTGGGAATTCCCGGAGAAGCTGTGGCTGCCCCTGGATCCCTGGCAGTGCCCAAGGCCAGGCTGGACACTGGGGCTTGGAGCAGCCTGGGACAGTGGGAGGTGTCCCTGGAAGGTGTCCCTGCCCGAGGGTGGAACGGGATGGGCTTTAAGGTCCCACCCAACCCCAGCCACGCTGATTCCCTGATCCCATGACTTTAATCCTCAGGTGGGCGACGGAGCAATTCAGAAGCTGTCGCATTTCCCTGGAGGGTTATTGAGGGCTGCCTGCGGCCTGGCCCTCACACTTCATTCCCGTTCCCATTGACATTTTTGTATATTTATGTCGCTATTTCCGGGGGGCGCCTCCCTCTCCTCGCAGGCCTCACCGGGCGCTGCCATGGCAACGGCGCGCGTGACCGCCGGGGCGGTCACGTGGCGGGGGGCGGTCACGTGGCGGGGGGCGGTCACGTGGCGGGGGG
>VZTJ01004885.1:470977-483012 GCA_013397795.1 Orthonyx spaldingii
GAAAAAAAAGGATGAGAACAAGAGTGGGGGAAATAGGGGGGGAAAGAGGGGGAAAGAGGTGGAAAATTTCAAAGTTGTAATCCTTTGGAGGGCAGGGGTGGCATTTTCTATTCCCCCCTCTGACCCCGGGGGCAGCAGGAGGGGCCGAGCCCAGCCCCGGACCGTCGTTATCTCCACATCTCCTTATCTGGTTGGATATCGTCACATCCACCATTATCTCTCTATTCCCTTAAATAGCATTACATCCACCGTTATCTCCACAGCTTTGTATTTTTTATATATCATTACATCCACCATTATCTCCACGTCTTTATTTGTTTGGATATCATTCTATCCACGATTGTCTCCATACCTTTATAATTTTTAGATACCATGATATCCGTGATTATCTCCACATCTTTATACATTTTGGCTACCATTATATCCATTAAAATGTCCATATCTTTATATTTTTTGTGTATCATCATGTCCCCAATTATCTCCATATCTTTATCATTTTTGGCTACATTTATACCCACGATTGCCTCCATATTTTTATTTTTTTATACTGTCATATACATGATTATCTCCAGACCTTTATAATTTTTTGGATACCCTTCTATCCACGATTATCTCCATATCTTTGTTTTTGTGGATATCATTCTATCCATGATTATCTCCACATCCTTATACATTTTAGATACCATCCTATCCATGATAATCTCTGTATCTCTGTATTTTTTGGGTATCATTATATCCATGATTACCTCCACACCTTTATAATTTTTGGCTACTATTATATCCACAATTATCTCCATATTTTGATATTTTTTGGCTACCATTATATCCATTATTATGCCCATATCTTTATATTTTTTGTGTATCACCATGTCCACGATTATCTCCATATCTTTACATATTTTAGATATCATTATATCCACAATTATCTCCATACCTTTATTTTTGTGGATACCATTATATCCATTATTATCTCCACATCTTTACATTTTTTAGATATCATTCTATCCATGATTGTCTCCATATCTTTATTTTTTTGGATACCATTATATCCATTATTATCTCCATATCTCCATATTTTTTGGCTACCATCCTATCCACGATAATCTCCATATATTTATATTTTTTTTGGCTACCATCCTATCCATGATAATCTCCATATATTTATATTTTTTGGGGGTATCATCGTACCCACAATTCCCTCCATATCTTTATTTTTTTTTGCTATCATTACATCCACGAGTCTCTCCATATCTTTATAATTTTTTTGGATACCATTCTATCCATGATTATCTCCATTTCATTGTATTTGTGGATATCATTCTATCCATGATTATCTCCACATCCTTATACATTTTAGATACCATCCTATCCATGATAATCTCTGTATCTCTGTATTTTTTGATATCATTATATCCATGATTACCTCCACACCTTTATAATTTTTGGCTACTATTATATCCACAATTATCTCCATATCTTTATATTTTTTGGCTACCACTCTATGATTATCTCCATATCTTAACATTTTTTGTGTATGGTCATATCCATGATTATCTCCCTATCTTTATTTTTTTGGCTGCCATTATATACACTATTGTCTCCATATATTTATCATTTTTGGCTACCATTATATCCATTATTATGTCCATATCTTGATATTTTTTGTGTATCATCATGTCCACGATTATCTCCATATCTTTATCATTTTTTGGATATCATTCTATCCATGATTATCTCCACATCTTTATATTTTTTAGATACCATCATATCCATGATAAGCTTTATCTTTATATTTTTTGGGTATCATTATATCCATGATTACCTCCACACCTTTATAATATTTGGCTCCCATTATATACACTATTATCTCCATACCTTTTTTTTTTTTGGCCACTATTCTATGATTATCTCCATATTTGTATATATTTTGGCTACCATTATATCCATTAAAATGTCCATATCTTTATATTTTTTGTGTATCACCATGTCCACGATTACCTCCATATCTTTATCATTTTTGGCTGCCCTTATATCCACGATTATCTCCATATCTTTATTTTTTTATACCATATCTTTATATTTTTTGGCTACCATTCTATCTATGACTATCTCCAGATTTGTATATTTTTTGGATATCATTACATCCACGATTATCTCCACATCTTGATAGTTTTATATAATCATTATATCCACGATTATCTCCATATCTTTATAATTTTTGGATACCATTATTTTCATTATTATCTTCACATCTTTAACATTTTTGGCTGTCATTGTATCCACGATTATGTCCATATCTTTATTTTTTTAATATCATTCTGTCCACAGTTATCTCCATAGCTTTGTAATTTTTGTCTACCATTATATCCACGATTATCCCCATATCTCTACATTTTTTGGACACCATTCTAGCCACGATTATCTCCATATCTTACTCACCACGTTGCTGCTGGCACTCCAGAAAATGATTTGCACTGCACAGTCAACTCCAGCTAAGAGACTGCAGCCACTGCAGCCCCTGCTCCCCATCCCAGCAAATGGGAGAAAAATTTCCTGGGAGAAAGACAAAAAAACAAAGGGAGAAAAACCTAACCTTCTACACCTGTCTGTCCTTAACGGGAGCTGGGGGATTGGCACAGCTGGGATCGTGCTCCTCTCGGCACTGGTGAAATGGCAGCACCAAAAATGCAGCATTAAAAATGCAGCCCTAAAAGTGCAGTGCTAAGAATGCAGCCCCAAAAACGCAGTGCTAAAAATGCAGCACCAAAAATGCAGCCCCAAAAATGCAGCACTAAAAATGCAGCACTAAAAATGCAACCCCAAAAATGCAGCACCAAAAATGCAGCCCCAAAAAAGCAGCACTAAAAATCCAGCCCTAAAAATGCAGCCCCTAAAAGTGCAGCCCCAAAAATGCAGCCCTAAAAATGCAGCACTAAAAATGCAGCCCCAAAGGAGAGCAGCACCTCATCAGATTTAAAATATAAAGTCATAAAGAAGCCATCGAAATGTCCTTTGCTACAGGAATGAATTTATCATTTGTCGTTGCTTTTGTACCATCCCTGGTGGTGTCTGCTCCATTTTAATGCAGCCCCAGCCCCAACTCCCTCTGAATGAATTCAGTAGAATAAAATCTCTATTTTAAAACAAACCTTCCATTGAAATCCTGTCCCCGTCTGGTACAACCACAGGTTACCTCTGATTGGACGTCTGTGATCCCTGAATTTCCAACCCAAATCATTCCTGGCCTGGCTGTCACAGGATTTGGTTCCTCTGTGCTTGACTCTGGAGAGGATTTGTGGTGCCTTTTGGGGCTTTTCTCCAACCCCTACAAGCGATGCCTCCACCTCTAACCCAGGCTGATGGGGAAGGGTAAAGCAGCTCTCAGAGTGAAAAAAACCAACAAAAGTCACCAAAAATAAGCCAGGACTCCACACAGGAGGAGCATTTCCACTGGGAAAGGGCAGAGTCTTCACTGGGAATAGTGGAGTTGGTAGAAAGTCAGAATTTAGTGGGAAATGTGCCAGTCAATCCTTGTAAGCAGGGTTTGCCTGCTCGGCACCTGGGCTGGTTGGTGCTGGGCCCAGGGGTGAGGATTTTGGAGGAGCAGAGCTGGGAGCAGCTCCCAGCCAGGCCAGGGCAGCCCTGGAGGCTCCTGCCTGCCCAGGAATTCATCCTTGTGGAGATTGGGAAGCCAAAAAATCAGCATTTCAGGATAAACGTGGGGACTGTGGCTTTAACGAGGCTTTGGGGGGTCAAACTGGGTTGGAAAGGATCCACAAGGATCATCCAGCTCCAGGCCCTGCATCTGCAGGATGCCAGCCCTGCCGTTGGAAGTGCTCCAGGAATGCAGATGAATCTTCCCTGGTTTTGGGGGTTTCCATGTCCTGAACCCCCTGCTGGCAGCAGAGCTCCTGTCCCGGGGTGTTTTTTGGAGGAATTGCCCTTGATACCGCCCAGGCTCATCAATCAGTGATAATTCCCAATTTTCCTTTGTTTGGACTGAAGCAATCTCTGAAATGTTATAAATCAGGAGACACCGTTTATCATCTTCCCCAGGCACCACTCCTGACTAATTAAAACCCATAACGGACTGGAGCAAAGCCACGAGGAACTGCAAGGCAGCGGGAACGGCGTTCCCGGACAATGGGGAGAGCATTTCCCACTGGATTTCCATCCCGAGGGCTGAGCAGGGGTTAAAAATTGATATTTTTTTACTATTTGCTCTCCAACACAAAGATTTAATATTTAAATATTATGATTAATTTTTCTCGATGAACTCTGGCTGAAAATTCCATTGGTTTTCCGAAAGCACCGGAGCCAATGGACAGACCCGCCCTACACAGTGCTGGATACACTCAATCATTCCAGGGATTTTTCTCTCAACAGCACCAAAACCCCCAAACCTTTCCTGAATGAACCACGAACATTCGCCCCCAGATAACCCCTCACGTTCCCTCAGAAAGCTTTGGAGTTTCAGCTCCTGTAATCCCGGTGCTCCTGGAGGAAAAAGCTGGGAAGGGCTTTTTCAACAACTTCAGTCGTGTCCGTAGGAAGCAGGAGGGGATTTGGGAGCTTTTCCACTCATTCCTCCTCCAGACTGATGGATGCAATGCCTGGATTTGACTTAAGCTCTGTGGGAGTCAGGACTGGGTTTTAAGGGAGCAAGGGCAGCTCCCTGGAAAGAAGAACGGATTTTCCAAGAGTTCCGCTTGTCTTGCACAGCACAAGGACACTCAAAATAAATTTTGGAGAAAAACGAGGACCCAAAATCCATAATTCACTCCAAGGGCTGTTGGATCTTTCTCTGGGAAACCTCTGGAATGGGAAAAAAGCACTGGGAAACCTTAAATGGAGCAAAATCCACAGTAAAATCGGGAAGGGGGTGAACAGACACGAGAGGTGTTGGGCAGGGCAGGTAATTGGGGATAATAAAGGGGAGGGAATGACAGCAGCCAGTTTAAGGAGAAATTAATGGGAATCTGCATTATTCCTGCTGCTTTTCCTGGGAAAGGTGTGCTTTGCATCCCACAGCTCTTCCCTGGATTGGGAAGGGGTTTTGTGCTTTAAATTTTTGGGGTTTAAAACACAACCACTGAAAGTCCAACATTATTTCGAAAATTGTGGAATTTATGGTTGGACCAATAAACATTTCACATCCTGAAATTCCTGTTTCCAGAAACAATATCCAGGGGAATGCCTCCAAATTAGCCAGGGAATTAGGGGAATAATTAAGCAATATTTACTTACAGTTATATCCAATCACTTTTTTTAACGCTGTGATTAATTGAATTCCCAGATTTCCTTGTGGTCCCTGCACGTGTTAAACATGGAAATTAATTTTCTCCAACAACTCATTAAAGGCCCCAAATGCTGCAGCTTCCACTTGAATCAGTTATTCCTCGCTTTGCCTTGGAATTTTTTCCATGCACATCCCTCAGGCCCAGCTCCCACATGGAGCAAACTGTGGCCAAAGCCATTTCCCAGGAATTCCAGGGAATTTATAGCAGAGAAAATCCTTTTTGGGACTTTGCGTTTTATGAATTAACCAGGTAGGACTGAAGGGGGCATTTCCCAGCACCAAACTGAGGTTCCCAGGATGTACAGCTGCATCCAAAGCCATTCCCAGGTGTTTCCATGGCTAAATCCAGTGTTTTCCAAGGGTTTCCATGTGGTTTTACTTTACAATAATATAACAATTTAGAACTCTTGAAGTGGTACCATTTGAAAGTAAATTGATGATTTAAAGTTATTAAAATAATGATTAGCAAGAATTTTATTCAAATGCACAAATGCTTTTATCTGGTGGATGAAGTAGGGGAATTCTCCATTTCCATCCAGGCAGGAATCCAAGGCCTGGAAGTGGTGAGGCCTGGGAAGGTTGGGATGGGGTCTCTGTTGGGCCCATCGTGGCCTCTCGGGAAAGGTGGGGTTTGTATGGAGACCCGACCCCTCAATCCCATGGAAAACTTGGAGATGGGATCCCCATCCTAGCACAGAGTCGTGGAATGGGTTGGAAGGAACCTGAAATTCCATCCCATCCCACTCCTGCCATTGGGACTCCTTCCCCCATCCCAGGCTGCTCCCAGCCCCATCCAGCCTGGCCTGGGACACTGCCAGCGATCCAGGGGCAGCCACAGCTGCTCTGGGAGTTCCATCCCAGCCCCTCCCCACCCTCAGAGCCAGGAATTCCTTCCCATTCTCCCATGGAAATCCCACCTCCACGCACAGGTGAGGCTCCCTGCTCTGCAGTTCCCTGGGTTTTCCTTTCTTCCCCTTCTGAAGGCAGGAATGATGTTTTTCCCATCTTCACAGCTACAGGAAAACTGCATTTTAGGCTTCAAATTGCAAGGAATTCGAGGTTCCCACAGATCCCCCGCGAGGAGCCACATCCAGGATTCATTTTCTGTTGGATAAATCCCTCTGGAAGTGACTGAGCGCGGGCGGGGTGAGACAGCTCCAGCTGAGTCCGATATTTGACCGAGGCAGTTCAACAATTGCATCCTTAAATATCTGGGAGTCTGCTCCTTGAAATGTGGGGGAGCCCTCGAGGAGTGGGAATCCCGGGCAGAGGCAGCGCTGGGAGGCTGAAGGACATCTCCAGCAGTTTTCCACGCTAACGAGCTCCCCAGGGACGGCACTGGAGCAGGGGGAGCCGGCTGGGCTCTGCCTTTCCATCGGCATTCCGGGAGTGCAGAGCTGCAAATCCCGAGCCAGAGCTGATCTCCGTGAATGATTGATGTGCTGGTTAGAGGGGCCCGATTTTCCCTGGGTTCAGTCAGCCTTGCAGGGCTCAGGAAATCGGATTTAGTGCCAGACTCCTCGTTAGGCCCAGTTTTAGTCAAAGCCTTGAACAGCCCAAGGCTGGGCTTGGTTTGGTGAGGCTGTCACGGCACAACGCCCACAGCACCTCCTGACGGAGCACAGGGAGCTTAGGCCCGGCCTAAGGATGCACAAGGACTGGCCTAAACCCCTCTGCTCCGACAGGGGACGGATGTGCCCCGGGTGTGGCTCAGGAGGAGCTGCAGGGGTGCCCTGGGGAGCAGGACTGGGATGGGACCGAGGGCTGGGAATGCTGGGGAGCATCGTGGGCTGGCTGGAGGGAGCACCCCATTCCAGAGGGATCACCTTGCTCCAAAGGGATCACCCCATTCCAGAGAGTTCACCCCATTCCAGAGGGATCACCCCATTCCAGAGGGATCATCCCATTCCAGAGGGGTCACTCCATTCCATAGAGATCACCCCATTCCAGAGAGTTCACCTCATTCCAGAGGGCGCACCCCATTCCAGAGGGCTCACCCCATTCCAGAGGGCTCACCCATTCTAGAAGGATCCCCCCATTCCAGAGGGACCACTTTGCTCCACATGGATCCCCCCATTCCAGAGGGATCACCCCGTTCCAGAGACATCACCTAATTCCACATGGTTCACCCCACTGCAGAGGGATCACCCCGCCCCAGAGGGAGCACCTTGCTCCAGAGGGGTCACTCCGTTCCAGAGGGATCACCCGTTCCAGAGGGATCACCCCACTCCAGAGGGATCACCCATTCCAGAGGGTCACCCCGCTCCAGCTGCACCTCCCTGCTTTGTCTGGATCACCCCTCTCCACCCCGAGCAGCCCCGAAGCGCCACAGCTCCCAAACCACGGCAAATCCCTGGTTAAATCCAGCAGGTGGGGATTGCTGCTCTGGAAAAACCTGGTTAAAGCATCCCGGCCCTGCTGAAATTCCACGTCTGGAATGAGCAAAAGTCACCCAGGAGCCCAGGGAGGGGTGGAGGGAGGGCCGAGGGTGGGAGAGGCTTCATTCTGCGCCCGATGGAGCCGAGCTGTTCCTGGGAATGAGCTCCTCCTTCCCAGAGCTGTAATTAGCTGCCTCTGGCTTCCAGCATCCCGCAGTTAATTTCAATTTCTGATAAAAATTGGATCGTAAAAATGGGATCTTTTCCTACTGGTGCATTACTGCCTCACAGACAGAGCCCTTCAGATTATCCGTGATTCCAAGAGATCCCAGCTCTCATTGTTGTCATTTCCTTATGGAGAAAAAAGAAAGGAGAAAAGGTCTTTGGGAGGGCTGCAGCCCCCCTGTGCCAACCAGGGAGGAATTTTGGGACAATTTCCAGCTTTTCTTCGGGAGCTGGGGTGTGGGGGGTTGGTTCCTCAACCACCGCTGGGAAAGCTCCTCACTGCTGTGGCACGGCCTGGCCTCAGCCGAGAGCCAGCAGGAATTCCTGCATGGAAAGGGTGCCCAGGCAGCGGAAGGGGCTCCCAGGGGGTTTGGAGTCCCCGTCCCTGGAGGTGTCCTGGACGTGGCGCTCGGTGGCGAAGTGGGGATGGGGCACAGGTTGGACTCACTGAACCGGGGGAGCTTTTCCAGCCTCGCTGACGCTGGAATTCTGCCCGTGGGGGATCTGAAGTCCTGGCGGGACCCTCGGGAATCACCGAGCATAGCCACATCCCCTGCTCCGCTCCCACGGGCACAGCTGGGCACAGCTGGGCACAGCTGGCACCTCCTGCGAGGAACCGACTGTGGGAGCATCGCTGGCTCTGCTTCCAAATATCCCAAATATTCTGCTCTTTGTCAGGAGCTCCTCTGCCTGCCCGGGATTTCTGCGGCGCCGGCGAATTCCCGTTTGTTCGTCCCCGCTTGATTCCCTTCCCACTCAGGGCTGATTTATTCACAGGAGGGCAACGAGCACTAAAAACCCCTCCAGTTGTTCAGCTTTGCTTGGATCCTCGTTTTCTCTATGGGCTGGAGGAAACCCAGCCCAGACCTGCAGGGATCTCCCTCCCGGTTTGGAAAGCTGGAATTATTGGGAGCTCTGTTTACAGGGACTGAACTCGCAACCACATTGCATTTTCCATAAATAATTATCTATTATAGACAAACAACAGTCGCTCATTCACTTCCGGTTTAAGCCACTGTGGAGTTTTTTGGGATTTTTTTCCCCTTTCCATGCCAAAAAATGTTGATTTACAAATTTTCCCTGAGTTGACATTCCCTCTGCATAGAGGGATGGAAAATATCTGAACACATCCCTGAGCCCTGCTGGAGCTGGGGTTCAGGAGAAAGCCCCAAAATTAAATATATTGATATTATTTTCTATTATTAAATTATATTATTATATATATTCAACTTCTTTTTATATTTAAAAATGTTAAATATATATTCACCAGTGGCGTTTAAACCCCCCACATTTCTGCATTTTCTATAAATTCAGATTTAAACACTTTCTTAGTGATCCTGGCTGTTTGACTGAGCCTTACAGAGTCTTTTGGCCTATGAAAAAATGGCAATTATTATTCTTTTGGATTATTATTTCTTTTCCTTTTCTTGCCTGCCAAAGCAGAAATGTGTGGACAAGTTCAGGCTCAGAGCACTGACACTTCCACCACGTGCTTCAAATCATCGTAATGACCTCTGGAAAATGGATTTTTGGCAATGCTGGGAAAAAACCCCTAAAGGAATTTGTTGATGTGCCTGAGGAGCACCAGAAACCCCAGTGAAGTTGCTTGGATGCAGATTTGGGGTTGGAGTTTTGTAAAACAAATTCCCACCGAGCAATGGATGGAAGGAGCTGTTTGGAGTTTGTGCTGGCACCTGGCTTTGTTTACATAAAATAGAAGATAGAATGTTTAAACTATAAATGGAAAATAGAGCATAGAAAATATAAATAGAAACTAGAATATATAAACTGTAAAGTGTAAATAGAAAATATAAATAGAAACTAGAATATATAAACTATAAACTATAAATAGAAAATAGGATATATAAAATATAAAATGTAAATAGAAAACATAAATAGAAAATAGAATATAGAATATATAAAATATAAATAGAAAATAGACTATATCAAATATAAAATATAAACAGAAAATAGACTATATAAGCTATAAATAGAAAGCAGAAAGCAGGATGTCTGACACAGCGTGTGTAGTAGCTGATTTCTGTGTCCACACCCACCAGGCCGTTCCCATTCGGACCCAGCATTCCTCCGTGCATTCCCTCTCCAGCGCTGCTCGCAGCACGCTCAGAGCCGGCTCAAAGCCGCTGCAAATCCAAGTTTCCTCATTCCCACCCCGCGCGGCTCGGGATGACAGCGAATCCATCCCTGCGCTGGAGCCGTGCCAGGAGTTTCTCATCTCGCTGCCTGTGGGCTGCTCGCTCCCTCTCTGGCTCTTCCCATTTTTATTTTTTCCCCTCTGTCTGAGGTGTTTCTGATGCCCACAGAGTGAGCTCAGCTCCCAGGCTTGCCGCCTGCCCGGCCCCTGCCGTTCCACCGGAGCCAGCGCCGGGAGGAGCCGCGTTCCTGCCTCCTTCTCCAGGGAAACTCCAGCATGCGGCTGGTAAGGGATTCCATCCCCGCAGCAGCGCCCCGAGCTCCCCTGGCGCGGCTCTGCCGGGCTGTGCACGGAGCGGCTCCGGGGGAACAGCCCGGGGCTGTCGGGGTGTGCGGTGCCCCCCGGGACGCGGCTCCGCTCGGGACTCGCCAGCCGGGGCTGCGCAGGGATTTCCTGCGGGAGCCGGGGATCCAGCAGCGCTCCTGCCTCGGGAGGAGGAGGCTGCAGCAAACGCGGTGCAATCCCCGTAAGTTCATCACGGCAATTTAAGGCTGGGCTCTGCTGTCGGCTCGGGAAAGGGGGAACCGTCTCCGGGTGACAACAATTCCAAACAGGGCTTGGGAAAGACGCCTGAGGATTCCCAGGGCGCTGCCGAGCAGCGGCCAGGCTGCTGTGGCAGAATTCCCCTGGATTCCACAGCCTTGTCTCTTTCGGCTCTGCAATTACCGGGGCGAAACGTGGCTGTGCTTCCCTGGGGGAACAGCCCGCGGCTCTCAGCCTCGGAATTCCGCAGGGATTTCAGCTCCGAGCCCTGGAACAGCCGGCGGATCCATGCAGGGCTCCTGGAGCCAAGAGTTCAGCTGTTTGTCAGCATGGAAAAGCTGCCGGCGCTGCCAGCAGAGCGCTGGATCCCTGTGAAGTCATCCCGGGGATGCTGCGGGACCAATCCGGGCTCTGGCCGTGGGCAGCGGGCTGAGACAATTCCTCTGTGCCGGACCCATCGGTTGTTTCTGGCGTTGCTGCCGGAGCGGTTGGAGCAGGGCTGGCTGGGTTGGGCATCCAGCAGCTTTCCCAGCACGCTGGAGCAGTGATTCCCTCAGCAGGAGCTTCCACGGGGGGGTTCTTCCATCCCAAACTCCATCCCAAAATCCATCCCCTCCGCACAGCCCACCAGGCTTTCCCAAACCTCATTCCAAAGCTTTCCATCGGGATGTGGTGGGTGGGGGTGGCTGTGGGTAAACACCACAGGGCGAAAATACAGCAGGGAGAGACACTGGGAGGCACCACAGGGAACTGGGAATGGCTCCTCAGGCATCCCAAGGGCAGGGATCTGAGGCGAGGATCCACCCCGCACATCCCCTTCCTCAGAGGAGGAGGAGGCTGAACGCGTTGGGATCGATGGATCCTCCACGGCTCCGAGCTCCAGAGTGGGTGGCTGGAAATCAGCAAATACTGAATTATCATTTCTCCCGAGCTGGAATTAATCAGAGCTTCTCTGTTTGCCAGGAGAACTTGTCAGACAATGGAAACTCATTTGTTAAATTGCACAGGGAAAAAAAGAGGCTGCATTAGGAATATCTCATTTACCTGGAGCTGAATGTGCTTGGATTCCCTTTGCTGGTTCAAGATTTTCAGCTTCCCAAGAGGCTGGAGAAGCTCTATAGGAGTCTCATAAAGAAAATAAAATAAATTCAGAAGAATTTCCCTGGGCTGTAGGTGCTGGGATTCACTTCATGTCCCCAGTGCAGCACTGTACAACCCCTGGAACTGTGTCCAATACTTTTCTCCCCTGCTTTCCCTGGGAATTTCAAAGCACAGACAGAACTGGAGTCCTTCCACTGCTTTAAATCTCTTAAAACTCAGATTTTCTGTCACTTGACTGCTCTGGCAGTCTGGGGATTCCTGGAATACCAATAAAACCAGGGAGAGCCTTCCCTTCCCTTCCCTTCCCTTCCCTTCCCTTCCCTTGCCTTCCCTT
>VZTJ01004885.1:483652-529056 GCA_013397795.1 Orthonyx spaldingii
CTCTTTTTATGTTCCCAGCAGTCCATATTTCCTCTGGAACAATTCTTGTGTCAGTCTGGATCTTAACAGCAGTGCTGCAACCCAGCAAAGGTTTCTCTTATTTCTGACAACTCAGAAATATTCAGACACAAAGTCCTGAATTTATCCCTTTCTTTCCTGAGCCATTCCCTGGTAAAACATATTTTACGTAAAAAATACCACTTTAATTGGTACAATGAAAAAATCTGGCAATGCTGGAGTCAAAACTGGATTTCTTCAGCCAGGGGCTGTCCTGGGGTCTGCAGTGAGAATCCCAAAGAGTTTTAGCGTCGCTTCCTGCTGGCAAAAAAAAAAAAACAAACAAAAGCAAAAAAAAGCAAAAAAAAGCAAAACCTGAGGGGGAAGTTGAGCTAAAATTGCCCTTTTTTAGTTTTCTGGCTGTTTTTGCATCAGTTCTGCCAGGGTGGGGTGGGATATTGTTGGTTTCTGCAGAAATATTCTTGCTTCACCTTTTTAATGAAAAAATGTGATTTTGGCCTTCTGTGTTTGCAGAGGAGAATTTGAAATGTGAAACCCAGAGGCTCAAAACCCCAAAGGCAAACACAGCACCAATATCTGGATGTTTGCAGTAATTCTTTTTTTTAATTGAATTTTGTGACATTTGGTGTTTTAGCTGTTGGATTTTGAAACAAAACTCTGGGTTTGAAGTGTCTCCCAAATCCCCCTGTGCCATATTTTGTAAATCAATCAGAAACAGGATAAATCAGCCCATGGAAAACATTGCTTAAAGATTGCAGAATGATATTTTATGAATCCTGGCAGGAGAGATTTCCTCCCCTCTCATAAATTACTTGGAGATTACTTTAGGAAAGGAAAAACAGAAAAGAAAATTGGAAGCTTTGATGTCGGTTTTTTTCTCTTTTTTTTTTCCTCATTTTTTATCTCCTACCCGTTCCAAGACCTTCCTGCAGTGACTGAGGACAGCATTCCCTGTCTTTCTATAAAATGTGAATTGTGTTCTCTTTTTCCCTGGATATCCAGCCCTGCCTTGCCCTTGGAATTTTGCTGAGCCTTGACATGGAGCTCCTGAGCGCCGGGATTGTTGTGGGAGAGCCTTTTCTGGGTCCTGTTTGAATTTGCTGCTCCTTTTCCAAGGAATAGCAACATCCACCTGAAAATTCCCCTCCTATTCTCCCTGTAATGTTCCAGAGGGTTTGTGGGGATTCTTCTCTCCATCCCCTTCCTGACAGGAGAAGCTCCAAGGTTTTCCCTGGGGATGAGAAGCTTTTCCACAATCTCCTGACTTGTCCTCAGGCTGTAGCTTCTCCCAAATATCCAAAAAATCACGTGGAAGTGGCATTTTGGGGCCTGATTTGGCGGTGCTGGGTTGACCATTGGATTTGGTGGTCTTTGAGGCCTTTCCCAACTTTAATAATTCCATGATTCCCTCTGAAGGAGGCTGGATCTGCTCTCCCAGCTGTGGGAATGCTGCCCTCTGGTTTGTGTGTAAATCCCATGATATCCTCCTTTCATGTTTCCCTTGTTAATGATTCATTTACTTCTCCTCAATTTCACCGAAATTCAGCATTTTCTGTCAGGTTTCACTGAATCCTGGTGTCACCTTTTCCCACCTAAATAATAAAAGGGATTTTTGGGAGCTCTGGGAAGCTCTTTCCAAGCTGTGCAAGTTTGGCTCATTTGATTCCTGCACGTCCCCATCCTGATATCCAGGCAGGGAATTCATTTACATGCCATGGATGGCTCAGCCACCCCTCAACTGCTGGCATTTTATCCCTGCTTCGGAATATTATTTACATTTATTAAAAAGCAGATGGAGAATGTTCAACTTGGTGCCTTTTAAAACAATGTGGAGCAGCTTCTTTCAGAAAGACACAGACAAGGGTCTTTCATTAATTAATTTCCTATTAATCCTTTAAATTCCTGCAATTACCAAGTATAAAAGTGGTTTTTACGTGCTAATAACTGAATAAATGAGAAGCGTAGAGCATTCCGTTTTCCCAGGTGCCTGGATTTCAGGGAGATTTTAAATCCTCTCCCTTCTTGTTTTCCCTCTCCACAAAACATCCCAAGCTTTTATCCCGTCTCTTTCCTTCTTTCCATGAGGAAGCCGACGAGGCCAGCGGTGCCTGATGGGGATTTTCCATCGGACAGTGACGTTGTGGTGGTCATTGATTGGAATCCTGATGGAAAATGTCCACTTGCAAAGGGACAAATGCCAAAGGAATCCGGGAATGCTGGTGGGGTTTAAGCTCAGCCTAAAGGGGAGAGGTGTCTGTGTGAAACCTTCTCAGGTCTATTTTTAGGTCAGCATTTCAGCAGCTGGTTTGTGCCAACCTCCTTATCCCAAAGTTCTCCCAAAAACGGGATCTGCCTAAAAACACAGAGCCAGACTTGGTATAATTAAACCAGAGTGCTCAAACTGCAATATATCCAGGCAAAATGGGCCTAAATTATCCATTGACAAGCACAGCTGCTGAGGGAAAATGATCCTTATAATTCAATGTGGGCACTAAACACAACTGATTTTAACGGGATCGTGACTTTGGGCAAACTCATCTTTCATGGAAAAAGGGAAAGCAAGGGAATCTCTCCTTTGGTCCAGGAAACAGCAGCAAAGGAATGTCACTGGAGCAGGGAATTCCATGGCTGTTGTGCAAATGAAAAGCTCCTTTCTCCTCAGGGTTAGGATTTGAAGGAAAGTTTCTGAGCGTTGTAAATAAAAGTGGAGCAGAGGCCTGGGGGTGATGGATGTGATTCCCACTGAGGAGTCTCTGGGACTTTTCCCTGGCAGAAAGTTGATGGGAATCCACCATCAGGACAGAGCAAACACATCATGACAGGGTTGGGAGAAGGAATTGCACTGGGAGCAGCCTGTGAATATTCCAAGGCACATTTTAATTGAAAATACGGCCTTAATTCTGGGGAATTTCACAGTCGCTTCGTGAGGGGATGGATACGTTCCCTGCCTGGGGGAGAAGTGGCCTCAGACTTGTGGGGCCTGTCACAACCCCACAAAGAGCAGCATGAAGGAATTAAGGAATTCAGCGTTTTGCATTTCTAAACACGAGTTCTGCCAGGGGAGATGGGACTCGGGGAGGCCCAGGCAGTGGCCAAGCGAGCGCTCCTCTGAGGGGGAGAGACGGCCACAAACACTTGTCAGAAATTAGAAGGCATTAATTGAGACAGAAGAGGCACAAATGTTTGAAGGCATCGGCTTGCTCGGAGTGCTAACACATAAAAGCAGCACTTTTCAAGTTTATTGCTGCTTTCAGCTTCCCAGGTGGCTGCAGGGTTTGGGTGTCCTGTGTCTCTGCCCGGTGCCAGGAGAACAGGAATGTTCAGTGCAGCGCGTGTGCCAAGGGTGGGAACGGCTCCGTTGTGCCCCCTAATTCATGGGGGCAAGGCAAGATTGGGGAAATGTGTGTTTTGGTTGGATTATTGTGGGATTCAGGCTTCTGCTCCGGGGCTCTCTGGGAGAGGAATCCGTTCATATTCCGTGTTTGCCAGCACATTTCTGCTCTGAGTGCTTTCATCTCTCAGTTGTTCCTGGGTGCATTTTGGGGCAGAGACTCACGCTTGGTGTAAAGTGGAGCCTCTGGGAGGTGAATAATTCCCATTTGGCAGGCGGCTCCTGTTCGGAGGGGCTGTGTCCCGAGTGACCACGCACGTTTGGGGTCAGTGTGTGCTGTGAACCCCAAAGAGGGGAGTTTGGGGTTCTCCCAGCCTGGCTTCTGGGCACTGGGAGGTCAGGAAACAGAGGGTAACCATGGATTTGTTTCAACCTTCTTGGAACACCCCCAAAGCTGTATTTGTCCTTGTGGGGAAACCCAGTTTTGTCACCAGGAGCTCTTCTCGACCATCTCAGTCCTGAGTAGCCACTGAGTTCCTGGAGTTCACTGGAATGGTGCTGCTTGGAGCACATTCCACTGGGAATTATTACTTCCATGAGGAAATATTCCTGATTTCAGCTTTTCCCCCTGCCCTGTGCCGTGGTTGAGCCAGGGTTTTCCAGAGTCACCTGCAATTCCTGGGCACTGCCTGGACCTGGCTGTGAGGAGCTGAAACCAAGCCCATGGTGTGTTGTGCTGTAATTTATGCCAGGAAGCAGATTTAAATTATGTAAATTGCTGTCTGCACCGAATCTGCCATCTGGAAAAAGTTCTGCATGCAAAAATCTGTCGGGGCAAGGTGAGGGACGAGGGATCATTGGGAAGGGAGAAGAGCTGATGGAATAAAAACAAGCTGCTCCCGGAAAATTGATTCCCCTGCTCCAGTCCAGTGGGAAAGCTGCTGTTCTGTAGGAGCCAGATTAACATTGTAGGGATAAAACAATTATTTAAGGCTGCTTTGGAGCTAGAAGAATTCCTTGTTATCCAGGAGAGATAAAATGCACGTTAGGAAGGAAAGGAGGAGCCCAAGGGAAGGGTGGCACTTCCAGAGCTGGAGCTGGGCTGGGACCAGCACTGAAAGGGTGGGGCTGAGACAGGAGATGTGGCCTGAAAATTCTGGGGCACAGGATAAGTTCTGGAGCCATCCAACATGGAATATTTCTGTAATAAATGGGAGTTGGAGAGGTTAAAGGATGCAGGATTTGCTGCTTCTCTCGTGTTGGGTATCAGGGAAAGGTTCTTGTCCCAGAGGGTGCTGGGCACTGCCCAGGCTCCACATTCCCAACCCTGCCAGAGCTGCAGGAGTGTTGGGATAATGCTCATAGGGCTGCTCAGGGTGGGGTTGTTGGGGTATCTGTGCAGGGACAGGAGCTGGACTGGATGATCCCTGTGGTCCCTTCCAGCTGAGGATATTCCAGGATTCTTTATTATCCATCAGAGCAGACTTGTGTGACTCCTTGTGTCCCAGAGCCAGAGCTCCTGTGGCAGGAGGAATGGGCACCTCGGAATTGCATCACCTGCTGTGAATTTTCTGGGCAATTCACCCCTTTATGAGCAGGAATTGCCTTTCCCTCTGCTCCCAGAGTGTCCCCAGGTGAATAAATCTCTGCAGAACCTGGCACAGAAATCAGTGTTGGAGGGGTCAAGGACTTGTGACACTCCCTGGAAAGGCAGAGGTTGGTTCTCCACACCCTCACAAACACAAAACCTCTTGGCTTTCCAAAAGCACTCCCACAGGTCCACTGAGCCTCCTGGTGCCCCCGAGCCTGGGGGAGCAGCAGGGGCTCCGTGTCCTTTGGCACAAGGGCGGCCCAGGGTGTGAGTGGGGACGTCCTGAGAGGCAGAGCAGCAATGCCAGAAAGCTCTGTCCCATTTTATCCTCTGCTCCTGCAGAGCATCCTGAGCACGACGGCAGGGCCCTGGGGAGAGCCCTCGCTGCCTGCACTCCCATTAACTCCATGGGCACGGCGCTAATTTGGAAAAATAACAGTTGGAGGCTGTCAGGGATGCTCCATGAAAACTCTGCCAGCTCCTGCTGCAATGCAGACGGGAAACAAATGGTTCCCATTTAAGCTTGGCACGCTGTAACCCCCCTGAGCTGACTTCCCAGGATAAACTATTGCCATGGAGCTGGATTCCCACAAGCAGCACGAGATCCTGTGCAAAAAGCATCACACAACCCTGTGCATTTCTAATTGTTTGTGTGGTGAAGGGGGGAACCCTTCAGCACTGGTTTATTTTTGCTCAGCATCCTCAGAGCTGAGCTGGGAGCACATTTCCTCTTTCCATTGAGCTGATCTGGTAGGTGGGATATTGGGAAGGAATTGTTCCCTGGGAGGGTGGGGAGGGGCTGGGATGGAATTCCCAGAGCATCTGTGGCTGCCCCTGGACCCCTGGCAGTGTCCAAGGCCAGGCTGGACGGGGCTTGGAGCAGCCTGGGACAGTGAAAGATGCCCCTGGTGGAATTGGATGGGTTTTAAGATCCCTTTCAATGCAAAAATCCTGGGATTCTCCAGCAGGAGAAGAGGCTGGTGAGGCTTGGCCCTCAGGAGCTCCTTGGATTGGGATGGCACAGCTTTGGAGTCCTGGTGCTTTGGAGTTTTTTCTTGGCTTCCTCTGTCCATAAAATCAGATTTTCCAACAAGGAAGTGCTCCATGAACCAGTGACCTACTTGATTTTTCTGGACTTCATCCCTAAATGTAGAGATTAGGGATTTACATGGGATGGGAACCATTGCTTCAAATTCCCCCATCCCAGAGTTCCTTGTCCCACGGGAGAGCCCGGCACAGGGATGGAAGGGCTGGAATCCCTTCCCATGGCAGGAATGCACCCAAAACACAGCAGCCAAAGCATCATTTCCAGCACTGAGCGTTGCCGGGCCCACGGAGATCACAAAGCATCACCCACCCGACCTTTCCTTCCCACGGCCAGGGCTGATCTCCCTGGAAAGCCTTTGCCGTGGGAGCAGTGCTTTGACCTTTCCCAGCTCCAGCAGTCCCTGGCAGACAGAGCAGGAGAACACCCAGCATTTGTATTTTCTCTAAGGCTGAGCTCCAGACGGTGACGGATCCCTCCCGTGAAAGCTGCGGCTGCCAGAGGTCCAAGCACAGCATTAAATCAGCATTTCCAAAGTAACATTTGCAGAACATTTCCTTCCAGCTTCCCCCTCTCTCCACACACAGAATCCGCAGGGATGCAACTCCTTGTGCCCGTTTGACCTTTTCTGCAGCTTTTCAGTCGATAAAGTTCGCTGCTGTGACCCCAGTGCAGCTTGGCAGTGGCTGTGTGTTGTTTCCGTGGTGTTTCTGACGTTCCTGGAGCATCAAACCTGGCAAAAATGGAATGTTTCACTCTCAGGCTCCGCTGGGAGAGGTCTTAGGGGTCAAGGTGAACTTTGAAAATTCAAGGTGTTCTAAAAGCAGCTGGAAAAGAAGAGATTTAAGCAGTGAGACTGTTCCATGGGGGAGCCAAAGGGCTCTGCCTTGCTTTTGGATGACCGAAAAGTTCAAGCCTCTGGTGAATTGAGTTTCTGTCCTTTCTGCCCCTTGGAGGGAGGGAGGATCCAGGCATTCCAAGGGAAGGGTCCTTGCTGTAGCTCTTTGTGACATTTGAGTTCAGTTTTGGTCTTGGAAACCCAAAGCAGAGGCTCCTTCATGGCAGAGCCTGCAGGGAGAGCAGACACTGAGGGAAGGGGGGTTCTTGTCACATCTGGGGGTTCTTTTACCCTGAAAAATGAGGCAGCATTTTTGTTTAGTTTGGAGAAAGGTCCTGGAAGGGCAACAAAGCTGGGGAAGAGCCTGGAGAGTAAATCCTGGGAGGAGCAGCTGGGAAAGGGGCTCAGCCTGGAGCAAAGGAGGCTCAGGGGGCCCTTCTGGCTCTGCACAAGTCCCTGACAGGAGGGGGCAGCTGGGGGGGTCGGGCTCTGCTCCCAGGGCACAGGGACAGGAGGAGAGGGAACGGCCTCAGGCTGGGCCAGGGGAGGCTCAGGTTGGACATCAGCCGGAATTTCCCCATGGAAAGGGTGAATAAACATTGGCAGGGGCTGCCCAGGGAGGTTTGGAGTCCAAGGAAGGCCAGGACGTGGCACTCAGTGCTCCAGGGATGGGGCACAGGTTGGATGTGATGATCCCGGAGGTCTCTCCCAACCTCAGCGATCCTGGGATTCTGTTCTGTGGCTGTACAAGAGACGATATGGAGCCCCAGAGCAAGCCTGAGTCAGTATTTTTTATTAGAGCCAAGTAGGACCCAGCCCTGCTGGTCCCACCCTTAAAATTGCTGCAGTTCCACCCCCTGCCGTGGCCAGGCCTCCTTTCATTATCCCAGGTTTTGTTTGTGACCGCTGGGATTTGATTTGGTTTTTTTTATCTGATCTTGTGGTGTCTGGGAGCTGAGACCTTTAATTTCCTGTCCTGGTGGATCTGTGTCTGAACCCTCCCAGGGATGTGTGTTTGCACCAAACTGGGACTGGGAAAGCCAGGGAGGGCAGAATTCCCAACCCCAATCAAACCAAAATCGTTTAATTCAGTTCATTATAAACCGACCCCTTCTGACTGAATTAACTGAGGGTGCTGCAGGACCTGGGATCACCTGCACATTCCCAGCAAGGAAATTCAGTGCAGCAGGACCGGCTGCTGCAGAAAACCAGGATTTTTGCTCTGTGATTGAAGAGTCAAACTTCCCTGGAAAGGCTCAGCTGGAATTATTTTCTATCAGGCTCTCAGCTGAGCAGCAGCAAGAGCAGTTTTACCTCTAAGGAACTTGTTAAAAAACTTGAAATAGTTTAATTTGGTCAGAACAGGGACTCCCACAAAGCCAGGTGGGGTTTTAATCATTACTTTGTTGTTATTTTGTATATATTTATATAAATGAGTGGTCCCATGGCAGGTTCCGCTTGGAGACTATTCCAGAAAAAACAAGAGTTGAGGCTGGGAGTTGTGTGGCTGTCGAATAGAAAAACTGGGAGGAATCAAAGCTTTTCCAGCTTTTCAGGATGGAGCAGCCACCAAAATCAGGAGGAAGAAAAATTGGATGAGGTGTTGGACGAGTTCTCCTGGCAGCTCCGGGGGGTGAGGACAGGATTAGGGAGACCTGGAGGTGTGGGAAGCAAAGCTGGGTTTAGTCTGCCTCCAGCACTGGTGATTAACTGCTCCTGCCTCCTGTCCTTCGGAGCAGCAAGGCTGCAAAATTCAGAGCAGACTGCTCCGGAGACAATTCCACTTCCATTGCCCATTAAACACCAGGATGTTTCTTAATTAGCTGAGCACTAATGAGGTTGATGGGAATGTTTGGTGTTTGTGGCTGAGCTCAGGGAGCTGCAGCCCTCAGAGGGATCTCCGTTCATGCCATGGCTGGGGTCGTATCTGGGAATAAAGCCCCAGCAGCCTCGGTTGTTTTCCAAAGTGTTGTTGAAAAAATATCCAAAGGTTTATCTGGAATTCGGAAATCCGCCTGTGCCCCAGCATCTCAGCCCTGGAGTCCTTTTTCCATGGATTTTCCATAGCCGCAGCAATGCTAATTTGGGAGTTGTCTGGGGAGCAAACTTGGAGTGTCAGAACAAGACTAATCCCCCTCTGTGTTTTCTCTAATACAAGGGAAGAACACTAAATAATTAACGTCAACAAATGAAAACTAATTTGCCAGTTTTTAATTTTTCCCCCATTGCGTGATCCCTGTTAATGAATAATTTACCAGCCAGGGATGAATGTAAAATGAAAGGATTTCTCTGGGGTCTGTTGTGTTCTCCAAGCTGGCTGTTTAGATATACATACATACATACATATATATATATATATTCTTTTTTTAAGAGTAAAAAACAACCCCAGAGAAAAGAGCATTCAGCAGGAACCAGGCGGGAATAAAAAGAGCTGCAGCCTCCAGAGGTTTCCCATTTCCTCCCAGACCTGAGATCATTTGTCTGAGGCTGTTTTTGAATTATTCATACCAAGTGTAGCTCTTTGCTTTCCCAGATTGAATGTGAGCAGTTTCTGTCTCTGGGTTTCCCGTGCTGCTTTCTTTGTTTGCATTTCAGGTTTTCCCGGGATGTGCTTTATCCCAAGGCTCTGCTGAGGGCTTCTGTCAGTCAAGCACTCAGGAGCTGCTCTGTGCTCACAGCACAGGAGGCAGCTGCTGGGAGGCCGAGCCGAGGGAGCATCCCCATGTTCATCTGCTCCAGGTGTCACCGAAATTCGGGAGGAAAATGAAAACCCCCCAAGACCTTATTTGAAGTGACAGAGGATCAGGCATTGCTTTATTCTGGCCAGGATGTGCCACAGAAAACATTCCATACACACACGAGTTTTATTAGATTTCCCCCCAGCTTTCTACAGTCCAAACCCCATAGAAATCCATCGGTTTAACGTTCATTCGTCCCAAGTTGCATCGTTCGTCAGTGTTTGGGTTTCTTTGTTTCTGATTTCTGTGCCGCTGATGTTGATTAGGTGCTCACTCCAGGATTTCCTTCCCAGCCTGTCCTGCTGTCTCCAGCCCTGCCAGGGGGAGTGTCTGCAGTAGATGTTTGTTGGTATTTTGCTGCTGGTCGTTACTTTTTGGGTATCTTTTGGGTTACTCCCTGCGTGTTGAGATCCCCATTGAGTGGCGCAACGTCCCCTAAAAAACCCTTAAAATTCCTTTCCCCAAGGCCAAGGCATCCAAGCCTGACCAGAGGAATGAAGTAAAATGAGGAGCTGTTAGAAGCTCCACGATTCCCAGCGCAGGTGAGGAGCGGCTGGGATGGGGCTGCCGAGCAACCGCCCGCGATCAAAAACCTCTTTGGAGCCGTCTGAGAGCGGAGATTTCACTCCAAGGGAGCTCCGGAGCCGCCTCCTTTCCATCTGTGCTCACTTCGCCTGCTCACTTCACCTCACTTCCTTTTTCCCAAGGTCCGGTGCCTTCATCCCATTTTTAGCATCCTGCAGCACCTCAAATGGAAATAACTGGAATGCTGAATAGCAGCAGAAATTTAGGGTAAGCTGTGAAGTAATTAAATCCTGGTTTCTTTCATTAAGAGCTTTGTGTATTTTTGGTGATCTTTTAGTTCTTGGGGTGGTGTTTTGCAATCCACAAAAAAAAAAACCTCCACATGGTTGCTCAGCAGCCCCCACTTGCAATTAAATTTAATTTTTGTGGGGTGAATGAGATCGGTGGGTTTGGATGGGCTCTGCAGCCTGCTCCGTCCTGCCATTAGGAATTTTTTTCTCCAGGATTCCCGGTGCTAATGTGCTGAAAGCACAACTGAACAGTTCTGTAATTTGCCTCAGAGACTAATCCGGGGCCGTGTTTTTAATGGGATTGTAAATTCTCCGCACTTTCCAAAGGCTGCGGGAGACAGAACAGTTGTGTTAATGACTTTTATCAGGAGATTAACGAGGGAGGCAGAGGGGAAGAGGAGATTCTCTCACCTGGCCCAAATGGGGCCTTGAAAAGCATAGAAAATAATGCAGAAATAGTATTTTTTCATAGATTATTATTTTTTACAGGAGCCTTCTGATTCCCAAATTAGTTCATCCCTCTTTTGTGAAAATTATGGACCGTCCCCCATGCTGGAAAGCTGAAAATTGGATTAATGGATTTCCTTTCAGTTTTCAAACCCTCCTCTGTGGTTGTCATTAGAATGAAAGGCTCAGGAGCTATAAAAAGAGCTTCCTGCTTTTTCTGGGGGAAAACCCCTCCCCTGGGAATTCAGAAATGGATCGGTCATGTGAGATTTCCCCTTGCCTTCCCCTCCCTGCCGTGCTGGAATTCACCCTGCCCGGGTTACAACCTCCTCGTATTCCCCTCCAAAGTAATCCAGGCTCACTTGTGTCGTGCAATTAAAGCAATAAAAAATGAAAAAATACAAAAGTAACAAACCCCAGGACGCTGGGTACCCTCAGGCTGAAAAATAATTAATGGATAAAGGGAATGAGCACGTTAACTAGGAAAAGACAATTTAGGTTGCTCTGAGCGTGCTCCTCAAGTTTTCCTGGATTTTTTTCCTCTCAGTGTCTCCATGTCTGGAGCTGCCCAGTCCCTGTCCATGTCTGTATCCAGCTGAAGGAGAGAGGAGAAAAACCCGGGAAGTTTTCCAATTTGTTTGTGTTATATCCGGGCTCAGAGAGGCTCCGTAGCTCATCCTGGATTCCACCAGGAGCACGGATCTCTTCCAGTTTGATTTCCTGGAGTTTGCAGCTCCGGGCGGGATGTGGAGCTGGGGGTGGCACTATCCTGGCTGTCCCTGCCCCCTCAGTGCCCCTGGAGAGCCCAACCCCTTTTCCATGGGCTCAGCATCCAACCCCTTTTCTTTTCCATGGGCTCAGCACCACGGGCAGCTCCAGAAATCCCGCTGCGAGCGGCTCCAATCAATATCCCACGGTTAATGATGCCAGGCTGAAATTAGGATCGATTTCCTGTCTCCTCCTCTTCCCCATTATGCAAACTCTGCTGTGCCCCTTCCAGAGCTCCTTTTATCCCAGTTTTCACAGGCACTGACCAGCGATGTTTAATTCGGAATAGTCAAAAATATCACAACAAATTTTGGCTTTTGCTTTTTTTTTTCTCTCTGTTCAGTCTTCACCCGGGGGTTAATAGAAAATGATGTCAAACACCAGCAGTGATTTATGGCCGTCAGGCAGCTTTTGGCACCCTGAGCTATGGATAAAGTCAATTACAAATTGTTTTCACATTCTAGATTTCTGTACACGGCTCTGGAGGAGGCTGGAAAAACGGCCAGAGGGAGAATGTGGGACAAGGAAAGGTTGTGTGGGTATTTCTGAACTGAGCTGTGCCTCAAAGACAATAATTCTGAGAGTTACTTGGGTTTAATGTGCCAGGAGAGGATGAGCCTTAAAGCAGGCAACAAAAAAAGGGCGAAAATTCAAAGAGCTTTCCTGACTGGATCATTTCCAGTGGGAGCAGCCTCCCAAATCCCAGCCAGGGCTGGAGCAGCTCTGTGTGACCCCAAAATGGGGCTAAAATGAGACCAGAGGGGTGGAGAGAGGGGAAACTTCTAAATTGTCACTATTTTATACATAAATTGTGTATTTTGCAGTAATTGTCCTTTTGAGACTGGGAGGAAATGCAAGCTGGGTTAGAGGTACCTCAGCCACCAGCTGCGATCTTGGTGGGTCAAACAGGGCAGAAGCTTGGACAGGATTTTAAAAGTGCCGCCTAAAATGTCTTTGTTTCCCAAAATTTGGGATTATTTTTCTATTGGGAAGCAGGAGGGGGAGCTGGGGTGTTGTGGGAAGCGGGAGGTGGAGCTGGGGTGTTTTGCTCCTGGAGCCTGAGGTGTTCGCTGGAAACAAAAACTTTGTTCATCCTCACATTGAATAAGATTTAAAAAGGTGGAGACATCTTTGTTTTGCCTTTGGAATGTTCTTGCCTTCCTGGGAATGCTGTTTGGAAGGCAGATGGGAAAGAAATTAAATTATCCTCGTTCCTTCCTCTCAGTGAGGAAATGCTTTTCCATTTGATCCCAGCTTGAGGAGTCAAAAGCCAGGAGTAACTCTTTGTTTTCCACAGTTTCCCATCTTCTCCTGGTGCTTCTTTATGGAGCAGCTGATGGATGAACCCAGCCCGGATTCACATCCCGGTTTTGGGGTGGGGATGTTCCCTCATCCCCTCACAGGGATGAGCTTTGGAGGGTTCAGGGTTGGCTTCTGCAGTTTGTGAGGAGTGGGACCTGTGAGGGGAGGGAAAGCTCAGCCTGGGAATTGCCCTCCCTCCAGCCGGGTTCTCCTCAGTCCCACCCTTTGGAATGACAAACCCCTGCCTCCCTGGCAAAATTCCATTTTTTAAGCCAAACCTCTGAACATTGGGGGTGGATTTTTCCTGGGAATTACGGTGGATGCGGGGATTCCCAGCTCCACATCTGCCACATTAAACTTGTGTCGCCTCTGCTGCTGAAACAGGAACTGGTGCAGGCTGGAAATCCATTAATTAACAGCCTGGATAGGGTTTGATTGCAGAACAAAGTGTCTGGAAAAGCTTCCCAAGATTGGGAAAGAAAAGTTCTCTCTTTTACTTTGTGTTTTATTTTTGCAGCTCTGATGTTTCCTTTCACACCTGTGCAGGACTTACCGATAAAATATTGGTTCCTTCGTCATTATTTTGGATTTCTAAATTTAAGATCTCATAGGTGGCACCCCATGGGTTGTTTTGTTTAGGGGTGACTCAAAACCTGTTTTGTCTGGAGGTTGAGACGGAATCTCCAGCATCATCCAAAGGCTTCCCATAAAAATAATGAATTTTTTCTCTCTTTCTCCTCGCAGGAAGAACTCAGGAGGCTCCAGCACAGCTTGGAACAGGTCAAGGATGGCAAAGACTCACTCCAAAGGTAAAAGTGCCTTTTCCAAACTATCTCACCTATGACAAAGTGAAACCTTTGCTGAGGGATCCTCTTTGTCACAGACAAGGTTCCCAATTTTGCCTTTTTCCCATAAACAATTCCTGGGTTTAGTCACAGGAGGACAATTTCTGACAATGATGTCATTAAGTGCCCATTAAGTCCCAAAATAACTCAAAATAACCTCCAGGCTGGGGTCTGACCTTCCAGATCTCCCTGCCAGGAGCTGCCATTCAATCCCTGCTGCTGCTCCCATCCCAGGCCGTGTTCCCAGACCTTGGGTTTGGATATTCCAGCATTCCCAAATTGCTCTCTCCAAGCCATCAGTTCCCAGCAGCAACTCCTCACTCATCATTTATTAGGAAAAATTTATTCTTTGCCCCCCACACGATCTTTGCTGCTGTAATTTGCTGCCAGCATTCCCATTGTTCCTTTCCATTTCCCTCTCCAGCTTTTCCAGCATGGCCGCAGGGATGGGAGTTAATGGAGCAGGAATATCTAGAATATTAGGAATATTGGGAATATTAGATTTGCCAGTGGGGTTGATTTTATTTACAGCAGCTCCTTTGCTGGCTGTGCCTGTCCCTGGGGCTGGGAGGTTAAAACCGGGATTCAGACAGGTTCCCATAGGAAAACTGGATCCAAATTCCCATTTTTTTGGTGGGAGTTGGACACAGAGGCCCAGAAAACTTCTTCCAAAGACAGCACCACCTCCTGATCAGCAGCTCTTGTTTGTTCTTGTCCAGATGATGGAATTAATTCCCAGGAATTCAGGAACGTCAGGCTGGGACACGTCCAACTCCTTTTCCTTTTCTTTCCCGTAGCTGTCAGCTCTCCATGGATGAGGAAAATAATATCCAGAAATATCCTCTCAACAACCAGCCCTTGGAATCCAAAGTGAAAATGTGAGTAAGGAAAAGTGTGGGAATGCAGCTGAGGGTTCCTGAGCTGCAGGATCCACACTGGATCCATCCCAGGTTTCTGTGCAAGTGTATAAAAGAGCTTCCAATTAACAAATTAATTAAGTTCTCTATGTTTAAGCATGTGGAGCTGAGAAAATTTGGATTGTTCAGCCTGGAAAAGAGAAGGCTCCAAGACTGAATTGTGGCCTTCCAGTGCCTGAAGGGGCTCCGGGAGAGCTGGAGAGGGACTGGGGACAAGGGGCAGAGGGACAGGACCCAGGGAATGGCTTCCCACTGCCAGAGGGCAGGGATGGATGGGAGATTGGGAAGGAATTCCTGTTTGGGAGGGTGGGGAGGGGCTGGGATGGAATTCCCAGAGAAGCTGTGGCTGCCCCTGGATCCCTGGCAGTGTCCCAGGCCAGGCTGGACATGGATTTGGAGCAGCCTGGGACAGTGGGAGGTGTCCCTGCCATGGCAGGGGTGGGATGGGATGAGCTTTACATTCCCTTCCCTTCCAAACTATTCTGGGATGAACATTCCCTCTGAGCTGACTTTCCAGCGTTAAACACCAGTGTTGTGGTAATTTGGTCACTTCCTCTGCGAAACTAAAGAATATTCGGGAATCTGCTGGATTTTCCGTGTGCACAGAGGAGGGAAGGCAGCACAGAGCCTTTCCCGTGGTGTTTTCCCCATCCAACATCAGTCTCCCAGTGATCCCGGGCAGGAGCAGCCCTGGGGGTGCAGGGGCCGGAGACGGGAGCAGAATTGCTGCCCTGGGGGTGCAGCACAGCCCCGTGGCACGGGGACAAAGGGGTGTCCCGGGGAGCCCGAGGCACACGGGACACCGAGCTGCTCCGCCGGGAGGGACGCACATCCCGGGAACGAGCTCCCAGACTTCCAAAAGCCACCCAGCCACGGGATCATGGGATGGTCCGGCTTGGAAGGGACCTTTAAAGGCCTTTTAGTCCAGCCCTGAGCAGGGATAGCCTCTATTAGGGCAGCTTGCCAGCCTGAGTTTGGGGGTTTTTAGGGATGGGGCATCTCCCGCCTTGCCACCCTTGTGGAAAAAATCCTTCCTCATATCCTAAGTCGAGCCTCTCTTGGAATTGCAGAATAATTTTAATTTTTCCTGTACTTTACATGATGTGGATTTTCCCTGGGATCAGTTATTCTAAAAGTCTTTACTTTGAATAATTAAAACTTCTGCACCGATTTATGAGAGTCCAAGATTCCTTTTGGAGCCTCTCCCAGCGTGGATCCTCCAGCCCCAGTGCAGGAATCTCCTCCATCCTCACTTACAGGCCATTAAAATATTAATGCATATTAAAATATTAAAAATTAAGTTTCAAATTAAAATCCAGCATCTTTTAGACTTTTAGTCATGCAAATAAAAGCCAGATGAAAAAATTCATTTTCGGGGAGCTTTCTAAGGGGGTGAGTATGACCTAAGCTCTGTCTGTTCTCCAGCTTTGAAACAGAAATACTTGTAAATAAAAATCTGTGAAAACTATAAACATGTGAATATAAATATGTAAATAATATGTAAATTCAGCTCATCCCAGTGAATAAACCCTCAATTGCTTAAAAATCCTACAAGGAGCTCTTCCTACGGAGAAGTTGTGGATACTGGAAGTGTTCCAGGTTGGATGGGGTTCGGAGCAACTTGGGATAGTGGAAATCGTCCCTGCCCATGGCAGGGGGTGGAATGAGATTAAATTTTCCAACCTAAACCACTCTGGGATTCCAGAATTCCATGACACTGCTCTGGCTCTCAAATGCCATCTGCACCTGCATTATAAACTGAAATGGGATCTAAATATAAAACGTTGAGGGTTGTGAATTCCTTTAAACGGACAAAGGGATATTTTTGTTTTGCTTGCAGGATGTAAAATCAGCCTCAAATCAAAATCACTTCCGTAGCTGTAGGGATTGGGTTGGACTCTGAGTAACGTGGCAGGGGTTTGGAACCAGATGATCTTTAAGGGCTTTCCAACCCAAACCACTCCAGGATTTCCCTGATTCCACTTAACAAATATCCTAAATTATCCCAGTAGGGCCTTAGCCAAACCCGACCGAGGGTGTTTCCGTGTGATCCTTATCCCGACAGGAAAAGGAAAACCAGGAACCCCCCAGTCCCGATGTTCTGAGCCAGGAATGAGAACTGAAATCCTTTGTTCCCTCAGCATCCAGCGAGCATGGCGGGAGCACCTGCAGCGCCAGGACCTGTCCCCACCCCCGGAGCTGCGGGACAAGCGTAGCCCATCCCCGACGTCCCCGACGTCCCCAACATCCCCAAGGCCCCCGACATCCCCGACGTCCCCAGCGTCGCCGGCCTCAGGCAAGATGAGCAGATCCGGCAGCACCAACGCCTTCTCGGACAGCAGCACTCCCGTGAGTCCGCTGGAATTCCTCCTTTTTCCATTTATGGCTTCCTTTCTGGGATTTGGGATAAGTGAAATCTCCGTTGTGGGTTAAGTGCATTGATAATGGGTTAAAAAGGGGGGTTTAGGTGTCTCAAATGACCTCTGGGCAGAGATTCCTCTTGTAGACTGTGGATATTGAAACTGGATTTCAGCAGATTTTAGAGGTGTTCTTGAAGGAAAAAAGGTGCTTCCAAGCAGTCTTGTGTTCTCCCATGTGTTTAGGATATTGTGTTCCCAAAAAACCTGAAGTTGAGGTGCTTTTCATGCAAAGAAATGTGGTTTCTTGGTTGATTTTTGGTTTCTTGGTTGATTTTTATATTTGCTAAAAGAGATTTCGAGAAGTCGATTTAAGAGTTGAAAATTAAATTTTATTTTGGAATAAATATCCCACCTTGACCAGTGGCTGGAGGCTGCATTCCTCTTTTTAAGGTAACACAAAAAAAACCCCAAATACAAAGCTCATTTTTGGAATGCAAACAACTCCGTCTCTATATTGGCATTTTTAGGTCAATAAATAAATGCAGAGCCTGGAAATGTCACTTTCAGCTTTGTGGCAGAAGACAAGATTTGAGTGGAGCACAGGGAATAATTCAGGAATCCCAGGAATTGCCGTGGGGTGTGGTGGAGTAGGAGGTGTCTCCCCGTTCCTCAGGAATGAACAGGTTGTTGGGTCCTCACTGGCAGTGGTTGCTGCCACTCACAGGGAAGCATTTGGCCACTTCTGAATCCCTACAGAAATTCGGGAATCCTTGCTAGTGGTGTTCTTTGAGTAGAGTAAGTTCAATTCTGCCTTGAGTTGCAAAGCTGGAGTGATTTTAACCTTGCAAAACCCCAGGCACTGATCCAACAGACCTTTTCCATGCTAAAACTCCGATCTTGGAATTTTGGGGATAATTTGGCTCTTTCCTGTGTTGATCCAAGCCCACGGTGAAGCTGTTTCCAGCAGGTTTATCTTGGGACACAGTGCCTGACAGAATCTCATAAAATATTCCTGAGGGCATTGCTTTATTTTCAGCTGGGAGCTGGGGAGCAGGAGGATAAACTGGGTTGGAATATTGGGTTAGACACTGATGTTCCATGGATTAAAGGGGTTTGGTTCCTTTAATGAGAGGAATAAATGAAGATATCAATGTTTATCTGCCACTGGAATCAGCTTCCACCAGAGGTCCCTCGTACCCTGCACAGAGACACTCCCAGGTGCTCCAGAGCTTCTCCGGCACTAAAATTGTTTGGAAAATGGCACTTTTGGGATGATTGGGAGTTCAGTAAGGGCATCTGGGAGTTCTGTATTTGTGGGGAAATGAAGTTTGGATGCTGGGATTGGGATTTATTTGTGTTAATGTGGCACTGGCTGATCTCACTTCCGCATGCAAAGGAAAAGGGAAATATTTCCTTACACTTCTCTGGGGTTTAGCCTGTTAATAATCCTTGGGAAAGCAGGGAATTGTGCTCAGTTGTTGTTCCCAAGGCTCCTGCACGTTTCCTACCCTCTTAATCCAAGAACTTTCAGGCACATCAGTTTATCAGGGAATGGATCCTGCCTCCCCACCTGGCCAGGGAACAATTCCTTCCCAATATCCCACCTAAATTTCCACTCCTTCACTCTGAAGCCATTCCCTTGTCCGGTCACTCCAGTTCCCAGTGAGGAGCCTCTCCACGTGTTCCTGGTATCCCCATTCAGATCCTGGAAGGTGCTCCGAGGTCTCCACACAAATTTCCTATCTCCAGGCTGGACAACCCCAATTTCCCCATCCTGTCTCCACAGGAGCGGTGCTCCAGCCCCTTTATCCGCTTCCCGGCCCGTTCTGGACTTGCCGCAGCAGTTCCGTGTGCCTGTCCCGCTGGGAGCCGCGGAGCTGGCGCAGCGTTCCGGGCGGCTCTCAGGGCGGTTCCGTGCCCAGCAGGGTGTGCCAGCCCAGCCCCCCGTGCCGGGGTGCCCCCGGGAGCCCCCGCGATGCGGTGGCGGGGCTCGGGCGTTCAGCACCGCGGGGAGCTCCGGGGCCGCTCAGCACCGCGGGGAGCTCCGGGGCCGCTCAGCACCGCGGGGAGCTCCGGGGCCGCGCAGCACCGCGGGGAGCTCCGGGGCCGCTCAGCACCGCGGGGAGCGCCGGGGCCGCTCAGCACCGCGGGGAGCTCCGCGGCTGCCCCGCGCCTCGGCCGGGACTGGGGCTCGCTGCCCTGTAACGCGGATCTTTCCCCAACCCTGTCACTCCTGACCTCCCGTCCTGGCAGCAAAGCACCCCTTTTTCTCTCCTAGAAATCATTGGGATGCTCATGAGAATGGCACGAACTGATTCCGTAATATTCCGCTCCTTTTGCTTGAGTCGAGTGCTCCAGTAGGCGACTTTCTAGCAAGAAATGGGTTTTTTAGAGGTACAACCACACAAAACCTGCTTTTCCCACCCTTTCTCCATAGGTTGATGCCACAGAAATATCCAGTAGGGAAAAGAACCAGGATTGAACTCCTCTGCCCCTAAATTCCCGTTTGTTTGTCTGTCCTGTCCCATGTGGTACCTTCAAAGCTCGGTTGATTTTTTAAGGTTGATTTATTAAGGTTCGGTTCTAAAATAGAACAAAACCTCTCCACAGCCTTTGTGTGTTCCTGGGTGTCCCAGGAGAATCCCATTTTCCCACTGGTGTCTGTGACGTTCCCAGGTGTGTTTGGCACCTGCAGGAGCGATGGGAAGTTGAGGGACAGGGAATATCAATGCGTGGGAGGCAGTGCAATCCTAACAAGCAGTGGGACGTTAGTGTGAGGAATATTCCCTCTTTCCTGTGAGCCTGAGTTCCCAAATCCGTGAGCAGCAGAGAGGGAACCGTCTGATAAATATTTCCAATGTGATTTCTATACAATGCAAAAATGCAAATCCTTGCTCTTGAGCAGCGTGGATGGAAGCAAAATTAAAGATGAGGGAGACAAATCCAGCGCTGAGATGAAAAGGCCTTAATTAGAAATCAAATATTTGATGGTTTGGAGAGAAACATTAACGCTGATGTGGCTGTCAGATAACACTTGGAATGAAAGGAACATGGAAAAAAATGCTGTTTTCAACCCCTTCCGTTGGCTTCAGATAATCTCAGCTCTAAATGTGAGCAGGGAATTCACAGCACTTGTGGCCTAACATGGAATTTATCTTTTAAATGGGTTTTTTATGGAGAAGTAGTTGCTGAGTTTGTGTTTGTTTGTGTACATAACCACCCGCAATGATTATCCAAGTTTAACTCTCTTACAAATACTATCCCGTGGGATTTGAACTGCTGGGATGCAAAAGAACTTTCTTGATCCTTTCTGCTGGTGGGAGCAGAACACCAATAATTCCTTCCTTTTTACGTTGTGTGTATTGAAGGTTGAGCACTGATGTGATTCTTGACGTCGATTTGAGCTGTTGTGGTTCAGCAGCAGCAAAATCAATCCAGAAATGATCTTGGTTGATGATAAAAAGTCTGATAAGAATTTCTGAGGATGTTTCTGTGGGAATATTCAGTGGCTTGAGACACTTGGGAACGGTTTTGTTGAGTTCTGGGGTGGGTTTAGCTCTGTGAAGATTCACAACGGGATGACCCTGGTGGGTATCGATGAGAGGTCTCAAAAATAGTTTTATTTTATATCCCACTTCAGGAAATTTGGCTGAATATTCATAAATCTTTTCTAAGAAAATCTTATCTACAGTATCTCATTTATTCCCGTGGCATCACCTTCCTTTTACAAAGCCAGGCCCCCAGATTAAATAATATTAATGAGGAATTTAATGGTTAAAGCTCGGGGGGGGGTTTCTCTCCAGCCCTGTGATAAAGCATTGAAAATCCAGAATTCCTTAGTCTGAGGAACTTCCAGAGGGCAGGGATGGATGGGATATTGGGAAGGAATTGTTCCCTGGGAGGGTGGGGAGGGACTGGGATGGAATTCCCAGAGAAGCTGTGGCTGCCCCTGGATCCCTGGCAGTGCCCCAGGCCAGGCTGGACATTGGGGCTTGGAGCAATCTGGGTGATTTGAGAGCTGGGTATGGATGAGGAGAGGACAGCAGAACACACCAATCATTCCTGGGATGTGTGGCAATACCAGGATTTGGAAAATCCCAAATAAAGAGATCTTTCTCATCACCCTTCCCAGCACTGCCCATGACAGAGATCCAATATCTCAATCCAGAGTCAAGGATTGGAGCAGTGCAGGAAAGGGGGATGGATTTGGAATGCGAAGGAAAGAGTGGGAATGGTGGTGTGTCTCCAACACAGAATTATTGGAGACTGGGAGATTTCCAGCCACGGGTTTTCCACAAGGAATTATCTCTGCTCTCTGGAATGAATCATATCTTGATGTGACCAAAAAAGAGGGGGAAATGTAAGAAATTTAAGTAATGGGCAATAAAGTCATGATCAGACCAGGAGGAATTAGATAAATAAAATATATTTAATAGGAACTTCCTGGGATGGAGGGGAAATCCAACGGAAATTGCCCCATCCTGAGCCATTCAATTATTTTAGTGGCTCTATCACCGCTGAAAAGTGGCAGCAGCACTTTAATGGGGTCTATTACAGAGCAGTGGATCTTCCCAAATATATCCAGGTTATCTCCTTCCAAAGGGCACAGTATTGATTTCTGCTTGTAAAATGAATTTTCAGAGTAAATACCCCAGTAAAGTATGTTTTTGTGGGAATAAATATGGTTTGAGCTATTTCACTGCTTGCAGTTTAAGCAACAATAATTCTGGTTTTTGGGAGACTCCGACTCTATTTCAATAATTCCCTTTTTGGAGGCAATTTTCCACCTGTGAAATGACTTCTTAGGGTCAGCTGAAGTTCACTAGGAAGACATCAATGACATTTTAAGAGGGAGAATGTGCTGAGCAGTTCTGCCAAAGCACTGTTTTTAAGGAAAAAAAATCTGTATTTTCTTTGGGAATTTCTTCAAGGAGGGGGGTTATTTTGGAAGGAAGGTTGGGCAGCTTTGCTCCTCAAAAAACACCTCCCTAAGTCCCATTTTAATGGAGATTCCCACGTTGGAGTTATTCAGGTGTTCAGATTCTCTCCCAACCCCATCTCTCACACCAAGAATTTTTGGCAAAGCCACCCTTTAGCAAAGGATCGAAGTCCAGCAGTGAACTTTGGGGTTTGTTCTGGATTATTAATTACTTCCATGACTTGTTTGATGGCATCACTTTGTGGTCCCTTTTTTTAAGTCCTGAGCTCTTGCTCCCTTTTCTCTAAAATACCAGCCTTTTGGAACCCCCCAAATTCCCCTCAATTCCTCTGTCCTACCCACGAATTTTGGAGGGGTTTCCCATTTCCCAGGCTCTTCTCTCTGGTATTATTTTGTTTATCAGTGCCAGGATCACCTCACACCCCAGTCGTGTCCTTATCCCTCGGGCCGTGCTTTGAGCTTCCCTTCACTGGTGACTTCTGGAATTTTGCCGGAATTTTGCCCTTCTTTGCTGACATTGAATTAAATATTTTTCCTCCCGTTGGACAGGGCAGGAAAATGCTGGGAGCTGAGCAGTTCCCCTCTGGAAACACGGGAATATCCAAGGAGCCAGAGGTGAACTGTGGAACATTCCTGGGGTTTATTGTACCTGACTTTTTCCTGCCGTTCTGATAATGCACTCCCCACACCGTGTGTGCACGGGTCCTTCATGATTTGAAAATTCAGGAGCTTTGGTTTTTCCAACTAAACCCTGGTTTCCAGTTCCTCATTACGGCTCTGCTTTAATTGCATTGACCCCTCTGTTCTGGGCCTGAGCGTGGCCGTAGAGCTCAGGAAACGCTTCGGCTTTTCCAAGGTATTTAAAATTCCATTCCTGTCCCCATAAACCTCAGCCAGTGGATTATTTTTCATGGACAGCCAGTCCATCCTTCTCCTGGGGATTTTATGGACAGAGTGTATGAAATGATAACACGATGAATGGGCCACCTGCCATCCTCTATCAGCTGCTTAAATCTGCTGCTCCAGACAGGAATTCAATACAGGAGAAGCTGTTCCAAATGGATTTTTCGGGTACAAGGCATAACAAGGAATTTCAGGAGTATTCTTGATCCATTGGCACCGAGGCAGCTTTAAAGACATTTATGGGCCTTCAATAAAGATGCTTTCAAACCATCTTCAGCATAATAAAATCGCTTTGGTGCTCTGAGGAGCTCGGAAGAAAATCAAATTATTGCTAGATTTGATTATGTCAGCGTCCAGAAACCCCAGATATTGGATAAAATCCGCTGAGAAGCAGAAGGAGAATCTCATTCAGGGAGGAAAAGGAAGAGAAGGGTTTGTGTGCAGGAATAGAATATTTCCCGGTAATTTTATTTTTATGTAAATTATGTAAATTAGATGAAGATGTCGTAATATTTCCCGTGCTGGATTCCGGGTGTTTATGAACACTGCAGAGCTGTTTCCCCCTCTCCTGTAAAAACCTGCTGTGCTTCCCAGAAAGCCGGGGATTTGTCCTGTCCCCTGTGTTTCATTTTGCAAAATTGGGATGCGAACTTAAATATGAAACCTTGGAGCCAAATTTCAGGAACAGATTTCCTACCTCGATGGAAATGAAAAGGGAATATGGAGGTGCCATGGGGAATTCAGTATTTTGAGTCCAGAGCTGTATTGGCTGGGATGGAGAGCAATTAAAACAGGGAAGTGGTGGATTCCTGGATTTCCCCATCCCTGGAAGTGTCCCAATATGTGTGGATGTGGCACTGGAGGACTGGAGGTTGGTGTTTGGGCTTGGCCTTGGAGGTCTTTTCCAGCCTCAAGGACCCTGCGATTCCATGAAGTGATGGCCCTGGTTCCTCTTCCCAAGACTGGGAGTTCTGCTGTGCCTTCCTGCCCACTTGGGGCCCATTTTGATATTTCTCTTCCCGATGGCCAAATATTTCCTGGGTTTTCTTCCCAAAGAATTCTAAATTCACTTTGTGGGCTGGAGTTCCATCGGTGGCTGTAGGGCAGGGCTGGACATTTGTCTGTCTCTTCCCATTCCTGGAAAAATAAACCCCAAACCTTTGGTTGAGCCCTAAATCTCCTCTGGGACAGCGGTGAGGTTGGGAGGAGCTTGGAATTTGCTCGTACAAATCCCAGATTTTCCACTCCCACATTTCCATTCCCAAATTTCCATCCCATGCCTTTAACCCTGATACGCTTCTTTGCCAAGTCCATCTGCAGGAACTCCTTCACTCCCTCCTGATGGAACAGATCCTTTGCTGCTCCTTACCCCAAAATAAAAGGGAATTGGACAATTGGTGGTTTGTGCAGGGGTTGTGACCTTTCCATAAAATCTCTCACCCCCTCTTGGAGAAATCTTTGTGAGGGCACTGATTCCCTGCAAATCTGAGCCTGACTCATCACCTTATCTGAAATCCCCAAACCCAGCTTGATGCCGTAAAAATATCCCAGAGTTCCTTAACTCTCTTTCCAGGAGGAATTTAACGATCCAGAAAATTAAGAAAATTCACCTTTTTTTCTCCCAACGAGGAGATATTTTAATTCCAGATGTTCCTACTTAATTTCCCTCAGAGCATAAACTCAGACCTTCTGTGGCAATGGCCTTCGACTCTCCTTGTCTTGGGGATTTATTTTTTCTGTGCTTTTATTTTAAACCCAGCTCTTTTACACACAAAAAACCCGTTATTTCATTTATTAAAAGCCATGCCCGAGATGAGATAATCATGGCAAAGGAATTGGAGGCTGTCACTGCCTCCTCTCTCCATGGAACAGGAATGTCAGAGCTCCTGGCTGTCAATGGATGCGTTTTCCAGCAGCACTGAGAGGCTTTGTTTGTGTTTTTCCAGCACCACTGTCCTTTGTTTCCAGCCTCTGCCACACAGTGGAGCTCTGTGTGCTGGAGGGGTTGATGCCAACGGTGGAAAAGATCCTGAAAACTCATGGAATTTCTTTAGGGACACATGAGCCTCCGCGAATAATGTTTGATTCCAGCAACAGGAGCATAAAGAGAGGGAAGGTTGGGGAAGGGTCTTGCTTCAAGTCTGGCAGGACAAATCAGGTCGGGGCAGGTTTAATTCAGGTGAATCTGGGTTTAGTCCCAAACTCTCAAAGTTTGGCTCTTCCAAGAGGGTTTTTAAAAAAATGTTCAAGTGTAAGCTTAGCCTTGTGCAAGTCTAAACGCTAATTAAATCAATTTTTTTTAAAGTTGAATTAAAAGTAATTTTTATCATAACCTGATATTCTTTTCCCCACTTAATTAGGGCTAAACAGGAATAGAGGATTTTTATAATTGGTGTTTTCCCCTGGGAAAGGTTTATTTTAGTGTCTCCTCCAGTCATGGAGCAGCAAAACCAGTGGGAATGAGCTGAGTTTGTAATTCCAGCACTGGTTTTGCCCCAGGAATGGATATTCTGGATTGATTCATGTCAGGAAGTTTGATTGATGTCTAGAAGTGAACCCTCAACGCATTGGATCTTCTGCTTCTCCTGTGTTTTCCTAGAATCCCAGGGTGATTTGGATGGGAAAGGACCTTGAATCCCATCCAGTGCCACCCCTGCCATGGCAGGGACACCTCCCACTGTCCCAGGCTGCTCCAAGCCCCAGTGTCCAGCCTGGCCTTGGGCACTGCCAGGGATCCAGGGGAAGCTTTCCCTGTGTGTTGTTTCTTTACTTGGTTAAATCAATGCCAGACATAAATTTAATTCCTGCGGAATTTCACTGCAAACACGGAAATTGTCCAAGTTTTTGGGAATTCACCTTGATGTAAATGATTGGGAAATGTAGCTGTATCCTAATATGAATATTTCCATATATGAAATAATTTATAATTGCATGATCCAGATTTTTCCTGTTCCATGAAACCTGGATGGACACGTGCAAAACACAAATATCCAGCATCCATCTGCTCCCAGCTCCTGCATCCCTGGCTCCTTGTATGCTGTGGGATCAATTCCTAAATGAGCACCTCCCTGGCTCCACAATTTGGTGATTTATCAGATTGCTCCCCTTCAGCACCTCAGTTTAATGATGGGAAAACCTTGCTTGGCCATTAGGATGAAAAATCCAGGATTGGAAATGGTTGCTTATTAAATACCTCCTGTGCACTCCTAAAAAAAAAAAAAGAAAAAGAGCTGGATTTTTTAATTCAGCTGGTTTGGGAGATCAGCAGGTGGAGAAGGAGCAGGGAACCTCTCCTGATCACAGCCTGGAAAAATGTTTCCACAGTGACACTAAAATCTTAATAACCTGTCAGAGGCGCTGCTCAGGAGAGCTTTGGGATGAGAAACTGCCCCAGGATTTCCAGCTGAACAACGCTGGGTTCATGAAACATCCATCAAACCCAAAGTGAAAGTTCATTCACCTCAGGTCTCGCTGCTGAGCAAAGCCAGGGCCTACTTTCTAATTTTCCAGGAGAAAATTGGGCATTTCAGCCCTGACTGTCCGAGAGCCCACGTTCATGAGGAGCAAAATCCCAGTGGGGAAAGGTTGGGAGTGAACAAATACTTGGAGGTGCTGTTAAATCTTAAATAATCGTTACCTTAACACAAAAACTGGGGGGAAAAATACATAAATGAAAACAGGGCCCTGAACTGCCTAATTAACCTGACAGATTAATTACACCCTCAGGGAAATTTGGACAATTGGATCAGGAAAAACTGAACTGGTTTTGGACAATCTGATCAGGAGGAATCCAAGTCTCCTGGTGTTCAGGAGAGCCTGGGCACCCAAATCGTTCAGGATTTTGGGTGCCTTCAAACAGTCAGACAAACATGAGCCTCTCCCAAGGAGTTTTCTCCCAAAACATGAAATCCATGCCTTTTCCTCTCACTGATGCTCTCCCAAACTTTGCATTTTCCCCCATCACTGCAGGTTGCTGTTGCTTTATTTTGGGGGAGCTGACGTGGTCACAGAAATAGTTCTGATTTTTTTTTTTTAGGTTTCTTGAAAGCAGGACCCTGTGGAAGGAAAGGTGGATTTGAGTTTTGCCTTGCACACAACCCCTCAGATGTTTAAGAGCAGATTTGGTTATGGCTGGGCCTGAGCCAGGCAGGGCAGCATTTTTTCCTGCTTTAAAGCTCTCCGGGTTATCCGGGATTTTCTGTGTCAGCATAAGGAGTGTGGGAACACCCCTTAAGGAGTTGATGGGAACTGGGATGCATTTAAATTGTCCCATTAGGGGGCCGTGGTCCCCTGGCTGCCAATAAAGATCAGCCCCAGGAGAGCTGTGGAGGCTCTTCCAGGAGTTATTCCTGCTGGTTCCCGGGTTAATGGGTGGCTTGTTTTGGGAAAACAATGATTTTCTCCAAATGGGGCAGCCTGGAGTTGAACCTCCGTGGGCAGAGGTTCCTTTGCTGTGCCGTTCTTACCTCTCCTCACGGATTTCCTCAGTCAAGCAGTTCAGCAGTTGGAAGGGGAGGTTTGGAGTCCCCATCCTGGAGGTTCCAGGGAGTGCCTGGAGGTGGCACTGGGTGCTCTGGGACAGGTTGGATGATCCTGGAGACCTTTTCCAACCTCAGCCATTCCGTGCTCCAGGAAATGTCTGGTATTTGATATATCACGGATTTTAAACACACGGAAGAAGCCGTGGGGAGTTTTTCAGTGCCGGTTGTTTATTCCCAGCGAGAAACGTGAGCGGGATTTGGAGCGAATCCAGCACTGATCCCTCCGGAGCGCAAACCCCTCCTGGTCCCCCTCCTGCCCCTCTCAGAGCGGGACAGACACGCGGATCTCCCGCTGGCTCCCTGCCCAAGGGAATTCCAGGGGCAGGAGCGGCTGTGCAATACTGCAGGAGGGAACAACTCCCGGTGATCGATAAACCCGCGGAGGGAAAAAATGCAAAACATTCCAGCAAAACACGATAAAAATGTACCATTTCTAGAGCAGGGTTTAAACCCTGGTGTTTGTGTCCTGCCCCGAACGGCGCAGAGGGAAAAGCAGCAGCGCTGGGCAGGCCCTGCCGCCCCGAAAAGCTCTGAAAAGCTCTTTATTCTTCATTAAATATCTGCTGCCACCTCGGATTTGTTTCCTAGGAGGGAAATTTCTCCCATTGCTGCTGTTCCTGCTGCCCAGGGCTAGGATCAGTGGGATGAGAAGAGCCTTGAATTCCCTGAGTTTCATTTATCCCAAGCCAGCAGTTTGCTCTGTGTGCAGGGGTGGGGTTGGAGCACCCTCGGGGTGCCCACGGAGAGGTTCGTGCCAGGTGTTAGCAGCGTGTGTGTGGTGGAAAATAAAAATTGAGTTTCAGAAACTGTGAAAATTAAAAAAAAAAAAAATTACAATTTAAATAAATCTAAAATTTTAAATTTTTTTAAATTAAATTTAAAAATTAGAAATAATTTTCAAATTTAAAAAGTGTCACCCCCATTAAGAACTTGTGGGTTCAGTTTGCAGTTTGGGTGCTGAGGGTTGGCCTGGGATCAAAGCTGGGGGGTCTCTTTGGTTCTGGTCTGCACGGATTTCACTCAGCCCTTCAATCCCCTGCCCTGAAATGCAGGAAACGACCCCAAGGAATTACTGGTTCTCAAAAAAACTGCAGGAATTGCTTCCCCCCGGCTGGGTTTGTGCTCAGGGAGCAGCACTTCGGGGTCAGAAGGGCCCCTCTGGCACGGAGCAAAGGGGATTTGGGGATGCTGCTGTGAGACCCCTCAGGAAATCCCACAGGAAATCCCTCAGGAAATCCCTCAGGAAATCCCTCAGGAAATCCCTCAGGAAATGCGGGGCAGCTCCTCCAGGGTGGTTTTTGAGGGAGGATTTATGTTCCACAAGCAATTCCTGCTTTGGGAATTCCATGGCTCCCGGTTCCCTCCCTGAGCACTTCCTGGGGCTGCTTTGCTTCCCAGCTCCGGGGAAATCCCGGCGGGGGGGATTCCGAGCCTTCCCTTCCCTCAGGGCCCGGCTGCCCCATCCCCGCCCCGCTCTGCTCCCCCCACCCACACCACAGCCGGCCGGGAGTGATCCCAAATCCGGGACCGAATCCCTCACTTTGCTGCGTCACCGCTGCCGGGTGACGCCACCTCAAAAATGCCAATTAATTCTTTCATTAATTAGAGCTGACTCCGCTTTCCCCAGCTGAGCTGAGCTCCCCTGAGTTCCCCCAGCCCGAATTCATCCCTTTGCCAGAGCCCAAAAATCCCGAATTGATCCCTTTGCCAGAGCCCAAACCTTGGGGATTGTCCCAGGCGGAATTTGCTTTTCCAGGAGGGATTTCTTTGTCTCCCGGTGCTGATTTTCCTGTCGTCGCTGATAATCCCCTGGATTACCCTTCCTAATCAATCGCTTGCTCCTGATTAAGGAGCAAGGAATGAGTAACTACGGGATGGGGCGGGGAATAAACGAGGAGCAGGAGGTTGGGAACACCCCGTGTTCATTCCAGAGGGGCCAGGAAAGGAACATCCCGGTGGCTCCAGGAATAAATTCATTAACGAGGGTCTCTAACAGGGCTGATTTTCAGCCACCGCATTGATATAAACGGAGATCAAATCCCGGATTTAATGTAAAATAGGGATTGGAATGTGTCCTGAAACGTTGGAATTGCAGGAGCGGGATTGCTGGGCTCCCCTGATTCCCTCTGCTCCTGCCTGAGCCTGTGGGATGCTCCCACTTCCTATTCCATCATTCCATGATATTCCAGACCCTGGAGCCCGAAGCAGGAGGTTGGGAATGCTCTGTGTCCATTCCAGAGGCGCCAGGAAAGGAACATCCCTGTGGCTCCAGGAATAACTTCATTAAAGAGGGCTGATTTCAGCCACCTCATGGATAGAAATGGATATAAAATCCCAAATTTAATGTGAAAAAGGGATTGAAACGTGTCCTGAAACGTTGGAATTGCAGGAGAGGGATCTCTGGGCTCTCCACACTCCCTGTCCCCATCCTTCCCTCCCTCCCTGGAACATCAGGAAAGCAAAGCAAGCTGAATAAATGAAATTCCCTGTGAATTATTTATCCCTCTGGAGCGTCTCCTCCCGGCTTTTCCAGAGCCCTCCCTCCCCCTCTGCCGCGCAGCTCTGCTTTAGGTTTGTTTTAACTCATCCAAGCTTTCCTGCCACGTTTAATTCTCTCCTGCTAATTAATAATTAACGGCCTCGCTTGCTCTGGAATCGCTTTTTCCCAGGGATTCAGGGAAAGGGAACGAGGCTGATCCTGCCCCTGCTCAGGCTCCACCAGTGCCCAGATGGGAAACAACTGCAGCTTTTCAACTTTTTGGTGCATTTTTCCAACTTTTTGGTGCATTTTTCCTGTCACTCTGCTCCCACAGGACCTTTCCCAGGCCTTTTTTCCTGTCTGTTCGATTTCTTCCCTTTAATCTCTTTTTTTTTTTTTTTTTACTTTTCCCTCCAATTTGTGCCCTCTGTGCCACCACCCCCACTGATTTTTTGGGGTTTTTTCCCTTCTTTTTTTTTTTTCTTTTTAAATAATTTTCATCCCATTTTTGCCATTTCCTCCATTCCCTCTGTGTGATTTTCACTCCAGCTTTGCTCAGGAGGGTTCCCCACTTTCTGCCCCTGCAGCAGCCCAAATATCTCGGTGATCTTTCCATATTTCCATCAGCAGATGGACCTAGGATACCAGATTCTGGGATTTATTTCCATTTTTCTGGGATTTATTTTCCAGGTTTTTCTTCGAGCAGGACATAATTTAATCCTTGAAAACGCAAAATTCTCCCTTGAACATTCCCCACCTTTTTTCCTTTAAACCTGGGAGGAATTTCTTGCCTTGGGGCTCTTCCTGGGTGGAATTCCCTGAGCACTAACACATCCCTGAAGAACTGCAATGGGAAAAAACGATGGAAAATAAATTTATTTTCATTTGAATATTTTTTTTTTCCTGGAGGAGGCTTGCGGGGAGTGCTTTGTGTCCAATTTTCAGCTGCTGATCTATGGGAAAAAATTAAAATTTCCCTAAAGAAAGGTTTCAAGAGGGCACCGAGGACGCCTCTCCAGGGATTCTCCCGCTCCAGGTATCAGCCTGGATTTCCTGGAAGGGTTCAGAACATCCCGACAGCTGCTGCTGGGAATTTCACAGCTCCCTTTCAGTCCACTGAGAAGGAGAATTTGAAAAGCCAGGCCAGGTTATTTAAGGGAACAGCCCCTGCTAGGGGTGAGATTTCCAAGCTTTTTATGGAAAAGTGAATTTTGACAAGTTAAAATTTAAAAGGCATCAGGCAGAACGGAATTAGGGCTTGGAGGGGTTGGAATATCGGTCTAGGATTGCTTTATTGGTGGTTGGACTTGGAAAAAGGGGAGTTTTCCTGCCTTTTCCCTCCATCCACAGAGCCTGTGGAAATGAGGAGTTCACGGGCAGATTCAGGGATTGGGGCTTGGAAATGAATCCCCATTTTTGAGCTTCCTGCAGTTTTCTCGCTGCTACAAATATTCCCAGTTTTTCCTTGGAGGGTCTCTGTGTTTCTGTGACACCTCCCACCCTCCCAGGCTGCTCCTTGGACACTGCCAGGGATCCAGGGGCATCCTTGGGGAGATCCATTCCACCCTCCCAGGGAACAACTCCTTCCCAATACCCATCTAAATCTCCCCTTTTCCACTATGAAGCCATTCCCTGTGTCCTGTCCCTCCAGCCCTGTCCCAGTCCCTCTCCAGCTCTCCTGGAGCCCCTTTGGGCCCTGCAAGGGACTCTGAGCTCTCCCTGGAGCCTTCCCTTCTCCAGGTGAGCACCTCCAGCTCTCCCAGCCCTTGGAGCATCCCCGTGGCCTCTCTGGAATCTCTCCAGCAGCTCCACATCCTCCTGATATCGGGAAATTCCTTAGAAACCCCAGAAAGCTCCTCGGAAATGTGACTTCCATGGATAAAAAGCCAATTCAGCCTCTGAGGATGAGTTTTCCAGTTTTTTTATCCCCACTGCTGGGACAGCAAAGGGTTGGGACCTGACAGGAGCTTTCCGAAGGAACCCCAGCCCCATCCATCCACCTCGGGAATCCTGGAAATGTCACTGCTGCAGGCAGCCCCTTCCCTCATGGAAAACTGCCCGTGGTCAAAGGGGGATCTCCAGGATTTTCCATGGGCAGCAGCGTTTTGGGGGTGCCCTGCAGGTGCAACTCAGGCGGAAAATGTAACAAGAGCAGAATCTTCCTGGGATTTAAATGGTTTTTTCCCTGTAGTTATTCCCAAAATATTTTTATAACTGAGGGTCCTGAGCACAGCAGTTCCCAGGAACCGATTCTTGGAGTTTCCCACATTCCCAAAGGGAAAACCAAGGGTTCAGGGGGCTGAACCTCGGCGATTACGACTCAATTTTATTGTTTTAATTTGTTATTCATTGCCTTGAGCGCCTCCTTAGCCCTCAATTTACAGCACATCCAGCTCAGCTGCTTCAGGGCGGTGGTTTCTTGGGAATGGGAGCACTTGGGATGTGTTCAAAGGCTGGGAATGGGAAGAGGAGGGTGGGATCAGGGCTGTGTTTGTTTGTGCTCCAATCTCATAAGGAATTAGCAGAAACCCATTAGAGAAAATCCTAATTCCGTATTGGAAAGGGGGGATTAAGGGATCCAAGGAATTTGTCGGTGCCTGGAGTTGCAGCCCATCACGAACAGTTCATTAATGAATTAATTAACTCACTCATTAGCCCTGGCAGCACCGAGGGGCTCAGGCACAAACCGCTCCTGGCGGAAGGGGTGGAGGATCTGAAGGAAGAGAAATGGATTTTATGGACAAACCCAAGGGGCTGCTCCCACACCCCTCTGATCCCCTCCGGGTGGATCAGGATGCAGCTCCCAGCAAAGCTGAATTCGGGATTTTTTCCCAGCTGAAATCAGGGATTTCCAAATCCCACCAAACCCTGAGATTCCCGGAGTTCCCAATCTCAGAGCTGGCTCCTGCCCCAGCCCGGGACAGCCCATCCCAAACCGGGGCTTCACCTTCTCGGCCGTAGGGAAAGCATTTCCAATATTCCCTTCTTTCCAAAATCCACCAGCGAGGGGGTTTGGTTGGAATTCCTATTTTGGATAACCTGGAGCTGCAGGAGCCTGGGAATTCGCTGCTGGAATGCCGGGGTGGCTCGGGATCCCCTTCACCCTCCTCCTGTCAGACACAGCCCAAAGCAGCAACGATCCCACCTTAAACATGGAAAGGAATCCAAGGGATGATAAAAGCAAGGAATTGAGGCTGGGAATTCATTGGCTGGAGCTCCCTGCCTCTGGAATGTCGTTTAGCTCAGATAAGGGCAGGAACTGCAGCTTTTCCAGCCCGATTTGAGCAGGGGAGCTGAAGGGAGCCTCGGTGAGGAGCTCATGGCTCATCCCACTTCCAATGGAAAGGTGTTTCCGTGGGAAGGAGCGGATCTGAGGGAATTTGGGGTTTGGCCACTGTGGAGCAACTCCGGGCACCCCAGATCCCAACTGATCCCCGTGAGGAAGGAGAGGGAGGATCCTCTGGACACTTTAATCCATTCCCAGAGCTCGGAACAGGGCTGGGATTACCGCAAACAGCGAAATTCCAGAGCCAAATCCCGCCGGGAGCCACAGGGACGCACCCAGCAGAGCCCGGCCTGGCCTCCGCCCCCAACACCACCAGGATTCGCCATCGGCATTCCTCGAAAAGGACAACCCCAGGGTTTTCCCTGGAATTCCCGGCACGGTTACCTCGCTCAGGGTTTTTCCTGGCGGAGCCGGAGCCTCCCCTGCATTCCATGGCCAGGCGGGCTGGGAAGCGCTGCCAAAAGCAGGAGCTCGGGCTGGATCCAGCCCTGCTCTCCCCGTCTGTTCCCGGAGCTGTTCCTGAGCCGCTTCCCGCCGGGAAGGGCGGGCGAGGGGCTGCAGACGCCGTTTCCATTCGGGAAATCCCAGGAATGCTGACGGACACCTCCAGGAGGGCGGGAGTTCGGAAGGAGGGGAAGAACAACCCCAAAAGGATACAAAGTCACGGCTTGTTAATGCCTGGAATTGCGTGCCGGAGCAGGCGGGAGGAGGGATGAATAATTCAAGGGAGACGATTTCCCTGGCAAGGTCGAGGCTCGGGAAAGGGGAGGATTTTTGGGAGAGGGCAGGATCCTGCTCTCCCTGGGAGCAGAGCTGCCTCCATCCCGAGGGTTAAGGCGACTCCAGGGCCCGGCTGGATTTTGGGGATTGTTTCGGGAGCGGCTCCGCCGGCGGGACGCGGAGTTCGGCTGCAGCCGCGGATGCCGCAGGAATTCCGAGAGGATTTTTCAGCTCCACGGGCGCATCCCGGCGGAATGGGCAGCGGGAAGGGCAAGGAAGGAGAGGAGCCGTAGGCGGCCGGAGCGGGTCGGGATCGCAACATCCCAATCCCGGGAATTTCTCCCGAAATGCCCTGAAAGAGGAGCCGGGAGCGGAGGATGGATGTGAGTACCCTGGAAACGGGATCCTTCGGGCTGAGCTCTGCTCTCCGCCGCCTTTGTGCTTCAGTCCCCTCTGCGAGTCTGAGAGTCCCCTCTATTTAAATTATTATTTAAATAATTCCCAAAAAAACCCCCCTGGACCTTGTGGGAATGAGCAGGATTTTACAGGCGCTGGGGAAGGAGCTGAAGGACAGGGGACAACTCCAGGGATTCTGATTCCAGAGCCCAGCTCAGCCTGGACTCACCTCAGCAGCTCCCAAACACATTGATTATTAAGACATTTATTAATTTATTAAGACAATTATTTATTTATTTGTTTGTTTATTAAGACGTTTATTTATTTATGAAGACATTTATTTATTTATTTATTTATTAGGACAGTTATTGTTATTAAGGGATTATACAGCGTTCCTTAATAATAACAAAAATAAAAACAAAAATAAAAAATTAGAACAATGTTGTTGATATTAATACAGATATTAATTTGCTCTGATATTAATATTAACAATAATAAATGTCTGGGCTCCTTCTCCACACCCCTGAATGCATCTCCAGCCTGAGCTCAGCAGCCCAAAGTGTCCGTGGGTTTTATTCCTCTGTAGGAGCAACAGCTCCAACAGCAAATCTGGGATCCTTGGGAGGGATCCTAGTGGATCTCAAGTCATTATTTTTAACCTTAATTTGATTTATTTGATGAATTTTACGGGTTTGTTTCTCGGAGGATGTCAAGGGCGGGTGACAAATTTCTTGGAGTGACCTGAAGGGCGTTTGGCTGGGGGTTTTTAGGGAATTACTCCAGGAGGGTTTCCAAGCCGGGGGTGTGAGAGCCTGCAGGCAGGGCTGTGGATAACACGGGAATTTGGGATGCAGGGCTGTGGATAACACGGGAATTTGGGATGCAGGGCTGTCGATAACGGGAATTTGGGATGCTGGGCTGGGGTTGTGACTCAGCATCCTCAGCCCAGGGATGGCTGCGCTGGGGGAGGGAGAGCAGGCAGGAGGTGGAGTCCAGGAATTCCGGGATCCCGTGGGATTGCAGCCCCCCTGCAGCACCCCCGGATCCGGAGTCCTTCCGGGGTCTCCTGGGATGATCCCTGCTTCCAGGGCTGCTCCAGCTGCTGGTTCCACCCTTGGGAGCGAGGGAGGGAGGGAAGGAGCTGACCCGTGGACGTGTTTCCCTCACGGACACGATCCATGCCTAGGGATGGGAATTTGGGAGCAGTGAGCCTGGGAAAGGGGTGTCCACCCCAGGAACACTCCCAGTCCTTTGGATCTGTCTGGGATCTGTTTCTCACAGGTTTGGGCAATGTGCGTGTGGCTCTTTTCCCTGAAATTCCCTGGATTTCAGCATTTTGGTGGCCGGATTTAAAGCTCTGCTTGGGCCGGCTCTGTGGAAGGTTGGACACTGGGATGGGGAGGGATTTGGTTTGGGAGCACAGCAGGAGTTAAACTCCTTCACCCTCAGGGGAAAGGCAACACCTTGAGTGTTCCCAGACCTGCTGGCTCCAGGGAAAAGCAGCTTTGGGATTCCAGGGGTGTCCAGGCCTGGGAGGTGTCTGGGAGTTTGTTGTCACCTCTGGGGTGTCCGGAGGGCTCCGTCCTCCGTCCCTGACCCAGAGCTGCTTCCCAGCCGTTCCTTTTTCCCTCCCCGTGAGCTGCTTTGGGACCCCTCCTTTCTCCCAGCACTAAATATCCTCAATTTTCCCTCATTCCCACAATTAATCCCAAACCCTCCGGTGTTAACTGGAGCCCGGCACAGCCACGGCAGCCCTGCTAAAAGGATTTTCCAAATTCTGCTTCCCTGACTTCCCATTCCAGGGGAAATCCGGCAGCACGAGGCCATTCCCAAAGCCCTGGCTGCAACATGAGCTGTAAACCATGGAGTCATGGGAATAATCATGGAGTGGTTTGGGTTGGAAGCAGCTTTGTGTCTCACATTATTTATATCAATAACGTGGTCTGTGTTGGTCTGGGGAGCTGGCTTTGGGATCTTCCTTCCATATAATGTGGGATCAGGATTTGTTCCCTGGAAAGCTGTTCCCGGGCTTTATCCCTGCTGTCTGGGCTGTCTGGCAGGGAAATGGGAACGTTGGGCCCACACAGAACAACCAGAAATGCCCAACCCAGGCGCTCTGCAGCTGAGGAACAGCTCGAGGTGGAACTCCTGCCTTCCAAGGGTCCTGGAAAAAAACCGGATAAACTCCTGAGGGCTGGGCTAAATCCGCCTCTCCTGAGCTGGGAATGTTGGCTATTGAGGGGACAGTGGCTCAGGTGGGTTTTGGGAAGGAGCAGGACAACCCAGGTGAGGTTTTCCCCGTGCTGCTCCCACCACAGACACCATTCTGTTGTTGTTTATTCCCTTCCTCACTTCCATTCCCAGCTCAGGGATATTAAACCAAGGTCCTTAGAGGGGAGGAAAACAAATTCTTTCCCAGAATTATGTTTTGGGAGATCCTCTGGAGAATCCCATAAATTCATCAGATGCCATTTGGAAGAACAATTAAAAATAATTGAGTTTGGCACCGACAGCACGGAACGAGATTAAGAGAAGGAAACCAACGGGCTCCCCCCTTAAGGAGAAAATCATATTCCATATCCATCCTTTCCACCTTTTGGGGCTGGCATTGGGGAATATTCCTCCCACCGGCTCCATCTTTCCTTAGGGAACAAAACTCCTGGGGCAAATCCAGAGCCTGTCCTCAGAGCTGCTCCATGTCCGGCCATTCCCAGTGGCATTCCCAAAGTCTCCCTGGTTGGGGTTTTGGGGCTGGAAAAGGCCGGAAAAGGAGGTGTTTGTGTGAGCACCGAGCTGCAAAGAGCAGTGAGGGATGGAGCAGGGCGAGGCAGAGCCCGAGCAGTTGCTTGCAGCCTCGAGTGCAGATTTGTGCAGGAAACAAACACCAAGAGCTGCATCTGTGGTGGCTGAAGCACAATTCCCCATCAGGGAGCAGAGCTCCTTCCTCGCTGCTCCCTTTGCCGGAGTCACAGATCCCATTTTCCCTGGATTTGCGTGTCACGAAGGAGTTTGGGGTTTTTTTTGAAGTAGTATTTCTTTCTCTGAATATCATAAAAACACTTCCCTGGGCCGGGCGACCTCGTTCCTGCTGCGGCACGTGAGGGATCTCTGGCCATCCGTGTGTCTGGGAGAACCCAGCAGGGAAAAGCCAGGAAAGAGCCTTTGGATGGGGCAGAGGCGTTGGGGGTGATGGCAGGGATGGCTCCCCGGCCTTTCCCTGTGTGAGGAGGGAAAGTTTTCCCACAGCAATTCCCTGCCCTCTGCTCCCAGGCAACAGGGGCAGGAGGAGAGGGAACGGCCTCATGCTAGGCCAGGGGAAGGACAGGGTGGAAATCGGGAAAATTTCCTCATGGAAAGGTTGTTAAACATTGGAAGGGGATCCCAGGGAGGTTTGGAGTGCCCATCCCTGGAGGTGCCCAGGGAAGGCCTGGAGGTGACACTCAGAGCTCTGGCCTGGGGACAAGGTGGGGATCTGGGACAGGTTGGATGAACTTGGAGATCTTTTCCAACCTCAGTGATCCTGGAATTCTGTGACTTTGGGGCTGTTCCACGGGTGCAACACCCCGAGCCAGATTTGGGGGATAACTGAGGGGAGATGTTCGAGGAAACCACCAGAAATGGGTCAGGGGGGTCAGTGACACCTTCCCCAAAACAGCTCTTGGAATCCCAGATTCATTAAGGAAAAGGAATCCCAAAATCATTAAGGAAAAGGAATCCTAGAATCATTAAGGGAAAGAATCCCAAAATCATTAAGGGAAAGGAATCCCAGATTCATTAAGGAAAAGAATCCCAGATTCATGAAGGGAAAGGAACCCCAGCACCACCAAGGTTGGAAAAGCCCTCCCAGCCCATCAAATCCAACTTTTCCTCCCCCGAAGCAGGAGGGGAGCCAAGGGAACACACGCAGACACATCCAGGGAACGCTGTGGGCGTCCCAGGGACCATCCCACACTGCCAGCACCGCCTCTGGCAAAGAAGTGATGGGAAAACTGAGAGGAGCAGGCTCTGCAGGGATCTGGGGCCTGGCCCCGAGACTGAGAGTGAGAAAACCCCAAAATGCGAGTGAGAACCGTTCGTGAGCCGTGCTCACATCCCTCCTGGGAAGGGCTGGATTGAGGATCCCAGAAATCATCAGGGAAAAGCAAAGCTGCAAAACCTCCTCGTGCAGAGCGGAACCGCATCCCGACGGGAATGGGAACAACGAAGGAGAATTGGAACCGGGAATCGGCTCCAAAGGAACCGGTAACGGAGCAGATTGCTGGGATCTGATCCCTCCCTCTGAAGGGCGCCTGCAGGAATTTCTCTTCCAGCCGGAACTGCTCCTTCCCCGCTCCTGGTTCGCTCCGTGTCCCAGGCTTTGGCTGCTCTAGGCTGGGATTAATTCTCTGACCTGACTGAACCCCTGAGCTGAGCTCGGACGGGGCTGCAGGGACGGGAATCCTGGGCAACGTGAGACTGCGGATTGTGGAAGGAATATCCAAACTTTCTTTTTCCAAGCCATTTTCTGTGACTCTCCTTTAATGGATTTGGACAAAAAAAACCCCGATTCACTGTAAAATATTTGTGGTCCCGGAAAATTCGCGATCCTCGGGCTTAAATCAGGACGTGAGCTGGATGGTCCAGGATGCAGCACAAACTCGGGAGAAATTCCTGAATGTTGATTTTCGCTCCAGACTTTCCCGGCTTCAGCTCGGGCAGGTGGGATGGAATTTCCTGGGCTCTGCTGGAGCTGAGCTCGTCCCTCCCCGCTTTTGTTGGACTTCAGCGATAACCAGAGGCCGCCAAGGTGATTAACACCCTCCTTAATTAAGCTGAAACTTCCTTAAGGGGCTGATTCCTCTCTGCCCAAAGGGATCGGGAGGAATTTTGGGAGAGAAACGCTGCAAAAGCTTCTCTGCACAGGCTGGAATTCGGGAGTGAACGCGTTTGGAGGCAGCAATGTAAATATTAAGATTCAGCCGGGCTCTGCGGATTCCTGCATTTGAAATATTCCAGCTATTTCCCTGCTCGCATTCCTTACCCACGTGCCTCCCAAAGCAGTCTATTAAAGGGCTTTTTTTTCCCCCTGGCCTTGATGATTACACGGAATTCCAGAGGCTGTGGGACAGATCAGGAGATTCCTTTTGTTTACTCCAAGGATTTTACTGCCCCTCCTGTGCCTCCAGCCTGGGACAGGCACAGGGAGAGCAGCTCCATCCCTGGAATTGTTCCAGGCCAGGTTGGACAGGGCTTGGAGCAACCTGGGATAGGGGAAGGTGTCCCTGTCCAGGGGATTGGAACTGGATGGGCTTTAAGGTCTTCTCTGACCCAAACAATTCCACGATTCTGTGATCCATCCTGGAGCAAACAATTGACAGGAAAACCAGTCTGGGCAGGAGCAGCCCTTTCACCCTCCAGTTTTTACAAGGGAAAGGAGACAGCGAGGACTTTGTGGGTGTTTGAGTCTGTGGGTGTTTGAGTCTGTGGGTGTTTGAGTCTGTGGGTGTTTGAGGATGGGGGAAAAACTTGTGGGAGTGAGGGAAGTTCTGGCAGAGGTGGAGCCATCCCAGCAAACACCAAATCCCAGTCTGGAGAGCTGGGGGCTGCCAGAGCAAGACCTAGGAGGGGATTATTTTGGGGTGCTGCCCTTGTCCCTGTGCTCCCCCTCTGTCCCCTCCCGTGCCCCCAGAGCCGCTTCGGTGGCAGTGGCAGCACTCAGAGTCCTGCCAGGACTCCCCTCCCCCTCATCCCCTCTCTAAACTAAGCAAAGGATTAATTTGCTAAATTTAATTGGCTAAATTTAAAGAGCTAAACCTGCAAACCCAAGTGGCACAAAACCAATGCCCACAGGGCTCTGCCCGTGGCCAGGAATGCTGTGCCTGGCAGCCCGGAGCCCTCCGGCTCCCCGAGGGAGGATGCAGCGCTCCAGAGGGGGATGCGGCCGCACGGATCCTACCCCTGCACCCCAAAGAGCTGCAGGTGAGCCCCCACCGTGCCTGTTTTTAAGTGAAATGGCCTTTTTTGTGCATTTTGGGGGTGGTGTTTGGTTTGTTGATGGAATCTCAGGGATTCAGGGCAGGGAAACCTGGAGCAATGCAGCGTCCCAGTGCTCCTGTCCCTGTGATTGGGACAATCAGGGACTGCCGGATCTTATTTGGGATTTCTAGACAGACGACAACTTCTCTGTGTGAATGCGCTGTACAATATTCTGCTGTACATCAGAGCATTTATCCCAGGATGGCCAAATCATAGAATTCCAGAATGGTTTGGGTGGCAAGGGACCTTACAGCTCATCCAGTGCCACCCCTGCCATGGCAGGGACACCTCCCACTGCCCCAGGCTGCTCCAAGCCCCAGTGTCCAGCCTGGCTTTGGGCACTGCCAGGGATCCAGGGGCAGCCACAGCTTCTCTGGGAATTCCATCCCAGCCTCTCCCCACCCTCACCAGGAGGAATTTATTCCCAATATTTATATTTACCACGATTATCCCTCCTGTGGGAGTGGCACGTTCCTTTTCCCAGCCTCATTGCAGCTGAAATGTGACCTTTCTTCACCTCCCTGCAGAAATCCTTGTGGAGGCACCAATCTGCCAGCTCCGGTGAATCCGGAGCTCGGCACCAGCTGGGGAAACGGGGACAGCAGCAGCAGCAGCCGCAGGAATTCTCTGCTCCACAGGCCCGGGGGCTGCGAGGTGTGCGAGGTGTGGGAGGCTGGCCCGGCTTGGGGAGGCAGCAGCAACGCCTTAAACCCCTCCAGGAGAGGCTGCAAAGTGGGAGCAGCATTCCCAGCAGGAGCAGGGGCTGGATGAGGGAGGCAAACAGTGACAGATGTCAGGCCTGTGTTGTTCCAAATATAATTTCCCTTAAAACGCAAATTCCCGAGTCCCTGTTTGCTTCCCTGATCCTGGAGGGTGTCTGTCACCATGGCACCTGCAGGACACATCCAGCCTTCTCCCCAGAGCCAGGAAAAGCAGTTTGGTTTTGCCTTGGACAAGGTGGGATGCCCGTTCTGAGCTGTGGGGAGAACTGGGAATGGGTTNCTCCGCCGGAGATCCCGGGACGGGAGCAGCGCTGATCCCGCCGTGCTCCCGCTCCCTTTGGAGAAGGGGCCATTCCCGCACAGCAGAGGGATTCGGGAATTCTCCCGGCTCAGCGGGAAGCTCCGAGACATTTGCTGCCATCTACGGCCAATCCCAAATAGTGCAAAAACCGGGAGAGACCTGGCTGTGGCTCCAGGCTGGAGTTCCCTGGGCACTGGGATGTTGGGAAGGCTGGGAATGGGGAATTGGGAATGGGGAATGGGGAATGGGGAATGGGGAATGGGGAATGGGGAATGGGGAATGGGAATAGGGATGGTGCTGCCAAGGGATGGAGGCAGCTGTGGGCTCTTCCCCCTTCTCCTGCTCCTTCCCAGGGCTGATCCACAGGATATTGAGTGCTGGCACAGGGAATATTTCAGAGATGTGAGTGAATCCAGGGAATCTTCTCTCTCTGGGGGTTACACAAGAAGAAACCACAGCTCTTGCTCTTGGCTTATGCTCCCTGCAAGGCTGGGGATGAATTCTTTGGGATGAAAGATCCACATCCCCCCATGGGATGTGTGGCAGAAAACTTCTACAGGACAGGAGAAAAGGGGGAAAAAAACCCAATTCCTGAAATAAGTGGCCAGGGGATATAGAGGGAATATGATATAGAGGGAATCTGATTTCTGGAGGTCTGAGCTCATTTTTTGGGTGTTGTGGTTCAGCAGAGTTTCCAGGTGAACTCTGTCAGCTTTTCTCCTGCCCATGGAATCACAAAACCCAGGAATACTCACAGAAGGGTTGCAGCAAGAAAAGGAAATGTGCCCTGGTCTCAGAGCAGCCATTTTCCTTTCAGGAAATGGGAATTCTTTGTGTTCAGAGGGAACTTCCCTTTCCTGCTTTATCCCAGGGAGATCTTTACCTCAGCACCATTTCCCTGGCAAATCCCACCTGGACAGGGACAATGCTCAGCTCTGTGTGGGAATCAGATCAAGAAAAAAACCCTCAAACCCAGTTTTTAAGGTACAAACAGAATTTGGGAGCTCTGGGTGGACGGAGGGTGGTGGGATACAGACCCAGCTGGCAGAGATATTCTCACGTTCATGGATTTGATGGTGTTTTAAGGGTGCTTGTGACATCCCTGCTTTCCTCCTCCTCCTCTGACCCAAAAACTTCTGCAGTTTAGCAGGAGACAGCACATGGAACCCACTTTAGAATGGGGTTACAGCAGTGCCAAAATAGAAAAATCAATTTAATAGTTTATGATAATCAGCAAACTGCCTTTTAAAGCAGCACCAGAAAATATAATTTCCCAGACATGCAATGGTTCTCATAATAGCATAATTACCAGAAAATAATGAGGATCTTATTTTTGTGATATATTTCTGCCTCAGACTCAACCCCACGAGCTTTGTTTGTATTAAACCTCCTTTACAGTGAATAAAAGAGCTGGTAAGGCACATTCTTTTATCTCCAAGGTTTTGTGTTCACACCCTTGAAAATTCCTACAAATCCCAAGTTTTCCATGGCGTTGGAGAAGGGCTTGGGAAAGAGGGAAATGACATTTCTGTTTGGAATAGCAAGAGCTGGGTCCTTCCTGTGCAGGGTGGAGCAGAAAGGTGTTCCCTGTGCATAATTAGAAGTGGGGAGGGTTTACTTCGAGGTTAAAAATTATTGGACCTGTCTGCAGTGGGAGGGAAAAAATGGGAAATTTGGAGAAATCCCGCGTATGATGTGTTAAACCTCATGAGAAAACAATTTTGTTTGAGGCCAGGGCAGCAGGGAGGGATTTTCAAGGGCTGGCACCTTAAAGCATCAATTGAATGAAGGCTGAAACAGTTCTGTCCCACTAAAACTGGAAAATTTGGGATGGGAAGTGCCTGCCACTCGTTTCACACCACTCCAGGTGTCCATACCGGGAAATTCAGGGAGAGGGCAGCGCTCTTGTCTTCCACAGAGCTTTATTCATGCACTCGTGGCGTTGAAGGAAAGAAACTTCCCCAGTCGAGATCCTGCAAATCAAACTTCCCTCGGTCTGGGACGGCCAGACCGGGAGCGGCGAGGCAGCTCCTCCCCTGCTCAGCAGAGAATTCCTCCTCAGCCTGGAGGCGACATCAAACCAGCCCCAAGTAAAGAATTCCCCCACACAACGTGTGGCAAATGCCACCCCCTCCCAACCCTGTGGCAAAACCTTTTCCCGATGGAATTCCTCTCCAGGATTTTGCTCCCTCCTGCCATTTGCTGGAATTATTTTTAAAGCTGCACTTTGCAGTTACTGATTTTATGGAGTTTCAGCCACCAGGCAGCCTGGGAGGGAAGCGGGGATCAGCTGGGGAGAGGGAGGGATCCAGCCTTGCCCACGGCTGCTCCTGGGAGTCAGCAGAGTAAATTGGGATAATCCGGGCTGAGCACCTGGAGGAGACACCTCAGGGGAAAGGTTAATCCCAAATAAACCGTGTGATATTCCCTGAGGATCCCAACCCCTTCAATCCCTCTGAAGGCGTTCCTGGGAGTCAGAACCTCCTCCAGAAAAGCTGGAGAGGGATTTTTAACCAGGGCACGTAGTGAGAGAGCAAGGGGGAATGGCTGCCCACTGCCAGAGGCATTTTTGGAAGAAATTCCTCCCTGGGAGGGTGGGGAGGGGCCGGGATGGAATTCCCAGAGCAGCTGTGGCTGTCCCTGGATCCCTGGCAGTGTCCAAGGCCAGGGTAGATGGGTCTTGGAGCAACCTGGGATAGTGGGAGCTGTCCCTGCCCATGGCAGGGGTGGAATGGGATGAGTTTTAAGATCCCTTTCCACCCAAACCTTTCCATGGGTCTGTGATTCCCACCCCACAAGGAGAGGAGGGGATGGCTCCAGGACACTCAATCCATCCAGCCCCAGTCTGTGCCCTGATTCCTGATGTTTTTCCTGTCTGATTGTGTTGGGTTTTTAGCACCCTGAGTTCTTGGGATTGAAATGATGCCCCTGCAGGGTCACAGCTGCCCAGGAGGGCATGTGGATGTGGATGTGGATGTGGATGTGGATGTGGATGTGGATGTGGATGTGGATGTGGATGTGGATGTGGATGTGGATATGGATGTGGATGAGGATTTGGTTGTGGAATCAGCCCCCTCTCCCCTCTCCCCGGGCAGGTCTCTCTCCTCAGGATGAGCAGCACAGCGAGTTCAGAATTCCCAGGAGTTTCCGGCTGCAGATGTTTCCCTTCTCGCTGCCATCCCTGCGGAATTGCTGACACAGCCGGGCCGGGCCGTGGGGAACCACGCAGGGGCGGTTCCCCGAGCTGTGCCCACCCCCTGCGGGTCTGTGCCGTGCCCACCTCGGTCCTGGGCATCACCTCCGCACCCTACACAACAACGGGACATTTTCACCCTCCCCGTGCTGCTTTTGGGGTAGAATTGATGTCCTCACAGTGGCTGGGACAGGCTGGAATTTTGTTTAGGATTTGTGCTGAAAACAGAGTTGATAACACAGAGATGTTCTGATTCCTGCTGGGCACCCTCAAGGATGTTTCTCACACAAAATCCTGCACAAAACCAGCTCCTAATCCAATTCTGTGTTTTAATTATGTCCTAATGAAGAGTTGCTGGTTCTCCCCCTGCCCCTAAACTCTCCCCCTCCATCTCCAGAGGGTTGGGATTGTCGGGATCCGAGGGCAGCCGGGTGCTGCCACCTCTCCCAAACCCTGTGTTGAAGCTCCTGGTCCATGGGATTGATGCTCCCCACTTCAGCCACAGCACCTTAAAAGGTCTCCTTGCCGTGGATTTGGGAATGGGAACATTTGTGTGTTAAACTTGGCTCCGGTGACCCAGAATACAGAAACTAGATTAGTTTTTTTTAGCGGAGTTATTTATAGGCGGCTCTTAACGAGTTACTTTAAATTACTTTTAAAGAAGGAAGGGAAGGAAGGGAGAGGGGGGAAGCAGGGGTTTGTGGCGGGCGCCCCGCGGTCCCTGGGGGGTGGGAGGGGGGATGGCCCTCGCTGGGACTCCCTGCAGTCACCCACAGCCCCTCTCAGGGACGATGCCACCCCCTCGCCAAACCCATTCTCACGGAATCAGGGAGTGGTTTGGGGTGGAAGGGACCTTAAAGCTCATCCCATTCCACCCCTGCCATGGGAAAGGAC